>CM044054.1:23290807-23890807 GCA_024086825.1 Abrus pulchellus subsp. cantoniensis
AGATGTAACTTACATCGATATAATTTGATCCTTTTCTATATATACATGAAGGATCTATTACTATTATCATCAATGTCAAGTTAACACATGTACTCTGATTAATAATTTATTATAAAATATAAAATTGATTAATCAAACAATTGATTTAAAGACAAAATTAATAAATATTATATAACATTACTTTAATTTAAAAATAATCTTTTTTTAAGTACAAGTAAATATCAAAATTTAAATAACATGTTACAAATGTTTTAATTATTCTAAATTCAATATCTATGATTATAAAAATGATATAAAATGATTGATTAATCTTAAATTTTATTTACCTCAAAGATTTGTTACTTTAAGTACCACAGTTCTTAACCTTCATTAGGGTTTCACTTTCACCTAGAGCTTTATAAAGCTTAATGTCTTGTTTGTAGCTTCTCTAAGACTTTGTTTGAAAGTTAGGTTTAAGAGGAGAGGAGAGGAGAGGAAATAGATTAGAAGGGGTTTAATCTTGTTTGAAAGTTGTTTAATTAGGAGAGGAAGGTTTTGGAGGTTTTTCTAAACCTTCCAAAACCCTCTAAAAGCTTATTTTTTGAGTTATTCCATTTTGAGAGTTTTCTCTCTCCCATTTTTTCATATTATTTCACAAATAGGATTTTTTTTAACCTTTTTTTTTAAAATGTTAGTTTTTCAAGTGATAATTTTTTTAAAAAAAATTTAAAAAATAAAAATATTAATTTTAAAATTATTTATATAATTAAACCCCCTATCACCCATGTTTCTCAATATTAAACATCCAAACAAGGGAGGGGTTTAACCTCCTTTCCCCTTTCTTCCCTTTCTCCCTTTCTTCTCCCTCCAAACTCTCAAACAAAGCCTTAGTGAAAGAATGTGACTATCCCTAAAGGGAAAACTAACTTCCTTATATCTCAAGTGAGTTATACTCAAATAAGAAAGAGTAACAAAACAAAACACAGAAAAAAAAAAGTAAAGGAAAAGATCTATTGTGAATTATAATTTTGAGTGCCATTGCCACATGTATACATTAGTTGGTTTCTTTAAAAATTCTCGCAAAATTAAAATTTATAATAATTTTTTTAAAATCACATACATATAACGTAATCATATTTAATTATTAAGCATACGAATTAATTGATAAAAATTGTTCTAACTTAAATTGTCATATTAAATTTGAGTTTGTAAATGTGTTAAATATTTATGAAAAATTTTATCACCTATAATAATTATATTTGACTTAAATATGATTGTCTTTGTAATACATGTGATTTAAATAAAAGAAAATTAATATATTGGTAATACTAGTTCTTTTAATATTTTTATTTTTTACATAACATTTGAATTCAACTTTAAGATATTATTTAATAAAAATTAAATATACATCACTTTTGTGATTTGGATACGAAAGCATATGTGCAATATATATATATATATATATATATATATATATATATGGTATCAGAGCCTGATGGGGAAGTAGGAATATAACTGTTGATTGTTTATAACTGTGTTCTTCTGGATCTGGACTTTATATTTCTTTTATGAAATTTCTGTAATCATGGTTTATAGGCTGGACAACTGACAGGCCCTTCGGGTGAGACTTGTAATGGTCGTCCCTGTCTGTAACAATGCCACCAACTAATGGTTCTGAAATATTACTTTTGTACAGTGCTTTGTTTATGAAAATCCTTTACTGGAAGTACAGCAGTTCTTAGTTCTTTTGAATAGGGCTGTAGCAGTAAGTCCCATGTGGTGAAAGGGCAGTAAGACTAATTCGACGATGTTGTATTTAAAAGAAATAAAGAACATAAGAAGCTGGTGGCTATGGTAA
Organism: Abrus pulchellus subsp. cantoniensis; assembly: GCA_024086825.1. Lineage (NCBI taxonomy): Eukaryota > Viridiplantae > Streptophyta > Magnoliopsida > Fabales > Fabaceae > Abrus > Abrus pulchellus. The sequence goes on from CM044054.1 coordinate 23,292,645, forward strand.
AAGAATTTCAGAGTTTGTAAATTAAAAAAAAAAAAAGAGTCCACAAATAACCAGATCTAGTCGAATAAGTTATAAATAATTAACAGGTGTATTGTTACGGAACCAGATGAAGGTGATGTGCCAGAAGTATTTTGATGATGTCTAGATTGTTACGTTCTTTCTCTCGCATTTCTTTCCGCTCTGGCTCTAGCTCATCTTCCTCCTCTCCTACTAAAAACAACCTTTTTAATGATCAGGAGAAACAAACTCCTGAAATCACACTTAAACATAACCTCTTCGACGAAGAAGTTCGCTTCGAAAAAATCAACCAGAATATGGATGACTGGACCATTCCAGAAATCCCTCAGGACACATTATATGTTCCTGAAGAACACTCAAAGAGAAACAATTTTGATTATATTATTAAGACTGTTGAGAACAACATTCCTTTAGGAAAAGATTCAGGAGAAGAATTTCATCTCCTATCCAAATCTTCCATCAATAAGCACAAGCGTAAATACAAATACCTCCACATAGGATGTGTCTAGGTAGCCATAAAGCCTCTCATAGACATAGGAATAGATACTGCTATCCTCATGTGTCTTAGAGATGCTCGCCATAATGACTTTAACGACTCCCTTATAGGAACCGTCGAAACCAGTCTTGGCAAAGGACCAATTTATTTAAATTGTTTTCCTAACAAAATAGTGAGTCTTTTAGATGATCATATTCTTGACTCTCTGTTCATCAATGTTTGCTTTCATGGGTTAAACATGAAAGAGGAATCTATTCCCGCAGCCTTAATCTATAGGATTCAGTACAAGGCCATGAACTCCTGTGCTTCTCGAGTCCTTCTCAAACCCCAAAGAAGTGAGACTACCTTGTTTATCACTGACATGACAAAGGCTAATGTGTCTCTCCCTAGGATAATTAAATGGGATGAAGTTTCCCTTCCCGAGAAATGGGTCTTGGACAAAGCTTCGCCTTGTGTCCCTAAGCCTGCTCCTCAAATCGAAAACATTTCTCAGGACAATTCTGGGAAAGTTGAAATAACCTTTGATAGGAGAAACTTCTTCTCTTCTAGAGTTGATGCTTATAGCGGACGTTCTAGTTTTGCCTCTGCTGGGAGATCTTTCTCTTACAAGTCCCAATCCTCTAGGTCTGAAATCCCTAGATCCATTAATCATGATCCTTCTATAAATCTTTAAGGGTTAGATACTTCTGCTAGGATTCCTAGAAATGTTTACCAAACTTCTGAAAAAAAAAGAGAAGAAAACCAGAGTATCCAATCTCTAACCTACTCTTCCCTTAATAAGTCTTATGATATTGTCTCATAAATTCATTATTGATAAGGAAACCCTTAGAAAAGATTTCTACTCTGAGGAATGGAAACCTCAAAGAGAGTGGTTCTTTCAAAACTATAAGGGAAAAAACAGGTCAGACATCCAAGAGGAATTCTATCAATTTCTTGAAAAAGTTAAACAGAACATCCCTTTCTTTGATTGGTATCATGCTTATATCATTCATAAAAACATTGACTACCCTTGGCAAGAGAATGTTATTAGCACTTCTTCTGCTAATGTCATATTCTGGCAGATTAAAGATGGACAAATTATTCAAAGTAATCTGCCTTCTACAACTCAGTATCAATTACCCAATCTGAAAGACAAAGGCGGTAACCCTGTTACTGCTACTCCTTTCAAAACCAAGAATTCTGACGAGTCTATCACTCCCAGTGACATCCAAGGCCTCATGGAACAGGCCAATTATACCAATAAGTACCTCCAGGTTTTAGGTGACAAAATCTCTGTTAATCCTGTCAAACCCAAGGTCGAAGATATAGCCTCTTCATCTATTCAATCGCAATTAGAAAAACCTTTGTTCAAACCTTTCAAAATTAGTGCCAAAGCTAAGTAAAAAATCTTAGAACTTAGACAAAGGGAAAAAACCAGAGTGAATGAGGACAACCAAAATGAGTTACTGAGTAAGATTACTAGCCTTCTTGCTACTGTCTCTGACACTCCTCAAGCTTCAGAAGAATCTAGTGCTAAACCAAGAACTAGATCCCTTAACAAAACTATCAATACCATATCCAAAGTCGATACAGAAAACTGTTCTGAAAATGATTCTGCCTTGGCCATCAATCCCATCAACAATTGGAAAAATTCTTCCAAACTCTATTACAATAGAGCTTCTGCTCCTGACCTTATTCTTGAAGAAAAACAAGATTTTATTCAAAGTTTTAATTCTAATGATATTTATATTTGGAATATTGATGGTTTGTCTAAATATAATATCATAGCCAAACTCCAAAATATGTCGGTTGTCGCTATGGGCTATTTTACCAACCAAAATATGCCCGAAGACACCATTATTTATATTCTAGTTGCAGGTTTTACTGGGCAGCTTAAAGGATGGTGGGATAATTATCTCACTAAAACTGATAGAGAAAATATCCTCTCTGCAGTCAAAATTGATGATAAGGGAAAAATCATTGTCAGCGACAATGAGCGTCTTCCTGATGCTGTGTATACTTTATTATACACTATATCCTAGCATTTTCTTGGGGATCCTTCTCTTTGGAGAGAGAGATCCGGAGAACTCCTTTCAAATCTCAAGTGTGATTCTTTAGAACATTTTAAATGGTATAAGGATACCTTCATGTCTAGAGTTTTAACCAGAGAGGACTGCAACCAAGCCTATTGGAAAGAAAAGTATCTTGATGGGCTTCTCAAAGCTTTCAGAGATCTTATTAGAAACAAACTCTGAAGTCAGTCTCCTACTGGAGAAATAAATTATAATAGTTATGACTATGGTCAGCTTACTGCCATTATTATCCATAATGGCATCAAAGTTTGTCAAAAGGACAAACTCCAGAAACAGCTTGCCAAAAGGACAAACTCCAGAAATAGCTTGCCAAAGAAAAAGCCTTAAGTAAGAGAGAATTAGGGTCCTTCTGCGAGCAGTTTGGCCTTCCATCCTGCTCCACCAAAAAGAAGAAACAAATCCCCAAAAAGGATACTGTAGAACCCTATAAGAAGCCTTACAAACGTAGGTACAATAAGAAACTTCCTCCTAAGCAGCAAGGGGAAAGTGTTATCCCCACCAACGTTCCTAAGAAACCCAGAACAGGTGTAACTTGCTACAACTGTGGTAAACCCGGCCATATCAGTAAATACTATAGGCTAAAAAAGAAAATTATCAGCCTTAATCTTGAGCCTTCCATAGAAGACCAGATTAACAACCTTTTTATTGAATCCTCTGATTAAGAATCTGTTAAAGAATCTGAGGAAGATGTCAACTAAATCCAAAATGATGATCAAATTTCCTCTTCTGATAGTGATGATACTCCAGAAATCAATGTTTTAACAAAAGAACAAGATCTTCTTTTTGAAGCTATAAGCTCCATTTTTTATCCTCAAGAAAGAAAAGAATTTCTAAATAAATTCAAAGAAGTTTTAGAAATTAAGCCTAAACCTAAAGAATATTTTACTACAAACAAATTTGATATTACAAATATTTTTAAAAGATTAGAAAAGAATTCCAATATCAAACCAACCACTATTCAGGATCTCCAGATTGAGATTAATAATCTCAAAAAAGAGATTAGAGAGATTAAAGAACAACAGCAAATTCATCAAGTTATTCTTTCCCAATTAGATGACGAATCTGACATTGAGAAAGAAGAACTTCCTGAAAATAATGATTTTGTAAAAGTCGATTATGGAAATCTAGAAGAGACTTTTATGTGTTTGATCAACAAGGTCAAAATTCAAAAATTTTATATTAACATCAGAATCATTATTGATGATTTTGCTCTTGACACTTTAGCCCTCTTTGACACAAGTGCTGATTCAAACTGTATTTTAGAAGGGTTAATCCCTACAAAATATTTTGAAAAGACTTTTGAAAAACTCAGCACTGCTAGTAGTTCGAAACTTAAAATTAATTATAAGCTTTCCAAAGCAGTGATTGAAAATCAAGGGCTTAAGATTGAAACAAACTTTCTCCTTGTAAAGAATCTAAAAAATGAAGTTATTTTGGGGTCTCCATTTATTAAAGCCCTTTTCCCCTTACAAATTTTGAAAGATGGGATCTCCACTCATCATTTAGGAAAACAAATAACTTTCAAATTTTCAAATAAACCATTTACAAAAAATATCAATTCTATTCAGAATAAAATCAATCAAATTAATTTTTTAAAAGAAGAAGTTTCTTTTGCCAACCTTGAAAAACAATTACAAAATCCTTCACTCTAGAAGAAGATTCAATCCTTTTTAGATAATATCCAATCTTCCATATGCTCTGACTTACCCAGTGCATTCTGAAATAGGAAGAAACATATTGTTAGCCTTCCTTATGAGTCAGGTTTTAAGGACAGCCAAATTCCTACTAAGGCTAGACCCATTCAGATGAATGAAGAACTCCTTCATTATTGCCAAAAAGAGATTAAAGATCTCTTAGATAAAAATCTTATTAGGAAAAGTAAGAGTCCCTGATCGTGTTCTGCCTTTTATGTTAATAAACCTGTAGAAATTGAGAGAGACACTCCCAGACTCGTCATCAATTACAAACCACTTAACCAAGCCCTCCAGTGGATTAGGCATCCTATTCCTAACAAAAAAGACCTTCTTAATAGACTAAACTCTGTTAAGATCTTTTCAAAATTTGATATGAAATCTATCTTTTGGTAAATCCAAATTTGCGAAAGTGATAGGTACAAGACTGCCTTCACTGTCCCCTTTGGGCATTACGAATGGAATGTCATGCCGTTTGGTTTGAAAAATGCCCCTTCCGAATTTCAGAAAATCATGAATGACATCTTCAATCCTTATTCAAAATTTGTTATTGTCTATATTGATGATGTCTTAATCTTGTCCCATTCTATTGATCAACATTTTAAACATATAGGTGTTTTTATCAATGTTATCAAACAAAACGGACTTGCCATCTCTAAGTCCAAAATAAATCTTTTTCAAACCAATATTAGATTTCTTGGTCATAATATTCATCAAGGAACTATTATCCCTATCAGCAGATCCATCGAATTCGCTGATAAATTTCCTAATAGGATCCTAGACAAAACCCAACTACAAAGGTTTTTAGGATGTCTCAATTATATAGGTGATTTTATTCCTCACCTCAACAATATCATTAAGCCTTTACATAATAGGCTTAAAAAGAATCCTCCTTCTTAGACTGATGTTCATACCAATGTCGTCAAAGAAATAAAAAATAGAGTCAGAAGAATCAACTGTCTCTATCTCCCCATTCCTCAAGCTTTTAAAATTGTTGAAACCGATGCCTCTGACATAGGTTATGGTGGCATCATCAAACAGAAAATTAAGTCTCATGAGCATATCATTTCATACACTTCAAAACATTAGAATTCTGCACAACAGAATTATTCAACTGTTAAAAAGAAAGTTTTAGCAATTGTTTTGTGCGTCTCAAAATTTTAATCAGATTTACTAAATCAAAAATTTCTTATTAGAGTAGATTGCAAGTCTGCTAAAGAAATTTTACAAAAGGATGTTAAAAATCTTGCCTCAAAACAAATTTTTGCAAGATGGCAAGCAATCTTAAGTGTTTTTGATTTTGATATTGAATATCTCAAAGGCACCTCCAACTCCCTTCCTGATTATCTTACACGTGAATTTTTACAGGACAAATAGAATGCCTAAAAAGGTAATAACCCCATCTAGGGGTGGAACTTCTCGAGGAGGAAGGGTAAAACTTGTCCTTACTTTAAACAAATCAAAATTACAACAATCTACTTCGGCAGGTTCAAAATCCAGTTCTGGGTCATCTACCCTTATTGAGTCATCAACTCAAAAGGCAATCCAAATTGTTGAGTCATCAACTCAACAGTCTGGAACTCCAAAAGAACCTTCCAAAAAGACTGATTCTTCTGTAAAAACCACCAAACAAACCAAAGCATATTATGTTCTGCCAATTAGCACACTCTTAGCCGTCCAACAAGGAAGCTTGAGTAACTTACCAAAGAAATCTTGGGTAGATATTGCCTCTGAAGAAGATATGGAAATAGATTTAGCAAGTCTAAACACCATAATCCAGTCTTACAACCAATCCCAGAAAATCATTACCAATCCAGAAAAAATGGAAGGTATACTTAACCTCCAAAAAGAGAAACAGAAACCCTCAAACCCAAACCATTATGTGGCGAAAGGAAAATTTTTCTCAGTTATACAAATGGAACCTGAATTCTGGGATAAAAATCCCTATAAAGCTATTACCAAAGTCTTCCCACCTGGATTCCATTTTAGGCCTTATGCGGTAAATAAGACCAGACAATTTTATGAATTTATCTTAGTGGATTCAGATTCTGTTTCCATTAAACATTACAAAGATAAAAAAGATCGTACCATTATAACTCACTCCACAATCCAAATCTTGAAAGTCTTAACCCCAAAGGCTTTTGGAAAAAATCTTAACTCATATAAAAAGTTTTCCCAACCATTCGACCCAGTAGGATATAATTACTGGGATTATATTGATGCTTGGACAAGAAATTTCTGGTTTCAAAATAACCTTAACCGACATTCTTGGTTAATACATTTCAAGAAGAATCAGAAATATGATTTTCCAAACTGGTTTCTCCAATGGTGGGACTATTTTGGACCCATCGAAGATATCCTTCCTACTCCAGTCAAAGAAGGATACAGAATATACAAAGGCAGATATCTGAAAGAATCAAGAATTCCTACAGACTTAAAATATTTTTCTGACTTTGCCTTAGCATGGGTATTCTCATGGCAATATCGATATGGAAAGACAGAAAATGAAGAAATTCTCCCGCTGCTTCACATGTGTTCCTTTGTGAAATGGTGGAACCAGTTCAATGCTGACCATGCTGGTCCTGAAGGTGTTGCTGAATATTTTGAAAAAAATCTAAAATTGTTAAATTTGGCTGATCCAGCAACATTCCAATTTCTAAATCAGAAATCAAAAATTGCAGCCTTTTTATCAAGTTGTGATTCAAAAGAAAAAATGAAGAAAAACTTGCAAGATGTTCTTTTACTCTTACAAAGCCAAGAGGAAGGAGAATCATCCACAAAGCACAATCCTGAAGATATGTATCAAAATGAAGACAATTGCTTCAGAATTGATATTCAAGAGCTTTAACTTGTACTGTAGAAATAGTTCCAGTTATCAACCGGAACTGTAAAAATAGTACTTTATTTTTCTTTAAAAGGAGTCTTCGACCATGATGTGAGGCACCCTTTCATTTAGCAATCTTAGAGAGATATTAGAGAGAGAAACTCTGAGAGATACAATCATTTGTAAGCCTTCCCTCTTTGAGATCTTTTAATAAAAGTTTGCTGTTTTAAATTATTTTCTCTTTTCTCCCTCAGTCGGTTCTGTTCGGATTACCGTCGTCTGACTTTCTTCTCTTCTCCCTCCACTAGATCTGTGTTGGTGCTACTGCCGTTCTAGTTTCTATGCATTAAATTTATTTACATTCTGCATTTTACATTTTCTGCATTTCATTTAGTAGTCCTGCTACTGCCTACTTTCCTTTCAGTCTGTTTTATCTTGTTCTTTCTTTGATCCACTTCGGGGTATCTGGTATATATATATATATATATATATATATATATATATATATATTATATTCATATTTGTCCCCACTTTCGTCAATTAATCTTCAGGTAAGTAATTAGAGGCGAGGCATCCAATTAGGGTTTAATAATTATTTTGTGCTCGCGCATTATCATGCCTTTAAAGAAAATAATAACTAAGATTTGTAAGATTTTATTTCATAAATATAAAATATTTTTATTAAAAACATAAAAAAAACTAAGTGATATAAATATAATTTTTAATATATTGTTTATTAATTTTAAACTAATGCTCTTAATTATAGTAGTTTGGTGAACCTTAATATGTGTATGATGCACAAGTTGTAATTGGTTACCGCGGCCAACTAATTAACGAAGTGCTACTATCATAAGTTGAGCCAATATTCGGTCCAGGTTCACACGGCGATTCCTACCCGCCCAAAACTACAAACCCTTTTTTATTCTCTATGTCAGATATTTTATGTTCAATGCGTATTTCGTAGTGCGTACTTTTTTCTATTTTGGAGTTCTTCACTACTTCTTCAATCCATCCAAATAATTAAAAGACTTTGTTGAAAATATATATTTATTATATTAAAATTATAAAAGTATAATAAATGTTTATTTTTAATAAATTTTTTTATTAATTTTTCAAATGCTGAGTTAAATTTATATTATTGTTTGATTAAAAATAAAAATATTAAGTATTAGCAATAATATAATTTTCTTAAGAAAACGGATTCATTATATTAAAAATATTAAATTATAATACATATTTAAAATTTTTTAATTGAAAATATTTTTAAGAATTAATATTAATATAATTTTATAAAATATGTTTATTAAATTAATAAAATTCAAATGATATCTAGTCTAATTTAGAATGAATAAACTATTAAATTAGTTTTTATTATTTTTTAAATTCGTCAAAATATTATTAACCAAGTCAATGTCATTTTAGTATATTCATTATATTAATAGTTAATTTAAAATATAATAATAGGAACTAATTTTATTTTTAGTCAATTTAAATTAGTTAACTTAATTTAATATGAATTGACTCTGAAATGGATTTGGATTGACTCTTAAAATATCAGCTAATTATTATAATAATTATTATTTAAAATTTAAAAAAGATCACTTGCTTAACCTAATAGTTAAGTCTTTTACTGTAAAATATTTTATTTATGATATAAGTCTCTTAAATATGATATTGAAAAAATAATAATAACTAGATAAATAAATGTGATTAAAATAATATTTATATAATTCATAAGTTAAAAATATTTAAATACATGATATTAATTTTAATTCTTAAAATTAATTTTAAGTATTTGAAGATAATAATTTTAAAAATATATTGATTGTATTAACATTAGAAATATATAATAAATTTTACTATTACTATATACTTAATTTTAAATATTGAAGTTAATAAATTTTGTTATTTACACAAAATTAAAATGTAACAATGAGAGAAAGATAATAAATCACTGTATTTTATTATCTAAAGTGTAAAAATACTTAAGTTATATTTTTTTTTATTAATTTTAAGTAAGAAAATGCTCATGATTTCATTAAAATGATATGATTAAAAACTAATTAAAAGATAGCTTTTTTAACTTACAATTTTGAGTATTTATGTGATATTCATGATTTGGAAGCGTGGGCGTGGGATATTAGCATATCGGCGAATATATATCTTTGAAAGCGTTCTCGTGGGAGGCACGTGACAAGAGAAACAAACCAAATTTGGCTTCACCATCTGGAGTCACTACTAACTACCACCCAATCGCAGTGTTCGCTTTTCATTTCACTCTCTCAACTCAACGCAGAAACCGTCTTCCACTTCTTCATCATCTTCCAATTTCCTCCTTTATTCTTATTTCTTCAGCTCATGACGACGTCGTTTGGAGCATCTACGTCCACCGCGGCGCTCAAGGACCCCAAGGTTCAGATCCCGAGCTTCCATGGCTTGAGGTCTGCTTCCGCCTCCGCTCTCACTCGCAATGCTCTTTCGCTTCCTTCATCCACGCGCTCGCTCTCTCTCATACGCGCTGTTTCCACGGTTTCTCTACTTCATCCCTTCAATTTCATCTTTAACTTCAGTTTTACCTTTACTGTGCACTCTGTTTGTCTACTTTCTCATTTATCTCGGATTGTTATTTATTTTGTTGAATAATATTGATATATGTTCGAAGACGGTGATGAACATTTTCAGTTCCGGTAATATTTTAGAGAGAGTTGATAATTTTATAATTATTATTTTTTTAAAAAAGGTTGAACTGTGCGGTGGCAGCTATACTATGGAATGTGTAAATCCAATTTTGATAGTTTATTGTGCTTGCAATTTCTTTGTAGCCTGCAAAGTCTGAAACTGCCGCGGAGAAGCGCAGCAAAGTAGAAATATTCAAAGAACAAAGTAATTTCATAAGATACCCTCTTAATGAGGATTTGTTGACTGATGCCCCTAATATAGGCGAAGCTGCCACTCAATTGATCAAGTTTCACGGTAGCTATCAACAGTACAATAGAGATGAGCGTGGTTCCAGAAGCTACTCTTTTATGATACGTACTAAGAACCCTTGTGGGAAAGTTTCAAACCAACTTTACTTGACTATGGATGATCTTGCTGACCAGTTTGGAATTGGGACCCTTCGTTTGACCACCAGACAAACATTTCAGCTTCATGGTATTCTCAAGAAGGACCTTAAAACAGTGATGAGCACCATTATTCGAAATATGGGCTCAACCCTTGGTGCATGTGGTGACCTAAACAGAAATGTGCTTGCTCCTGCTGCTCCCCTTTTGAGAAAAGATTACGTCTTAGCTCAACAAACTGCAGAAAACATTGCCGCCCTCCTGGCTCCTCAGTCTGGGTTTTACTATGATATTTGGGTAGATGGGGAAAGGTTTTTGTCGTCAGAACCACCTGAAGTAGTTCATGCACGGAATGATAATTCTCATGGTACAAACTTCCCAGATTCACCCGAGCCCATCTATGGAACTCAGTTCTTGCCAAGGAAATTCAAAATTGCAGTTACTGTGCCAACTGATAACTCAGTGGATATTCTCACGAATGATATTGGTGTTGTTGTTGTTACTGATGATGATGGGGAGCCTCAAGGGTTCAACATATATGTAAGATGTTTTCAGATAACAGTTAAGTGAATTTTTTCCTATCAGTGTTCTGACTTGAACTTTTAATTATTCTTGCAGGTTGGTGGTGGAATGGGAAGAACTCATAGGTTGGAAACCACTTTTCCTCGCTTGGCTGAACCATTAGGTTATGTGCCAAAAGAGGATATTTTGTATGCAGTGAAAGCAATTGTTGTTACACAACGAGAAAATGGGAGAAGAGATGACCGCAAGTATAGTAGAATGAAATATTTGATCAGCTCTTGGGGAATCGAGAAGTTTAGAAGTGTAGTTGAGCAATATTATGGCAAGAAATTTGAACCTTCTCGTCAATTGCCAGAATGGGAATTTAAAAGTTATCTTGGGTGGCATGAACAGGTTGGTTCTCTAGATGAAGGAATAATATTGATGTCTTTATCCCTGCTTATATACTCCATAATATTATTTTTTATGCACATTTCTCATAGTAATATAGACTTCACATGATGAGAGTTGGTGGATAGGATTCGTACGTTTAATGTCTATTTATTGATTTAATTGCTGATATGATCACAATCGATCTTTATACATTGCGTCTTGCCTGACAAGGAGTTTTACGTATAACATAAAAAATACAAAATATCTGGCAAATTAGGTTAATGAAGGTTATAGGAAATTCTGATATTTTTTGTGCTTTGTAGATTTTACTTCGTCTAACTGTAGATTTGTATTTTATGTGGTTAAGCAATCTGTAGTTGGCTGGATCGTTCTTTGTTGTTATTGTCTTTGGCTAAAATATAGTTCAATGGACTTATGTGATATGGGTTCATTTGTTGGATTTCATCTTCTAGGGTGATGGCAAGTTATTTTATGGGCTTCATGTTGATAATGGTCGTATTGGTGGAAAGATGAAAAAGACATTGAGGGAGGTTATTGAGAAATATAATTTAAATGCACGAATCACTCCAAATCAGAACATCATCTTGACTGATATTCGTGCTGCATGGAAGCGTCCAATTACAACCACTCTAGCTCAAGCTGGTCTGCTGGTGAGATGCTTACAGATTATACTAAAATTGTTTTTCTGTGTTGAGTTATATTTGTTAAAAGTATTTAATTGACTTGTCCCTGCTCAGTTGACGCCTGACATTACTTAATAACCTTACATTGTGAGTTTCATTTAGTGGTCATAATTTACTAACTTAGGGGTTTCATTGTTTTGCATTTAGAAACAAACAAATTAACGCATCATTATTAACAAACACAATTCAGTTAACTTTTAGGGCTGTACAGATATAGATACAAGTAACAACTGTAATTTTTAGGTGTGTGTAGATCTTATTAGCTGCTACTTTTGTGATGGACCTATTTTTGTGAGTGGCGACAGAGAATGATCTTAATTTTTTCTTTTTCCATTCACTTTTGATTGATGCTTGACATGTATGGTGAATTGGTGATTCAAATTTCCCTAATGGTTAGTTTAGAGATCATAATTTACTAATTTTTTCCTTATTTATTTTCTCTTATGATTTTTTAATTTAATCTTTTGCCTTTTATTTGGTTCAGTATATGGAAATTTTCACTACTAATGCTATAGTGATCTGTTTTGCTGTGAACAGCAACCTAGATTTGTAGATCCCCTCAACATAACAGCAATGGCATGCCCTGCTTTTCCATTATGTCCACTAGCAATTACTGAAGCAGAACGTGGGATACCTAACATTCTTAAGCGGATTCGAACTGTTTTTGAGAAGGTATTGCTGTAGATATATGTGGCAGTATTTGATTTCATTGAAATCAGATCCCTAATCAGCATACTTAATAATTATCTATCTGTAATTCAGGTTGGTCTGAAATATAACGAGTCTGTCGTTGTAAGGATAACTGGCTGCCCTAATGGTTGTGCTAGACCATACATGGCTGAACTTGGATTAGTTGGTGATGGCCCAAATAGCTATCAGGTCTGCTAATCAGTGACTCCACCCACTTCCAGTTAGTAGAAAATTCCAAAAGACTATCATGCTCACTTTTTTTTCCTTCTGATGAAGATTTGGCTTGGAGGAAACACCAAACAAACATCGTTAGCTCGAAGTTTCATGGACAAGGTGAAGGTTCTAGACCTTGAAAAAGTTTTGGAGCCTTTGTTTTATTATTGGAAGCAAAAGCGTCAATCTAAAGAATCATTTGGCGACTTCACAAACCGAATGGTGAGTTTTGCATTCATACTTTTTATTTGCATCCGAGCCATATTTACTAATTTATGTTTTAATCTTTCAATGATTATTGTGACTGTTAAAGTGATTGGAAAGTTTCGTTTTTAGGGATTTGAGAAGCTTAAAGAACTTGTTGAGAAATGGGAGGGTCCAGTAGTAGCACCAGCATGCCACAACCTAAAGCTATTTACTGACAAGGAGACATACGAAGCAATGGATGAACTGGCAAAGCTTCAAAACAAGAGCGCTCATCAGTTGGCCATGGAAGTTATCCGCAATTATGTTGCTTCCAACCAAAATGGAAAAGGTGAATGATTTCATTGACTTTGCCAAAGATGTAAGTGATGCTGCTTTTTGGTTGACTGGAATGGTGGATAGGCAACTAAACGCTACTCTCTGTTGTTACTGTGTGGTAACTCTGGGAATATGCTAAATTAATGTTTTGGTTTTTAGTAATTTTTATCTAAAACGGCTTTCAGATAGAATTGAGTTTTTTAACACAAAATAAGACTTTCTATCATTTCTGTATCAAATTTGGGGTGTTCGACCACTTGGTTTTTCTTCACATAATCATGTTAGGTAAGATCTTTTTTTAATTGTATTCTTGCTCCGATAAAGTTCACTAATCAGGATTTGTTAATAGCAGTCGTGTGGTTAAAGTTGATTAATTACTGACGATGGTGCATCTGGAACCGTATGTGTATGTGTTCACCTGTTCAGTTTTTCTTGTTATTTTTATTACAATGAGTTGTTCCTGATAGAATGTTTTGCATGAAAGACATGTTTTAATACTACATTTCACTCTTTTTTCTTTTTTAATTCCAAATTGGTTTTTTTTAGTAATTTTCTTTTATTTTTCCTAATCTAAGCTAATTGCAAAATTGTATGGTTTCAAAATGGGCTACTTGGCCCGATTTGGGTCCGCCCAGTTTAGGCATGTTTTCTTTTCACACCTTTTTAATTTTATTCCTTTTTTTTCTTTTTTCAAAAATGCCCCCAAAATGGTTATTTTTTCCTCTTATTCCTCTGTTTTTGATTCATGCTTATTATTCCCACTATCAACCTTTATTCAACTTTCTCAAAAATTACACGTGCCTATGTTCTTTAACTACCAATGGTGCAATTTCAGAATCTCATCTTTCTTTATGACACTAAACACCACATCATTCTCAAATTCACTATAAACGCAGCAAGTCACATCTATTCCTTTCATACTCAGTCACCATTCTTCATTTTTGTTGTCATTTTATTCAAATGACAACAGAAGTGAGTCCACGAGGTTCCCACACCATGAACAAGTGCTTCAGGTGGTCCTCGATGGTGCAGGGTTGCGCGCACATCTGAGTATTGAATTTGAAGGGAAAGGCTTCGTTTTTGTTTTTTTTGTTAATAAAGTCGATCTTTCATTCTATGAAGATTACTTAATATTTTGGTACGAAGGGTACAATTTATCCACCCAATATTATTGGTTAGATATTTTGTTTTTCACATGGAGAAGACTCAGGGTCAAGTGGTTCTCCTTTAGGAATGAAGCAAGCAGTTGAGATTTAAGGGTATATTTTGAATAAATGTTCCAAAAATATTTAAAGGGTGGTTCTAACAGTACAAATGGGTGGATAATCTTATTTCTTATTCGGGCCTAAAATTTGAAACATATGCTTAACTTCAACCTTTGTTTCTCAAACCAAAAATAATAAGAAGAACCTTCCTTTTACACTTGAAAAGATGGTTGGTTGAACCTTGCAATATAGAGCCAGCAGGTTATATACAAGATGATCAGATTTCGAATCCTTGGTTTTTGAAAATTTTCACATCCCCTTTTTCCGGGGTTTTGACAGAGATAAAAGAATTTAAAATTCACACTGCATAAATGCCGTTTTTATGAATTTGATTACATATATGTCTTGATTTTACTGTAACATAAGTCAATTTTAACAGCTTTCTTTAATTTTTTGCATGGAGCTTAAATAAAAATCAATTTAAATTTATTTTTTACTATCATGAAATTTGTGCCTACTTAAAAAAGTCGATTTAAAAATACTTTTTTTCACGCTTTTATTTACAATTACATAGAAGTCGACCGTAATCAACTTCTATTTAAATTTTTCATGCTTTTTACAAAAAAGTTGACTTTAATCGATTTTTATACATGATAATCTTTTATTGAAGTCAATTTAATATATTTATGTTAATTAAAATACAAATAAATTTGTTCCTTTATTATAAATGGACATATACAACTCGACTTTGCACAATTATTTTTGAAAAAAATTTAGATTAAGTGTGAAATTGTAGTGATATGACAAAGAGTTATGTTCATGCTCTTATATATTATAATGGTGAGATTGTAAACACAATAAAAGGAGAGATTTCACAACCCTTTTTCATAAAGGATTGATGACATCATGCATCGCTACTCTCAGTATAAATTTATTTGCGAGATAATATACTTGTATAGTGCAATAAGGAAACATCTTCCCTAGAATTAAACTTCAACTTTTCAATGATTATAACAAAGCCCTAACGATATTTCCATACAACTCTAAAAATTTTATATAAGCATGTATATTTACAATAGATGTTTCACTGTAGTTCAAAATATAAATTTATAAATAACAATTGCATTGCTTGAAAACTGTCGCTAAACAGTCTAGACCTATCACCAAAACCTAGACTTGACAAAATAATTAAAGTTACAAATTGTTCTTTCAGTATTTTTCAGCATTTAACACAGCAATGCAGCTCACTTAATGCAAAATGCAACAACTTAGTTTCAAGTAGTTTCACAGCTCTATGTTAGAAGTAATTCTAACCAATAGATAAGATTAGTTGAATAAATCAATTCAACACTTTATCATTCCTAACTATCAGTTTGTTTTAGTTGTTTCTGGTATGCTATAAATACCAACCTTTCGTAAAAGATGAAATATACAGAATACATTCTCTCTCATTTTTCCTCTCTCTATTATTGCATTTCGTGAGTGTGTTTAAGTTTTTGCTCTTGCTCCAACAAAATTGGTATCAGAGCCAAGGTTTCGATTGAGGGATCTTTGCGACACACACGATGGGATCAACTGGCGCGAATTTCTCAACAAATCTTCCCGTTCTCAATGGAAAGAACTGGGATCGGTGGCATGTGCAGATGAAGGCGATTCTCAATGGAAGTCATAGAAATTGTTGAAGAAGGTTATTCAGCGCTCACTGAAGATTCCACAGAAGGACAGAAGGCGCTTCACAAAGAAAATAAGAAGAAAGATTGTAAAGCAATGTTCTTGATTCATCAATGTGTTGATGAGGCGCACTTTGAGAAGATTGCAGGCGCTGTAACTTTGCGAGAAGCGTGAAAGATCTTGGAGAAATATAGTGAAGGTGCAGAGCAATTAAAGAAGGTGATTAGTCCTTCTATAAATATAGGCCTTTTTGTGATTAGTCCCTACAAATATTTTTGTTAGGAAATGGTCCTTCTAAAGTTGATAATTAGGAATTAGTCCCTGCCGTTAACACCCTCTCTGTTAAGTGCTGTGCTAACTAATGGAGAGTCAGCTCAGCACTCCACCTTGGCGCCACATGGCCATCTTGATGCCCAGTCATAGCTTACGTGGCATGTCATGTCATTTATTATTTAAAATTAAAATTTTTAAATAAACCCCTAACCTATTTTATATAATTGCATAAAAATCCTTCTTCTTCCCCATTCCTTTCTTCTTCTACCAGCACCTCTCCTCCACCCCTACCCCTCCTCCATTCTTCCATGGCCATTCCCCCCTTCTCCCTCTTTACGCCGCTATTCTCTTCCTTTCTTCCTCCCTACACCATCACTCCTCCTTTCACCCGCACACTCCCACTCACACCCCCATGGCAATGGGGAATAAAATCGATACTTGTGGTATCAAAAAATGAGAAAGTTTACTTGATTGCGTTGTTGCAGAAGCTTGTGCCCAGATGAGGTTATGCACAAAGCTAAGAAATTTTAGTTTGGAATTGGAATTTTGTGATTCTTGTTTTAGATTATGTAAGATTGTGGCCTCAGGAAAGTAGTAAAGAGGAGGTGATAGCTGGCAAATTGTAATACCTCCATTGAAACCCATCCGTAGATCCTGACCAATGTTTCATTGCTCATAGAAATATCCCAAACAAGTAGTAATTTATTTCAACTCCAATTTAATTCTCTTATGCTTCTAATGCTCTCGCCCAATTTAATTCCCACTTCCTTCGCTCTGTACCTTCATTTTCAATTTCAATTTCAATTTAATAGCTATACACGAGATGGGATCAATGTAAGTATAAATTCACATTACAAATCAAATTATTTATGATTTAGAAACTATATTGATATAACAGTTGCACAAATTTGATTCAAACTACATAAAAATATAAATTTATGTTACAATTCTTACCTTGTCTCGAAAATCAAAGTCAAAGAAAAGGGAAAATAGAATTGGAACCTACAATTAATCATCTTGATTGCATTCGAAGAACAAGAGGTTATGCACGGGTCAACAATTGATTTTGGAATCTACTTTAGCGTGCAAGAGAAGCTTGGGGTACTCGCTCACTTTGGTGGTGAATTGGATGGAAGTAGTAGAAGTGCTGGGTGAAGGTAGGAGAAAGGTTGAGAATAAGAAATAATTGCCGGAAAAGATAGGAATATGGGAAGAAGAATGAGTGTCGGAAAGAGGGTGTGAGAGAGGAGAAGGGGAGAGTGAAGGTTGGGGTTGGGGTGAGGAAGGTAGAGTGTGGGGAAGAGGAAAAAGAAGGAGTGTAGGTGTGGGTGGAAGTGTGTGGGTGAAGGAAAGGAGTGATGGTGCAAGAAGGAAGAAGGGAAGAAAGTAGGCGCGTAAGGAGGGAGAAGGAGAGGGAGTGACCATGGGAGAATGGAGGAGGGGTAGGGGTGGAGGAGAGGTGCAGGATCCGGGCTGTGAGAGAGGAGAAAAGAAAGATTGATAAGAAGAAAGAAACAAAATTAAAAGACTTTTATGCAATTATGAAAAACTGTGTTTAATGACTTATTTGTAATTATATAATTTTAAATTAAAAAAATAAATGATGTGGCATGCCACGTAAGCAACTGACTGGGACTCGAATAGGCCACGTAGAATGTTGAAATGGCTCTTCGTTAGCTAGCTCAGCACTTAACAGAGGAGGGGTTCACAAAGAAAATAAGAAGAAAGATTGTAAACCGATGTTCTTGATTCATCAATGTGTTGATGAGGCGCACTTTGAGAAGATTGCAGGCGCTGCAACTTCGCGAGAAGCGTGGAAGATCCTGGAGAAATGCAGTGAAGGTGCAGAGCAATTAAAGAAGGTGAGATTATAGACGATGAGGCGTCAATATGAATTAATGCAAATGGAGAATAATGAAAAGATAGCTGAAATCTTCAACAGAATCAACACTCACACGAATGCCATGAAGAATTATGGTGAGAAAATCTTAGATCAAACAATTGTAGAAAAAATTATGAGAACGCTCAGTCCCAAATTCGACCACATTGTTGTAGCCATTAAAGAATCCAAGAAGCTCGAGGAATTGAAGGTAGAAGAACTTCAAGGTTCTCTCGAGGAACATGAGCAGAGACTCATTAAAATAGGTTCAGAGAAGCCTGGTAAACATCAAGTACTGCAGGCTCAGACCTCAAGAAGAGGACGCTACAAAGGAAAATTCAGAGGTCGAGGTCGTGGGAGAAATTCCAGAGATGGCCTCAGAAAAAACGTTGAAAGCCAAGAAAGAGGAAAGATTGATCAAGATCAACAAGAAAGCTCTAATAAAATAGGGAACTTTAATAATTGGCGAGGATGAAGAAAAAAAATTGATAGGAAAAAGATCAAATGCTTCAATTGTAATAGAATTGGACACTTTTCTACAAAATGTACAACCCCAGCAAGTCACGCAGATCATCAAAGAAGCCAGTCACACAAAGATTATCATGCACACATGGTTAAAGAAGAGAATGAAGCAAACTCTGAGGAACAACCTTTGATGTTAATGACGATCACCAATTCAGAATCTTATATCAATGAAGTATGGTACATAGATTCTGGATGTTCCAATCATATGACTTGGCATCGAGATTGGATTGTCAATTTTGACCCAAAGAAGAAAATTACTGAAAGTTCTGGAAATGTTCTAGTCAAAAGAGAAGATGGAAAACAAGCAGTGATTACAGATGTTTTATATGTTCCTGGAATGACCACTAACTTGATTAGTTTGGGTCAGCTCTTGGAGAAAGGATGTTCAGTGAATTCAGTTAAAGGTTTTCTAGAAATTCATGACAAAGCAGAGACGGGTGATGAAAGCTCCATTGGCCAAGAACAGAACCTTCAAGGTAAGCTTAAACACTATTGAATCTCAGTGTCTTTCCGCTACTACTTTGTCAGATGATTCATGGTTATGGCATCTTAGACTTGGCCACTTAAATTTTAGAGATATGAATCTCCTGAAATCTAAAGAAATGTTAACTGGTCTTCCTTCAACTAAATTCCTAAAAAGATATGTGACACTTGCTTAATCAGCAAACAACCCAGGAATTCCTTCAGTAATTTTACTGTTTCTAAGGCTAATGAAATACTGCATGTTGTTTACTCAGATGTCTGTGGACCTTTTGACACTCTATCATTAGGAGGAAATAAATATTTTGTCTCTTTTGTTGATGATAGAAGCAAGAAAGTGTGGCTTTACCTAATTAAAGTCAAGAGTGAAATGTTCAATATTTTTAAAGATTTCAAATTTCTTATTAAAAAGCAATCTGGAAAGTACATTAAAATTTTGAGAACAGATGGCAGAGGTGAATCCACATCTGGAGAACTTGAAGATCTGTGTAAAGAACATGGTATAGTTCATGAGGTAATTGCTCCATACACTCTCCAACAAAATGGCATTGCAGAAAGAAGGAATTGGACAACCTTGAACATGGTTAGAAGCATGCTTAAAGCGAATAATCTTCCTCACAATTTCTGGGGTGAAGCAGCTATGACAGCTATATATATTCTGAATAGGTGTCCAATCAAGAGGCTTGACTCTATGGTTCCAGAAAAAGCTTGGTCGGAAGCAAACCTTCAGTCAAACATTTCAAAATTTTTGGATCTTAATGTTGTAGGCATGTTTCTGATCAGAGGAGAAAGAAGTTGGATGACAAGCGTGAGCCAATGATTTTTGTTGGATACAGTTCTACTGGTTCATACAAGCTATATAATCCAAAGATTCAGCAAGTTCTGTTCAGTAGAGATGTCTGCTTTGATGAATTAAGCTCATGGGGAGAATTTCAGTCTACTTCTAAGACAATACAGAAGATTCAGCTTGAATGGAATGATGATCCAGTGAGAGAAATACATGCAGAAGTGATTAATAATGAACCTCAGGTGGAAGTTGATAGATTTACAAGAGCCAGAAGTTTTCCCTTGAGACTCAGAGATTATCATATTTACTCTGATAGTGTAATTATTGATGATGGTGATTTGGTTCAGCATATGGCACTTATGGCAGACATGGAACCTATTACTTTTGAGAAAGCTGTCTCTAAGGAAGTATGGAGATCAGCAATGGGGGAATAATTGAAGAGCATAGAAAAAAATGATACATGAGAAATGGTTAATTTACCTTAAAACAAGAAGCCTATTGCTGTTAAATGGGTTTTTAAAACTAAACTCAAGCCTGCTAGATTGGTGGCTAAAAGATTCATGCAGAAGAAAAGCTTAGACTATACTGAAGTATTTGCTCCAGTAGCAAGATTGGAGACAGTAAAATTGATTGTTTCACTAGCTAGTTGGAGAAATTGAAAATTGTGGCAACCAGATGTCAAGTTTGTCTTTCTAAATGGGCCACTTGATGAAGAAGTATTTGTGGTACAACCTCCTGGCTTCATATGTAAAGGTAAAGAACAGAAGGTTTTGAGACTGAAGAAAGCCCTGTATGGCTTAAAACAAGCATCTAGGGCATGGAACAAAAGAATTGATTCTTTTCTTACTGGTTTTGGTTTTCAAAAATGCTCAATCGAGCATAGTGTATATATCAAAACAGTAGGTGAAACTGAGATTTTGATGTTGTGCTTGTATGTTGACGATTTACTTATCACTAGTAATAGTTTGACTGCCATTGAATCACTCAAGCAAGGATTGAAGAGTGAATTTGAGATGACTGATCTAGGTATTTTATCTTATTTTATGGGAATGGAGTTCGCCTACACTGAGAGAGCCATTCTCATGCATCAAAGAAAGTATATTTCTGAAGTCCTGAAGAAATTTAAAATGATAGGTTGTAAACTAGTAAAGACTCCAGCTGAATTGAATGTGAAACTTGTGAAGAGTGAAGATGAGAGCTCTATTAATGAAACTATTTTCAGGCAGATTGTTGGCAGCCTGAGATTTATTTGTCACAGCAGGCCAGAAATAGCCTTTAGTGTTGGTATGGTCAGCAGGTTCATGAATGATCCTAGACAATCACACTTGACTGCAGCTAAAAGAATCATGAGGTATCTTAGAGGAACACTCGGATATGGCATTTTGTTTCCTTATCACACCAAGGGAGATGATAGTCTACACCTTGTAGCCTATTCCGATTCTGACTGGTGTGGTGATCTGGTTGACAGAAGGAGTACCATGGGGCAAGTGTTCTTGGTGTCAGGATCTCCTATATCCTGGAATTCTAAAAAGCAAACAGTAGTAGTGTTGTCTACTTGTGAGGCTGAATACATTGCAGCTTGTGCAGCTACCTGTCAAGCTTTGTGGTTATCCTCTTTACTCAAAGAATTGAAGGTGTTTACTGGTGAGGTAGTGGATTTGTTGGTAGATAGCAAATCAGCAATTGATTTGGCTAAGAATCCTATGTCACACGATACGAGTAAGCACATAGACACAAAATTATATTTCTTCAGAGATCAAGTAAGTAAGAGAAAGATTAGACTACAGCACTGCAGAACTGAGAAACAACTTGCTGACACTATGACCAAGTCTTTGAAGAGTGAAAGGTTCAAAGAGTTAAGAGAATTTTTGAATGTTGTTAGTTTGTAATTGGTTTGAATCAAGGGGAGGTGTTAGAAGTAATTCTAACTAATAGATAGGATTAGTTGAATAAGTCAATTCAATATTTTATCATTCCTAACTATCAATTTGTTTTAGTTGTTTCTGGTATGCTATAAATACCAACCTTTCGTAAAAGATGAAATATACAGAATACATTCTCTCTCATTTTCCCTCTCTCTGTTATTGCATTTCATGAGTGTGTTTAAGTTTTTGCTCTTGCTCTAACACTCTAGTAATCCAAAAGGAACCTATAATTCTCCAGTTTGAGAGCAACTCATTCCGGTACCTGAATCCAGATATACAACATAATACAACTCAGCATGTGATCTATTTGACACATGCCTACCCTACTTAGATATGTAACTAGGGTCTAGAATGATGAATATCAGCATGATAATATAACTCATCCACAATCATGTATTTATCAGCTTAGTAATGTCTAGCAATGAACAAACATATATAGCAATAACTCAACATTCATAACTTTTATTATAGCATTATATCAGCACTTATTCATTCATTTCAGCAAACAGGATTCATAATATGTGTTAATTATATATCTCATATCTCAGCCTACATCTCCCAGCACCATAATCCAACTTTCACAATCAATTACATAGATACTTAGTGTTCTACCTTAGGGTTTGTTCTTACATCAATTCATTCTCAGCTAAAACGAAAGTATACATCTAAGCATCTTAATATCTAGCACATGAATAAATTCAGCTCAGATAAATTCTTCTTACCTATGACGAGATTTCTTAGATCAAAGCTTTCAAAAGAAGGAATAAAGCTTAAGGTCCCTAGATCTCCCTATTATTATGAAATAAAGACCCTTAATAAGAGAAATCTAGAAAGAAAGAATGGAATAAGGGAACCAACTCTTAGGAACTCACCTAGATCTGCACTAAGTGGATGTTCTTACTTGAATCGGGAAGGAGTTCAACCTTGAGAAGATTTTCTCTAAGGGAAGAAGGTGAGAAAAGAGCGAAAAAATGAGAGAAGAAGGTTGTCTAGTGAGAAATAGACGTTTCTTTGCGTTGGGGTTTCTTAAATATCCCTCCAGACCTACGCACTTTCGCTTGAGCAAGTCCTACCATCGCTTGAGCGAGTAACGTCTCGCCTGAGCGAGTAACGTCTCGCCTGAGCGAGCTTAGTCCAGAGAACTACTCATTTTACCTGCAACTTCTCGTCTGAGTGAGTTTATCTCGCTTAAGCGAGGTTGCCTCTCGCTTGAGTGAGATTCCTTCTCGCCTATGTGAAAGGACAGTTGGGACGATCCTATCTGATCTTGCTTGAGTAGGACTGATCTCACTTGAGCAAGAATGCTTCAGAATGCTTAATTCTACACAATTCAGTCTCGCTTGAGCAAGACACCCTGAACCCATAATTCCTAATTCTTTCTAGAATGAAGCAATACAAGTTCTCAACTATAATCCTTAGGTTATTATATACCTAATACACTCAATGATATTAAATACAACAACCAATCTACGCTATAATTTATCAGCTCTTAAATCAACAATCATACAACTTTCATATTCATATTCCAACATATGAAAATTCATACACTTCAAGCATACACAACATACTTCAAAAGAAATAATATATATATATATATATATATATATATATATAAATACACCAATCTGACAAGAGATATTTTGTAGTGACAATTAAGATTAGTTGATTGTCAGTCCACCAATTACTTTGTTATGGTTGGAAAGCGAACATTGGAGGAGTATGAGGAAACAACACACAAGTTTCAACAATATTCTGTAGGATATCCGTTGATATTGAGCCAAATGTTATTTGATATAAAAGATGGCGACTTTGAAAAAATAGCACATTAATCACATATTTAGTTATTTTAACTCATTTGTTAAAGCTCGTATAATAGAGCTATTTGTCGAACTACAATGTGATCATTTTAGCTATGGAGGTTCAACTTTAGATCCATCACCTTATGCATCAAATCCAGCCCTAGTAGTTGAGGTGTCCTGTCATGATGTGCACAATTCATATGATGAGGTAGGTTCTCCAAGTTTTGAACACCTTGTTAGATAGATTGAAAAGCCATTATCCAAAATGCACAGGCAATGACATAAGGTAATTTGGTTGGAGATTTTGATTTTATTGTGAAGCAAAAAGATGATGAAAATGATAAATAGGAGGACCTTGATCATGACAATATGAACATTTTTTTATGTGTAAAACTTTTGTGAACATTTGATGTCTTGATCCCATTCCAAATCTCAATCGAGACAACATCTTAGTCACTATTCAACGATTGATTTAGATGAAATGCATTGTAATGTGAGTAGGTCTAGTTGAAGTTTGAGTATAAGGAGAGAAAATGATTTGACACTTGGCCAAGTATTTCATACTAAGGATGAAGTGATATTTGCTGCTTAAATATTACAGTCGAAGAGATGTTAACTTTAAACATTACAACAAAATTAAACAAAAATTAACTACGTCACAAAATTAAATTTTAATTTATTATAATTTGTAAATTACTACAATACGAAACTAAATTAACATAATAATTAAAAATATGTAATAGAAAATTAATTAAATTTAAAAATATATTAATTAGAAATATATAGCAAATAATTAAATTAAATTTACAATATAATAATTAACATTTACACACTTTTTTAAACATATAATTATAGAATTAATGACATATTAAATTAAATATAGAAATAATTAAATATAATTTAACTAAATATATTTAAAAATTAAATTATCTATATTGACAACTTACTTGTAATATAATCAACAAAATTAAATCGATATAAATCATTATTCATATTCCTTAACTCTAATCGTCTACAGTCTCCACTTTTCTCCGCTCTCACTTTCTCTAGCAATGCGAGTAAATAATTGGAAAAGTCGATTGAACTCATCACTAACATGATACTAAAATTGATTTTAATCAATTTTCTTGTTCAATGTGCAAATCAATTATAATCAATTTCTTGCATAAAGTTATTTTCAATCAACTTCAATGAAACAAATTCATGACATTTACGTTAGTTAATAAAATGTTTCCAGGACATATTAGTTGAAAAAATGTTTCCAGGACACATGCATAATTTAAAAAAAAAATCTTTTATTTACATTAAAAAAATTCCCATTTTCCCTTCCCCAATTAACTAAAAAAAATGATTGTCGATTAGAATATGAGCAATGAAAAGCTTAGATGGATGGGACTAAAAAAATCTGAATTAAATCTTCGATTGGGACATGACCAAGCCTTGATTTTATAATTTAAAATGTTTGAATCCTCAATTAGTTTATTGATGAAGTCCCAACTAGATATCTTTTCAATCTTGTTTATGAGAAGATAAGACAGATGACAGGTTGTATTATACTCATCATGAGTGTTTGTGTATAAGTTATGTTTGTCTATATAAATATTAATATCTTTGATTCCAATATCAACTTGTTATATGGTCTCCCAGGTTTTATTTGGTGAGTGCACATTCTTCCCTTTAAAAGTTGAAAAAACAAGTACACTTTTTTTAGGTAATACACGAAATCACACTTTTATACAACCATTTTTCTTACAGTTTCATTTGTATACTTATTTACCTCTCTATTTTTTTTATTGCATATGTTACTTTTTTCTCTATTTCCTCCATAAATAACTTATTTTTCCATATTATAAAGAAGTTAAATGTGGAAGCTTCTCAGAATTTCTAGAATATACAAATATAACATACGATCGAATATATAACTGGTAAAATAGACTTTTACCTTCAATAATTAAAAATATATATATTTTTATAAATAATCATATATATAATAAAATCATTTAAAACATTAACTTTCTTTAAAATTTATTTTAATTTAACTCTATAATCACACACATAGCATGTATCAAAATAAAAAAATTATAATAGTTTAAATTATAATTTATTTTAAAATAATAAAAATAATATATTAAGTATTATGACTTTTATATATAAACAAAAAAACTGTAGAAAATTTAAAATTTTATATAAGGTATTAAAAAAAATTAGAAAGATAAACATAAGTATATTGAAAAATTGATAGTTAATATACGATAATAAGATCAATTTTATAAATATAAATATGAAAATTCATAGCGAATTTAAAAGTTTATACAACAATAAGCGAAGATGAAGTAATAACTTTTACTTCTAAAATCTACAATAAAATTAATAAAAAAAAACTATTACAATTAAAAAATAAGTAATTCATATATTATTATTGGACAATTTTTATTTAAATAAAAGTATACATACTATGGAATATTTTACTTACTAAATAGAATATTATTCTCTACAACACAGAGGTTCGTTTCGTTAGTATGTTTTTTTTTATATTATGATTTTTCATTATTTAATTTAATTTTTATAACAAAATAATTTCTTTTCTTATGCAGTATTTGTAATTTTCGTTTAGTATTTCTGTAAGTGTTTTGTTTTTCTGAAAAAATAGATATTAAATTAAAAAAGAATTAATAAAATAGAAAACTAACGAAAGAATATATGAAAAGGAAAAATATTTCACAAAAACTTTATAATAATTTTAAAAACTAAATAATATCTATGACAAATCAAAAACACATTTAATTTTCGAAGCTTGATTTTATTATATATTTAAAAACAGGAAAAGCAAGTAAGGAGACACTGTACTTAACGAGAAGTACTTTTGGTCGTGTAGAAACTAATTTTTAATTACTAGTATTTCATTTTATTGCATAAAATATGTTTGACTTGTCTCGAAAACTTCCCATTAGAAGATGTCAGGCAATTTTGCAGTAATAATAATAAAAATCTTTAATTTGAAAAGCTGCTACAAATAATTATATTTTGAATTTTATTGGAAATTCAAGTATTTGGCATCTTACAACTGGCTCATGAGATCAAGACAATTTTATTATATCACAATTTGTAACGGTAAAATCATCAAATTCTTCAAAAGGATTTAATTAATAAATAAATGTACAGTCCTTTCTCTTCTCGTTTAACCTATAAATAATACGATCAAATAAATATTTTATTAACTTTATATTCTTTTATGTTAATCTCTACATTCTAAATTTGGTATAAAATGTAAAATCATTTTTAACACGTGTCTAATGATACATAATGAAACTTTATATACAATAAATTTTTATTAAAAATTAAATAACAATATTAAATTAAAGCAGTTGTGATTTCAATGCACGTTCCATCCCCATGCTTGATTAATATAAGCCAATTGGTGCATATCTTACTTACTCTGCCTCTTTATTAACCAGCTTTGTCTCTTTACTTTTATTTTTATTTAACTGACTCTTTTAATTTTTTTAAATTTGATTTATCTATTTATTTCTTTTACCTGAAAATCTTCAATTATTAATTTTTTGTCTGAATACTTGAAAAATATTCGATAAAGTTATTATATATTGGTTGTAAAAGCGTTTCATTTACCTTTATCTAACTTCAAAATAGCAATACATAACGTTAAAATGTAAATGGACATTAATTTTGAAAAACGTATTGTAATAATATTTCAAAATGTAAACAACATGACACTACAGTGACCTCATCTAACGGTGTCAGCTCGACTTCACTCAGTCACGTGACAGGTGCAAATCAGTAAAATATATTATTTAAATCAATTTTGTTAAATTTTGATAATATTATGAGAAAAATTCATCAAAATATAAAATGGGACAGTATAAAATACTTTTTTTTATTAAAAAAGTTATAAAATATAGTATGTTAATAATATTAAATATATTTTTTATAAAAAATTTTACTTATTGATTTTTATTATATATCTTTAAATGCATATTAAAG
Source organism: Abrus pulchellus subsp. cantoniensis (assembly GCA_024086825.1). Taxonomy (NCBI): domain Eukaryota; kingdom Viridiplantae; phylum Streptophyta; class Magnoliopsida; order Fabales; family Fabaceae; genus Abrus; species Abrus pulchellus. The sequence goes on from CM044054.1 coordinate 23,320,374, forward strand.
AATTAAACATAAATTAATAAATAATTACTAATATTTTTATTTTGATTATAAAAAATATAAACTCATTTTTAAATGTATTACTTCTTTTAGTTATTTTTTATAAGAACTTAAAAAAAACTAAAATTTATATAAAATTATTTATAAAATTTTAAAAGTATTTTTATTTTTCACACAATAACCTTTGTTATAAAACATTTTTAACTCTTTAATAGTTAATACAACAACAGAGTTTGAATTTAATCAAAGATAAATTTATAATATTATAATTAATTATTTTAAAAATTTACATTAATCAAATCAACTTTTCTTAATACACGTAATTTAGTTAAAGAATTTTTATAAAATAATTTAATAAAATTAGTTATAAAAATAACTAATATATGTTAAATACTTTAAAAAAAATACTTTTTTTTGTCTATATTAAAAGATTATCTTATGGAAATTATTTTATGTGAGTTGAAGAAAACTGTTATGGAGAAAAATAAAAAAATATTACGCGAGTGTAAATTATTTTGAAAGATTAAAAAGTTAAAATTTATTTTTATAAACTAAATGTTATTTAAAGTAATTTTTAATAATGATATTTTATATATTTTTTATTCACTAAATATATTTAATCAAATTATTTATTAAAAATATATATATGAAAATTTTAATGAGTGTTTTAAATATATTAATTAAGAATTTAAATAAGAAAAAATATTTAAAAAATTATTAAATACATGTCTATTTTATTTTTAATGCATTCTTTAACTTTTAATAAAATATTCATTCTCTAACTAATAATATTAAGATACTTATTAAAAAAATTTAAAAATAATATATTTAATATGTATCTAATAATACAATAAAAAATTACATATTAAAATTAATAAAATATAAAATAATTAATACATCTTTGTCTTAAACTTGAGACTGAAATTAAGTTAGAATATACATTTTTAAATAAAAAAAATATATATTTTATCATTTACGATATGCTTGAGATATATATTAAAAATTTTGAGAAAATAAGAGTTATAATTTATAAATGCACCACATAAACATAGGATAGGATATTAATTGCAGTTGAAAAATGATGGATGATTAATGGGAAGGTTGAAAAGTGGTAACTAAGGAATCGAAAATGGTTGAGCTTGGACGGCACGGAACGGACCACTTCTATTTATTGTCTCATTCAATCGCTGATTAATGACTCACTGACACAATACGTGACAAACACTATCTTGTTTTGTGTGATTCCATTCAAAACATGCGCTGCGCTCATAAACTCTCCCTTTTTCAAATTCTACCTTTCCTTTTACTCCTTGTATAAACCCTTGCTTGTTTTAAAATTATAATATTAACTATTATTATATTTTTAATCTTATTTATATAAAAAAAATATAATTTATTAAAATTATATACATTATAAATATTTATAATAATAAAATTTATATTTTATACATTAAAGAAAAAACAAATGTTAATAAGTGTGTTAAGAATAAGTAACTACAAACTTTGATAAAAACTAAATATTTAACTAAGTCATAAAATTATAATTTTTTATATCAGTTAATGTATTTTTTTAAAATTTAACAATGGTATAATAAATTTTTAACAACTAATACATTTTCTCTCAAAAATTTAATTATTTTTTTTGAAACTCTAGCAATCAATGTAGGTAAAAATATGTCTTTTTTAACTATCACAAAAAATTTGATGATGAATTTTATAAATAATATTCACATTAATTTTTTTAATAAATAAATGATCATGATTAATAAAATTAAAATTTTATATTATATTTCTAAAATATTTATAATATTAAATAATTTAATTAATGTTTTATATTTCAAACAACTAAATATATCTATTTATATAAGTATTGAATGAATATATTATTAATATAATTTTCATAATAAATAAGAGTATAAAAATAATTTAGCCACTGATCTATTTAAAATAATTTTTTATTTTTTATAATTAAGACTATAAAATATTAGCAGTTATTTTAAGAAAAATTTAAAATATTTTTAAATATAAAATTTATATTCTAATAAAAATGTTTGTTCTTATAATTTATACATATATTTTTATTGAATACAATGACCTAAAATGATTCTCAAACTTATGTCTATGCTTACATCATTTGAAACTTAAATTTTATTTTAATGCTATAAGTTATTAAATTAACTTAAAATGTAATTTAAAGTGGTTTAGTTAAACTTTTTTTTTATCTAATTTAATCTAAATCTGACTAGAGTTGCGTATCTAGATGTGGTGGGTGAGTTTATCACTAAATTTTTTTTGCACATACAAATACTTAAATCTAAAATATTATGTAAGTAATATCAAACTGTTTGCTATTTAGACCAACTTTCGTAGGTTAGTTTAATTAAACTTTAAACACAACACACATAATATATAAATATATAATTTTAATTTTTTCTTATTTTTTAAATAAGAGAAAAATTAGCAAAAATATTAACATATAAATATAATAATTAATAAAAGTATTTAATAATTATAATGATTTTTAAAATTTTAAAATATATTAATTTTCATATTTTATTAAATCATTGATATATTATTAAAGTGTTCTATTTCAAAAACAGTTATAATATTAATTGGTTTCTTGTATATTAAAACAATAAATATATATATTTATATAGATAAAGGATGAGTGCTTTATTAACATAAATCTTATCATAGATAAAAAAAATATAAAAATAATATTATAATTAATATATTTAAAAATTAGTATTTATTTCTTATATTTTGAATAAAAAATGTTGATAGTTATTTTTTTAAAACAAAACACAATGTAGTATAATTTTAGTTAAAGATTAATTTTAAAGAATAACCGTTACCACTTTTATATATTAATTGTTACTCTTATTTAATAATTTTATATAAAAATATATTTTTTATTAAATTTATTTATATGTGAAAAAATTGTATTTTAGAAAAAAAAAAATTTGAAATGAAAATAGATATTTAATAGTGATAATAAATACAACTTTAATTTTAATGCACGGTAATTATAAAAATTTTTATATTATAAAAGTCAGCTTTATTTTCTTTATTTTATAAATAAAAATTTATGTTGTTCATATTTTTTTGAGATTTTTATTTATTAGAAAATATATTATGCAATTTTGGAAATTTTATCTTGTTTAAAACCATTGTTGAACGAACTAAACCTTTTTTTTTTTTTTTTTACTGTAATTGAACGAGCTCAACTTAAATAAGAAAGAGTACTAATCACGCAATATAAACGTTTACGGAAAAATAAACTGTTCTTCACACTAGTTGCAATTTTTATTTTGCAAAAAAATAAAAAACAAAATGATAGTTGCTTTATTTTTAAATAAATTAAAGGTGGTTTCAAAATTTACACGTATCACATTTAAAATTTTAAAGTTTACGATTTCGAAATTGAATTCTAATATATTATTCAACATTAAGATTGAGTTTTCTGTACGTGAATATGATTAATTTCAACACGAGACGTTTAAAATAAAACACGCTAAAGAAAAACGTAAAATCATAATTGTTTATTTAAAAATTATTAATTCATATTATAAAAAAACAACTGCACATTTGAAATTTTTTTTAATCAATAAATCAACAAACTCGAGTAGATAAAAACAAACAAATATCTTATAATAAATAATGGTTGTACAAATGAGTTAAAATTCAATTTTCATGAGTAAAAGTGTGGATATGAGCATTATTATTATTATTAAACTCTATTCACAGTCACACATTAAGCTACTTAACTAATTTAAAAGAGGGTAACGTATTTGAGTTTGTGCACGAGTAATCTACTAACAAATAAGTTTATACTTGTCATTTATGTAAAGTAAATGTAATTAATACTTTTAAGACACTAGTTGAAGAATTTTTTTTTATATAAAAAATATACTTTTCTTTCTTGATGTAACATAAATTATAATAAAATTTTATTCTTTTTAATCTCTTAACGGTCATTGGTTAGCAAAATCCTTTATGCAAATATGAAAGTGAAAAATGCGATAATTTTGTAAGAATTGAGTTTTGTCACTAATATAATTTTTATATTTATATAATCAATTTTATTATATCAATATATTTTTTACCTTTATAATAATTAATTTAAAAATTACATTCATAGTAAATTTTAATCTATTAAGAATGTTTTTTTTTAATATATGCAACATTATACAAAATAAAAATTATATATAATAATAAGTTATTATTAAAAATTATAATATTTAACTGTATAAATATATTGAAATACATATTTTTTTATTTATTTTTTGTAGCTTCTTATATGCAATGGCGTAAGGGTTAAAAAAGTTAAAAAAATTGACATTAAGTAAAAAAAAAATAAAGTGTGAATATATAGATAAAAATTGTAATAGATAGTCTAAAATTGACGTGATAGTGTATCCACCTAAGATTTGTAATTTTGAAAGAAAGAGGAAGCAGACATAAACATGAAGCTTTTTTCAAATTCCCATAAGCAGGCAAAGAGTGTCCGACGTTGGAAATAAATACTAAAAATAGAGAGAAACTCCAAACACGAAGGCACACTGTCATTAACAAATACACTTTTTCATTTCAAATCTCTGTTCTTCCACTTCACGAGGTTGCACGCCAACAACCTCTTCACCATTTACTCCTCTCTCTCTCTCTCCCTGTCTTACTGCTATATCCCAGATATTGATATTCCTTTCAAACCCATCCTTTTAGTACTATCATCATCGTCGTCATCATCAACAACAACTTGTTTGCGTTTCACATCACTGCATGAAACTGTAAACATGGCCACAGCACCACCCAGAAGACCCAAATGGCACCACCACCCTCCTCCTCCTCCCACTCCCAGGATCCTTCACTTCGCTCGCCGTCCTCGCCGGAGACCCCCTCCCGTAGGTGCTCGGAAAGTCAACAACAAGTTGGAGACTCTCTTTGATCGAGAAAGAATAGTGGTTTTGAGTGAACGGAGGAGGGAGAGAGTCGAAAGTGTGAGCGAGAGTGAGAAAGGGTGTGCTTTGGAGGAAGAGAAGTGGAAGTTTCAGGCTGAGATGTTGAGGGCAGAATGTAACTTGTTGAGAATGGAGAAGGAGATTGCTGTTAAGAAGTTAGAGAGAACTCGTGTTAAGATGGAAACAACTCTAAGATCTGCGCTTCACACTCTTCTTTCTGTCAGTGCCTTCTTTTCTTATTATCTCATATTCTCCACTTATTTTGATTGTGTGTGTGTGTGTTATAATTTGAAGTTAGTTATGATTTGTTTGTCCAATCCAATGCATGTTATGGTGCAATTGTGAAGGTTAATTGTGGCGTACTTTCTTTCTTTTCCTTGATTTTCTTAGCAATGGTGTTAATAGTTATTGTCTTGTCACACTTGTTGCACTATGAGACTGGTGGCTAATTGTACTTGCTAGTTTTGGGTGATTTTGCTTTACTGCTTGTGATGGTTTGCACCTTCTGATTAGTGGAATGACTGCAGAGAAGAATAAAGATTTGTGAAGGAAAGAATGTTGATAAGGTTTTGGATGAAGAGATTCATGATTTGACAGTGAAACTTCAGAAATTGCGGAAGAGATCAACGGTTAAGGATTTAGGGGCTAGGAATAACAGAAATTTTGACAAACAGGTTTCTGTTCTGCAGAGACGACTTGAGAAGATTGGAGGATCGTCCGATGAGGTATATTTGACGGGGTTTCAAGAGATGGAAAATGTAAGATTGTCTATTAAAACAAGTGGCAGATTTCATGACAGCGTTGTTCCAAGTGGAAAACTAAATGTAAGTCAAAATGTAACCATAATGTTGTGCTGTTTTGTAAGCATTATTGTATCAGTTAAAATTAGAGTTTTATTTTAATAATTTGTATGTAATGTTATTACATATTATCAAGATAAAACTATAGTTTTGATTTGTAAATACTAACTAGCACCAACAATATTTTAAGAACTGTGACTAAATCTTTTCTCCTAACTAATTGTTCCAAGTGAAATTTATATCTCCAATGAGATATCTAATTTAAACAAACACTAATTGTTAATTACTACTATTCTATGTATTTTGTCCAAGCATGCCATAAAAGGCATTTTTTTTCTCCTTTTGTCTTTTTTAATATTTTGGTGTTTTCTTATTGATTTGATTAAAATTTACAGGTGGAGATTCTGAGGAGGAAAATGGAGGGGTTGTCAAAGGGGATATTATTACAAAGAATGGAGGAAGAATATAATTCACTGCTGTCTACTGCTAGTAATTCTCTTGCAAGTTCTGGCTCAACTTCCAAGAGAGTTGAATTTCAAGATTCATCTTCCGTACGAGCACCTCATCAGGTATATCCTTGATTTCTTTGCTCATCACTAGTTGATAGTAGGCTATTGTTAATAATTAGATAAATGTACATGTACACTACAAACACACATAAATATGAACAAATATACCCTGTTTAATCTGACTTAAAAAATCTCACCATAAATAGAAAAATCTCTGTACATGAATTGATTTGACTTTCTCAGTGTACTACAAATTCTTTTTAAGACCCCAAAAAAAAAGAAATTTCAGAGTGATGAACCTTTTTGATGTAAAACAATTTTCTTGACCAACTGAATTAAGAGAATGGATTCTCACAGACCTCGGATTCACAAATCCTGCAGGAAAAATTGTCTTGTGAAGGGAATATGTGTTCAGGACATTGCAAGGCTATTGTTCGAAGAATTGTAGAGCAAGTTAGAGCTGAGACTGAGCAGTGGTCTCAAATGCAGGAGATGCTTGGTCAGGTGAGGGAAGAAATGGAGGAATTGCAGGCTTCACGAGATTATTGGGAAGATCGAGCTCGGCATTCTGATTCTCAAATCCAATCCCTACACAATGCTGTATGATACGGTTCACTGTTTCTACTTGTTCTATATTTCCCATTTCTTAGTCTTCCTTTAAGCTCTTGTTTCTTTGGCAATACTTGTACACTCCATAGTCTTTCTAAACAAAGTTGCTATGCCTGCGGTTTGCTGACATTGTTCTGGTACTTCAGTGAGGACCATATTTTCTTAACCTATTTGCTAACGTATAGGCATGGCTAGTTGTCTTGTTTGACAACTATAAATGTTTTGACCTCTATGATAAAATTTTCCCTATATGTCATCTGATTATCCTAATCTTTCTCTTTGAATCAAATTTTCAAAGAGAGCATTTTTGGCAAATAGCCATGAAAAAGTTTTTTTTTTTTTTTTTGTGACAAAGAAATTGGTTCTTGTCATGCCCACAGTAGGCAATTGGACTTCCGTAAGCTCAACATTGGTGCATATGACTCAGAGTCATAGATTTAAATGAATCACTATGGTAAATTGTATTCATAAATGAGTTTTTGGCAGATTAAACAAGAGGTTTGGTTTGGTGGTGTATTTGGTCTATCAAAGTTGGCCTTAATCTTCTGTTTTTTTTTCCGCAGGTGCAAGAATGGAAACAACGAGCTCTTTCATCTGAAAGTAAAACAAATGAGCTTGAAGCAAAACTCTCTGTGCTCTGTGGTGATCTTGAAAGGTTGAGGAAGGAAGAAAATGCAGTTCAGGAGACCAAATGTTCACCAATTCCCCTGGAGTCACAGAATGAGTTGGAGAAGCGGATAGTGGTTTGTTGCTCAAAGGAAAATAATAATGCTAAAGAAAACAGCAAACATAATGAGGTTTTAAGAAAAGGACATGCTACTAGAGGTGGAATCATAGCCCCAAAACGATCACCATTCCAAGACATTGGGAACCAATCATCATTGATGAGGCCTAATGGCAAAGCAGTTTTCCCTTTGCATTGCCATCTTTCTGCAGAAGTTGAGAAAATTTACCAGTGACCCACTAAGCACTAACTCATCACTTGAATGTAGGTTGATCGTTTCTAACACAAAACTACATATCCTAACATAATCAGGAGAAGAATGTGCACAATGGATCAGGGGTTTCATGTTTTAAGAGTTGTGGTTGAGGCATATCTTTGTTATATGTAAGTACTATGTACTATGCCAACAAAAGATAAGGACAGCATTCTGAGTGTCCCAAGTTGATGTAACTTGATGTTTCATTTCATAAAAGCTTAGCTATCTTCGTTGGCTTGACATATTAACTTCTCAAATCACGGATTTCAGATCATTAAGAACGAGGGGTTTTTCTTTCGATATGATTCTATTCTATTTGGAACAATAACTGAAGTCAATTATAAATGTTTTCTTACATAATCACCTCAAAACTAACGATAATGATTTTGTTCGGTAGTTGGTATGATGAATTCAACAATACTTCATGCCATTGCTCGAGCAATAATAATTTTTCATTTGAATCTTTTTTCAATTACCACCGTATAAAGTCAAGAAATGTGAACGTAATAAGTTTTGATCATAGAATGGTTAAAATTAAAAAAATTAATCCATAGTGATATGATTATTGAAAAAAACATATTTATTTTTAAAATTTGACTATTCAAATTAAGTGAAAGATTAATTTTTAAGGATGTGAGGAAAAATAGAATAAAATAAACATACCAAAATAGATAATCATAAATAATATTTAATTTTCACCATTTATATTTATATATAACTGTAAAATTAAAATTCGCCTCTTTAAAATTCATATCTTGCTTTTCACCGTATAACACGAGTGCCCAATCGCAGTGCTTTCCTTTCACCCTCAAAACACAAATCCCCTCTTTTTCTGCTTCCAATTGTCCCTTGTTTTTTGTTTGTTCTTCAGCCCATGACGACGTCGTCGTTTGGAGTTGCTGCGAGTCACTGAAGTACCACAAGGTTCAGATGCCTAGCTCTCGCGGCTTGAGGTCTGTATCTGCATGTTGTTCTTTAGGTAGGGTTAGTTCTAATTGGAGGTCTGATACAACTTTTCATCTGTTTTTATGGTTATACGTCCTGTTGGAGGTGAATTTCTGTTTGTTGAGTTTTACTTTCGTTGATTCAACTGCACTTTTGATGAATTGAGTATGATTTTTATGTACGTTTTGATATTATGGATTTACTTGATTAATTGTTTGTATATTGTTCCACGTATCTATTTATAAAGTATCTTCTATTCGTAGGTGCTTTTAATAAGGAATGTAGTTTAAGAAAACAATAAGATTAAGTACCTGATTTTGTAATTAAGAGTGATTGAGTCCTGAGATTAAGAGAGTTATGCAATTGCCAATCAGTTAGATAAGTCATAGGCTGGTGGGTTCTAAATTTCTATTTTCCGCATGAATTGATCTGCTAAGTTTTGTGTCTGTATAGGATTTTAATCTACATTTGTCACAATCTGGGTAATTTCACCTTCTCTTATTCTTTGTTTTCATTCATTGGAAACAATCATTCTGAAAGCGTGTTTGGAACCAATTACCCAATCTTGAAGCTGAACCCTCCACCCTACCTTCTCTCTCATCTTTCTTGGTGTGTTGATGTTGTTCATTTTGTATTCTCTAGCTTTTCATTGTTGTGGACTGCTAAATTGGGATTAAGATCTACAAACATGGGGTTCTTCATTTCTCTGTTGCAGGGTTTTTGCGTATTTTTTTAAAGTTTGAAGTTGAAGGTATTCTGATCTTCGCTGAACTGCGCAAAAAGTGAAAATAGAAAGCACAGAAATTACCGCACTTCATCTACCTAAAAGAGATTAGCCATTATATGCAGAGCCCATTAACTGGAAAACTGGTTTATTTTGGTTCTTCTTTTTCCCTTATACCTTAAACATCAGTCAGATTACCAAACCACATTTAAAGTTAATTGCATTTCAGTTTAGTTTTCTAAACCAAACCACGCACAATCCATATTTACTGCTCTAGGTTTTCTTACCTACTGATTGCAACATTCTTGGCCTGTGGAATTTCTGCTAGCTCAGTGCTGTGGTTGGTGATAACTGTGACGGTGCTTTGATCTTTACATAATACTATTGAAAATCTTGAATCTTGTAACTTGACTTGTGATAACATTTTTTAATCTTTGCCACTGCCTATCCCTCCCCCTTTATATCTAATTTCATCTTCTTTTATTCTTCAGAATATGGAGATGGTTTTCACATGTGCAAGCTTCCTGGAATAAAAAAGAAAAGTGCAACTGAAATATGATATGTTCTACCACTGATTGCATCAATCAAAGATGGCATGTCTGTGGAGCAAGATTTATTTTTATTTAGTAAAGGAGAATTAGGTCTTGCCATATGATATATTCAACCCTGCAGGCCCATCTGAAATTAAATAACTCGTTGCAATGAATCTTAGCATGGTTAATAATTCTTCTTCACCTCATCCTAGATGGAGAAAAGTAGCATATGGCGGTATGCAACCTGGTTATGATGACAATCATACTGACGAATCTTTCCTTGAAGGAATGGTCATGAATGCCAGTGTTGTAAAAAGGGACATGCTAAAGGTGATGCTGGACTCGGTTTCCATCTCTGAATATTTGTGCGTTGTTGCTCTTGTTGTCTTTGTCTGGACTTGTACACTCACATCAACTATTGATGAAAATTATCTCCTTTTTATTGATGTAAGTCTTCTTGTTTCAGGTTTTCTAATTCTCCTTTTTACCCAAGAAATGCTTTCCCTTAGCCTTCTCCTCCATTATTTCCTCAATATCTCCTTTTTCATAACTGCATTATATGTTTTGGCTCCCATCTATCAAACTCTTACAAGGTCCATTAGTTCAGATTCCATTTGGGCAGTAACTGCATCACTTATCATACTTCACCTTTTTCTGCATGACTATTCAGAATCCACCGTCAAAGCCCCTGGGGTTCTGAAGAATCCTGCATTGACCAGCTGTATCTCTGTAAATGCTTCTGTAGTTGCCTCTGTTTTTATTGCCTCTCGCCTTCCATCAAGACTACATGTGTTCGCTATCATGTTATTCTCATTGCAGGTTTTCCTTTTTGCTCCACTGGTTACTTACTGTATTAAAAAGTATTCCTTCCGCTTGCACCTATGCTTTTCTATCAGTTTGATGGCCATGACATTAAGTTTTGTGTACATGCTGCATCGCTTACTTTTTGGGCTGCTGCTTAGTTTATTAGTTTTTGTCAACGTGGTCTGCCCTTATTGGCTTATAAGGATTCAGGAATACAAGTTTGAGATCAATGGGCCATGGGATGAGGCTAAGCTTTGTTTTGATATCACTGACTGAAACCAGAAATTGGTTGATGTGGCACTGTAGTAGTACCTTGTGCGCTGTTTACGTGGAGTATAATTTGTTGAATACTTGGTCAGTGTTTAAGTTTTATAATTGATGGGAAGGTGCTTGCCGTTCATGTCAAGGATGGTAACAAAATGACGTTTGTATTCATTCTTTAGAATGATAAGTATGATGGTTTAAAAATTCCTTGGGTACAAAGGAGGTACGTTCAAGATTTAGAGCACCATTCATTGTTGACACATTCAACCGCCTTGTTCCGCAATTAACAGTTAACTTTTTTCTTTCAAGCGTTCCACAATCTTCATGGGGCTTATGTACAAAAGAATAACAAATAAATTCCTAAGCTTCTTTCATTTTGGCATGTTGAAGCTTATTGTTGTCTACACTCCTGATTAAGTGTAATGAATGTTATTTATAAAATGGAGTCTTACGTGCTAAAAATTTACACTTGTTTATTTCCCCACTAATAACCCGTGATAATGAATTCATTTACGTCTTTATGCTACAAATTTACACACGTCGTTTCCGTTTACATTTAAATGTCTTACTCCAGCAGTTATGATTACTTAAACACGCTACCCATATTCATCCTCACGTGACCAACAACGATTTTGACGCTACAGATGAAGAGATTCTAGTGGAGAAATAGTATTGTAGAATGATAAGCTGGTAGCAACAGTATGATAAGTTTTTCATTGTTGTATCAATCGTGGATAGATGAGCAAAAGAGAAAAAAGCTTCGATAATAGGAGTTGAATATTAAAGATTAATCTAACTATGCATTTGAATTCAAAATTTCAATTTTGGTACCATAACTTTAATTGGAACAACATTGTTTTCACGATTTATTGAACAAATTATATTTATAATTCTTAAACTCAAGCGATATGTATTTGATATCCATGTTTCTTTATCATACTTGTCTTGATAGGCCCTCTAATACAAATATGGACCTTGGAAATCAGTTAGCTCAGTAAAGAATGGGCTAAGGTGTGGAGGGTATATACAAAGATAACTAGAAAAGAGAGTAAGAGGAATGCTAAAGTGGCAGGAAAAGAGAATATGTTGGGTGGGTTGGTTAACAGAGTTTTATTTTTTAGTTATAAAGAAATGAGATATGTGTATGGAGGAGAGAATATTACCTTTTTTGGTTGTTATGCGTAAAGAGCAATAACTTACTATAGGAGCTGTGCTCTCAGGGTGGTAGAATATCCATCCTTTGTAATCTCTAATTCTAATTCAATAAATATACCTATTTTGTCTCTGATTATGTGTAAATTACTTGACTTGTGTAATTGATATTGGTTTCTCAACTCAATAATAGTGTTTTCTCTGACCCCAATGATTTTAGTAAAAAAGAAAGATGAGACATAAAAGATGTGTGTGGATTATAGGACACTAAACAAATTAACTATATTTAATAAATTTTATTTTTTAATCATCGATGAATTGTTAATAGGGATATTGTTTGGAGGGTAAGTGTACCAATTGAGAAGTAATAAAGGGTTCTTAAATTAAGTTATCAAAATATCGTTCCACAATGATTGTTTTCCAATTACTAAGAATTTCTTAATTCAATTGTTTAAGCTTCAAAGATATGAGATTAATTAAAACAAGAATTTATAAAATTAATTATAAAACTAAGTGTAAGGAATACAATGCTTGTCTTGGTTAAACTTATCGGAGATGAACCTACAACATATGAGTTTTTTTATTCAATCATTTATGTTATTTTTTTGTTTAACTCTAAATTCGATTTTCTTGTGATTATCAATCATTCATACGAATACTATTAATACCCAATAGTCATGCAATATTAATATTCTTTTCTCTAAATAAACATCCTCAATGGTCATACATGACATTAATTTAAGGAAGCTTAAGGAGCCTACGAACTTGTTAATTTAATAATGATTAGAAGAGAAAGATTGGTTTGGTCCACCTAATCATTTGTCTCGTTTTACCCTATAGATCTATTAATTAACCGAGATACGGTCGCCTGACAATATAATTAATTAGGATTAAGAAAAAAGCGCAATAGGATAAAATCTAATCACAAAACAAAAATCAAATTTAGATTCAAACATTAAAATTTCATAAATTCATGAACAATAGTTTCCATAGCTAGGGCTATGGACTTAGTTACTCATGTTAAAGAAAAAAATTAAAACAATCACAAACAAAACCATAATCAAAAGAAATAGCAAACTAGAGTATGAGATGTGTTCCCAGTCTTCAAGTACGATTGCTTGAAGTTTCAAGTCTCGCCAAGCATGTGCCAAGGATCCTATGTAAGAAAGACAAGATGAGATGTATTCTAGAGTAAAAGCCAAGATAAAAATAATGTCTCATACGATGCCTGAGGTCTTCCTTTTAATACGATGCCTGAGGTCTTCCTGTAGATGAGCACAGCCGTGCAAGGCTTTAAGCATGACCGTGTATGGGCTCGAAACACCCCGTGCTTGTTGAAAGGTTCTGGGCGTGTTGACTACTGCGAAGCTCTAATCTTCCATCAATTTGGGCCCAAAATGCACCCAAAATCCACTTTTAGCCTCTTTATATCAAACTACATAATTAATATATAAATTAGTATAAAATTCAAATAAAATAAAGGTCAAATATGAATATATGGGCTGTAAAAGAGGGCCTAATTACAGACTTATCAGATATGCATGACCAAATTTTTCACTAAGCTAAATTTGAAATCAAGTTACCACTGAGTGAAAATGAAGAAGGGAAACATTCCCAAAATAACAATTGGAACATATAAGGGTTACTATGAGTATTTCATATGAGGCATGTGAGGGAAATAGGAAGAAATGTCATTTTGCCAAATTGACCATAGAATATTTAGGGATTATCATCTCTTAATAGGGTGTTTCCATGGATCTAGAGAAGATTAGGAGTGTTTTGGATTGGCTAAGCCTAAAAAATGTAAAGTTTCTTGGGCTAATTGAATATTATAAGAAATTTATAAAGGATTATGAAAAATCAAAAAAGTCATTCACTAACTTGATAAAAAAAAAAAGGATGGATTCAAGTGAAATGCTAATGCTTAGGAAGCTTGTAACGCCTCAGAATTTGTAATAATAATAATATTTTTTGAATTACTAATATAAATATATATGGATTGCTATGTGTTTGTGTGTTTGAATTATATGATAATGATAAGTATTGAATGATGATGTGAATATAGGTGTATATGTGTTTGATGACGTGGATGCATATGAATAAATGAATGTTGATTATGCATGGAAAATGTTTAGTTGCGTTTGGGCTGGAATGATTGAGAGAATTGGCTAAGTGTGTGTTGCAGGATGTTCTCGCTGTAGCGAGAAGGCCTTGGGCATAGAGCATGAGTCTGTCGTGTTCTCACTGTAGCAAGAGGAGACTCACTGTAGCAAAAAGGTCTTGGGAGAAAAGGGTGATTCTATTGCGTTCTCGCTGTAGCGAGAAGGTAACAGATAGAGGTGCATTTCTAGGTTGTAGTTTTGCTATAGCGAGAAGATCTCACTGTAGCGAGATTCTGCAGAAACCAGAGTTCAGTTTCCTCTGAAATTTTTAATGTAGCGAGAGGGGGTGTCACTGAAGCGAGGTTCTCACTGTAGCTAGAGTGTTGCGACCAGAAGGGTATTTGAGGGGTTTAGGATTTGGAAAATTCATTTTTCCATTCCTCTCTTCAAAATTTCTTCGATTCTCTCAACTTTTGACCCATTTTTACTGATTAAACTACCTCCAAAGTTGTTGGTGAGCAAGATTGAAGGTTGGAATCACGTTTGGAGCGTTTGGAGGTAAGTTTTGATGGCTAGGTTTTTTATTTTTGTCCCTATTCTCTCTTTTCTCGGTTCTCTTTGGTTTCTCATGGAATTCTTCCATGCATTTAGGATGAAATTCGTGTGGGGAGCGTTTCCATTATTGAGTTTCGCGTTGGGTCTTCATTCTGAGGTAAAGGGGGACTCTACCCTATCTCTTGGTGTCTTGAAT
This sequence comes from Abrus pulchellus subsp. cantoniensis, assembly GCA_024086825.1. Classification (NCBI taxonomy): domain Eukaryota; kingdom Viridiplantae; phylum Streptophyta; class Magnoliopsida; order Fabales; family Fabaceae; genus Abrus; species Abrus pulchellus. Next base: position 23,335,502 of record CM044054.1, read on the forward strand.
TTGTTTATATTGATAGATAATGCAATGTGGTTAAGATAGGATGTAGAAAGATGTATATCTAATGAGAATGGCTTGATTGAAATTGTATTGTGATAGAAATTTCGTGTGAAAGGTAGTGTGATTGATGTTTGATTATACTATGGTAGTTATTGGGTTATATGTGTGATGGAATGGTTTGATTATGTTTGGATCATAATGGGAACTTGTGTGGAATACAATGTGATTGATATTGATTATGATGATATGTGTGAACATGCCATTGATTGATGTTGAATAATATGAAATGGCTGGACATGTGTGGAATGACATGTTGAATGCGAATGTGGATGTGTTTAAATATGTTGGAAAACTATGAATGATTTAGCGATACACTAGGGGTATGGAAGATGGGGCGATAGAAATACCTTGAGGAAGAGAGGGTGGTGGTGACACTAATAGTGAGCATGGGTGTACCACAGACCATACACTCTCCTTCTGACTCAGCCTCTGATTAACACATTTGCTTGGGGGCTCAATACCGCACACGTTGTATCCGTGGAGCGGGAGCTATCCGAGGATCATCCATGGTGTGAACTGAGTAAGTCCTTAAGGTTGAGGGCATCAAGAATCTGTGATCACAATGCTACAGTGAGCGTGACTAACGTACAGTGAGTGCATGTGGGTGTTATGTGATGATTGTTTGATGGTGTAGTGAGCACACCTGTTTGTAAATGGGAATGAAATGATGGAATTAGTACCTTGTACTTGTTGATGTATGATTTAAATTATGTTAGAAAATATGTGGAATGGGTAAGGTAAGACTCTATGCTTGTATATATGTGTGTGATGATGTATAGTATTTACCTTTACATTTATTTTTTTAAGTGTCCAAGACGAACGATCAACACTGGGCTTAATGAACGGATGGTGATATTGCTATAGGACTTAGAATATTTATTTTGGAACTAAAATGTATTAATTGAATCCTGTAGCAATTACTTAATTCAAATTGTAATTCATCCTTATTTTGAAACACTTTATTGAACTGTGTATTGGAAACTATTTGAATGAAAATTTTTATTATTCCTAATTTTGTAAAATTTATTTATTTGAAAAATTAAATTAAAGTGTTACATAGTCTTTGTAATTTTAAAGCAAATGACGGTGACAACTCTAGTGTTGGCCTTACCTAACGTCAATCAATAGTTAGTTCATCAGAGAAAGTGATACTTCTAATTAGAGAACTGACACCATTTATAACACCTTAATTTAATTTCTAATATTTTTCTAAATAAATTAATTTTGTAATAATGAGAATAATAAAAATTTTGTTCAAATGGATTCCAGTTTTCAATAAGTATTTCAAAATAAGGATGAATTAGAACGTTGAATCAATTATTGCTACCGGATTTAATTAATACATCATAATTTCACAAGAATAATTTTCTAAGTCCTATAGTAGTTTCATCTATTCCTTCACTGAGCCTGGTGTTGATTGTCTTAGTCACCTGAAAAATAAATATAAGAGTGAGTATTTCACACTATCACACACACGCAAGCATAGAGACTCACCTTACACACTCAACATGTTTCTAACATAATTTATGATATAATTTAATTCATTCATCGAACAACCATAAATCAATTTATTACATCAACATACACATTAAGTCACATCAATTTACACACGAGTGTGCTCTCTGCACCTTGAATCAATCCACAAACACACCTGCACTCACTGCACATTAGCCACACTTACTGTGATACTGTGATCGTAGTTTTCCTGATGCCCTCACCCTCAAGAACTTACTCAGTTTCACACCATAGATGGTCGCTAGATAGCCCTTGCTCCACAGATACATGTGTGGTATTGGACCCCCAAGCAAAGGTGTTAGTCAGAGGCTGAGTCAGGAGGAGAGTGTATGGCCTGTGGTACATCCACGCTCACTATTGGTGTCACCACCATCTTCTCTTCCCCAAGATATTTCTACTGTTCCATCTTTCACACCTCTAGTGTATCACTAAACCATTCATAGTTTTCTAACATATTCAAACACATCATGCCATTCACACGCATTTTCAATCATTTTATATTATTCAACATTAATCAATGTCATGTCTACACTTACATTCACCCGTATTCCTAAGCACATCATGATATTCACTTTCACATATGGCACGTATGCCCACATTCAATCACATTCCACTCAAACATCCAATTTTCATCAAAATCCTACATTAATTAATTTGTTTCATCACACACACTATCTAACATCAATCACATTTTATTCCATACAATCTTTCTATCTCAATCTTACTACAATCCAGTCATTTTCATTAAAACACACATCTTCCTGCATCCCAATCATCACATTCCAACACTTAGCCATACAAACGAATTCTAAGCACAAAGAGATAGGGTAGAGTCTTTTTTTACCTTAGAATGAAAACCTAAACACAAAATCAACGATGGAAATTCTCCCCACACGGATCTTTGTCCTAAATATAGGGAAAACCCCATGCGAAATCAAGGAGAACAGAGAAAGAGTGAAAAACGTAAACCCTAACTCTTTAAACTCACCTCCAAACGTGATTCTAATCTTCAATCGAACTCACGAATGACTTTTGAGGTAATTTAATCGGTGAAAATGGAATAGGGATTGAGAGAATAGAGAGGGAGTTCAAAGGGAGAAGTGAGAAATGAGTTTCCCAAACCCTACACCCCTCAAATACCCTATGAGTCATGACACTCTTGCTATAGCGAGACATTTCTCACTGTAGTGAGATATCTCTTGCTGTAGCGAGACCTTCTCTCGCTACAGTGAAAATCTCAAATGAATCTGCACTCTGATTTCTATAGAATCTTGCTACAGCAAGATTGCACCCAAGAATGCACTCTCCTTTGATGCCTTCTTGCTGCAGCAAGGAGCTTCTCACTATAGCGAGAATGCAACAAAGTCATGCCCTCTGCTTATGACCTTCTCGCTACAGCAAGAATCCTCTCGCTACACACTTAGCCTTTTTTAATTCAATTTCAAACACACCCGGCTATCAATCCACAATAATATATATATATATATATATATATTCATCTATATTTATATTAATTTCAAAAAGAATAAATTTCACATAATGGAGATAATTAAACTTTCATTTAAATATAATTTCCCAAAACAAATGTATGGGTGAGTACTCTACACTATAATCACTAAGTCCGGTGCTGATCATCTTGGTTACCTGAAAAATAAATGTATAGGTGAGTACTTTATACTATCCATCACACAAACAACATAGAGACTCATTTTGCACACTCACACGTATTCTAACATATTCTACTCAAGTATTATCAATCACAGGCAACACTTTCACGCAATTTATTTCAATTTACAACCGATGCACTCATGACACCAAAATAATTTACACACGTGCGCTCACTGCACATAGCCACGTTTATTGTAACACTATGATCACAGTTTCACACCATAAATGGTCGCCGGTTACCCCCACCTCACGGATACCACGTGGGCGGTCACGAGTCGCTTGACAAAGGTGTTGGTCAGAGGTCTAGTCAGGAGGAAAGTGTGTGGCCTGTGGTGCACCCACGCTCACTATTGGTGTCACCACCACTATCTCTTCCCTACGATATTTTCACTGTTGCTGAACCATTCATAGCATATTCACAACTGCATTTAACATGCCTCATTCACACGCATTTTAATTGCACACAATATTCATGTTCGTACACAGCACACAGACCCATATTCATTCACAACATAGGCACACAGGCCCACATTCGTTCACAACAAACGATACAACTGCCCATATTCACCCACATCACACTTAAACCTTAAATCCTCATTAGACTCTACCACAATCAATTCACATTATTAAATCAACCAATGACATGTCATGAGATACAATTACTCACAATGGGTTTAACCATCCCATCACACATCACATTGCATTCAAACACAATCGTTTCCATAAAACACATATTTCCTACCCTCTATCTCAGCCACATTGCAATATTTAGCAAAATATACAAAAATCAAAACACAATGAAATAGGGTAGAGTCCCCCTTTACCTTGGATTGAAGACCTACACACAAAATCAACAACGAGAAGGCTCCCCACATGAACTTAGTTCTAAATACATGGAAGGATCCCATGAGAATTAGGGGAAACTAAGAAAAAAGAGAATGTGTTAGGCTTGTGATTTATTATTAAGTAATCTATAATATTTTATACTTGTTAAATGTTAATTGAAGGATTATTTGGTATTGGAATAGATTTAGATAGAGTTTGAAAAAAAAAAGTGAACAGTACCGTATGAACAGTGTCAATGAACAGTAAAACCGCCTGTGAACATTAAACCGCGTACAAACTGTGTATGAACAGTACAAACCATGTATGAATAGTAAAAATCGCGTGTGTACAGTGACTGCTGATGTCATCAGTGACATCATCATGATGTCATGGCTGACGTCACATACGCGTACAATGCGTGTATAGTTGAATAGTGCCCTGAACAGTGTTTCTGGCATGAACATTAAGGCGGTGAACAGTGTTTCCAGTGATGAACAGTGAATTCTGGCGATGAACAGTAAATTTAAAAAATTTTCTATAAAAAGGGAGCCTCACACAAAATTTTCATTTCTTCACCCCTATCCAAGGTTCTCAAAGGTTCTAAGGCCAAATACCACCATTTCTCTCATACTAAACCTTCCTAAACTTAGATTTCTCGTCAGATCTGAGATTCTACGTCTATTCTGAAGGTTTGAAGTAAGTTTCTTTAAGTTTTAAGTTAGATTTACCGTTTGTTTCTCTTCTCCTTCTTTTTCTCATAGAAGTTCATGGTATTCTTAGGAGAAACTCCGTTCTAAAGTTGAATCTTCGGTGAATCTTGTTATAAAACAAGTAATATTCGGTAGATCTAGTGTGAATCGTCGTTCTGAGGTAAGGGGAGTTTACTTTAAACTATGAACTACGTTTTGAACAGTTTAATATGCTATTTTCAAGATGTTTTGATATGATTTTGTTAGATCTATTGAATAAAAGCTATTTTCTAAGTTGTAACTGCTGTTAATTGATTTAAAATGTTGAGATTTTGGCTGATCTATTATAAACTTGCCTTAGCTGAGCTGTTAAAATAATTTTGGCAGTGTGCATCATGCTGAGATATATGTTTTGCATCATTATAGAGCCGAGTTACATGTTTAGGTGGGTAGACGTGTAACAGTAAGTTCATGTTGAGTTGCTGTGCTGTGTTGTCTGGATCCAGATACTAGAATAAGTCGCTCCTGGACCGGCTCGGTTCCTTCTGGATTACTTAAGCTGTGAAACCAATTGGAAACTATTTTCATGCTGTGTATTAGATGAGCTGGTAATGCATGGGGCTGTTGTTGTGAATAATGTTTTTGTTATATATATATATATATATATATATATATATATATATATATATACAATTTTAGTTTATTTTGTAAGCTCATCCTTGCATTTCTTTCTATGTCGTTATGTGCGTGTGTACTGCGATGATCGTATGATGGTACGTGAACAGATGTAGTAGGTGTTGCATCTACTTCACAGGCTGAGGGGCTAGTGAAGAAAAGTTAGAAGCTGGAGTTGAGTAATAATGCATCAGAGTCCTTTTTCCTTATATTTAAGACCTCATGTAGAGGGAGCTACGTAGTATAATTTTGGTATTTTGAACATTATGTACTAAATGTAATATCATGTTGTTCTGTTGGATATTTGTTGTAAGAAACTTTGTTTTATTTTGAATGAGAAGAGAATTTCATACTTATATTTTCTATTATTTATTTATCTTAAATAAGTTTGTGATGTAAAAACAATGTTCTCGGTTCTTTATAAAAGGGGTCGTGATAGAATGAGGATGAAAAACCAAAACACTAACCATTAAAACTCACCTCCAAGCATTCCCAACACGAATTTCACCTTTAATTTAGCTCACGAACGGCTTTAGAGGCAATTTAATAAGTGAAATAAGGTTTTAGGTCGAGAGAATTGAAGATATTTTGAAGAGAGAGATGAAAAATGAATTTTCCAAACCCTAACCCTTTCAAATACCCCTCTGGTCGCAACATTCTCGCTGCAATGACGCCCCTTGTCGCTATAGTGAAAATATAAGAGAAAACTATATTTTGATTTCTGCAGAATCTCGCTACAGCGAGACTGCACCCAGAAATGCACCCCAAACTGTCGCTCTCTCGCTGCAGTGAGAGACCTCTTGCTACAATGAGAAGGCGACAATTTCACGCCTTCCTCCCAGGGCCCTCTTGCTGCAGCGAGAACACCTTGTACCAGACACTTAGCTAAAATTTCAGTCCAATTCTAATCATCTATAACAATTCTAGTTCCACTATCAGCACACACACATTTTCCCAAAGTATTCAGCAACACCTTCAGGACCAGCATGGTCGGCATTGAATTGGTTCCACCATTTCACAAAAGAATACCTGTTGAGCAGAGGGAGAGTTTCTTCATTTTCTGTTTTCCCATATCGGTATTGCCATGAGAATACCCATGCCAAAGCAAAATCAGAAAAATATTTTAAATCTGCAGGAATTCTTAATTCTTTCAGATATCTACTTTTGTACATTTTGTATCCTTCTTTAACTGGTGTTGGAAGGATATCTTCAATAGGTCCAAAATAGTCCCACCATTGGAGGAACCAGTTTGGAAAGTCATATCTCTGATTCTTTTTGAAGTATATCAACCAAGAATGTCGGTTGAGCTTATTCTGGAACCAGAAACTTCTTGTCCAGGCATCAATGTAGTCCCAATAATTATATCCTACTGGGTCGAATGGTTGGGAGAACTTTTTATAAGAGTTAAGATTTTTCCCAAAAGCCTTTGGTGTTAAGACTTTTAAGATTTGGATTGTGGAGTGAATTATAATGGTTGGATCTTTTTGATCTTTGTAATGTTTAATGGAAACAGAGTCTGAATCCACCAGGATAAATTCATAGAATTGTCTGGTCTTATTAGTTGCATAAGGCCTGAGATGGAATCCAGGTGGGAAGACTTTGGTAATAGCTTTATAGGGATTTTTGTCCCAGTATTCAAGTTCCATTTGTATGACTGAGGAAAATTTTCCTTTTGCCACATAGTGGTTCGGGTTTGAGGACTTGTGTTTTTCTTTTTGTAGGTTAAGTATACCTTCTGTCTTTTCTGGATTGGTAATAGTTTTCTGGGATTGGTTGTATGACTGGATTATAGTATTTAGGCTTGCTAAATCTATTTCCATGTCTTCTTCAGAAGCAATATCTGCCCATGATTTTTTCGGTAGGTTACTTAAGCTTCCTTGTTAGACAGCTAAGAGTGTACTGATTGGTAAAGCATAGTCTGTTTTGGTTTGTTTGGTGGTTTTTAAAGAAGAATCAGTTTTTTTGGAGGATTCTTTTGGAGTTCCAGACTGCTGAGTTGATGACTCAACAATTTGGATTGCTTTTTGAGTCGATGACTCAATTGGGGTGGATGACCCAGAACTGGAATTTGAACCTGCCGAAGCAGACTGTTGAGATTTTGCTTTATTTAGAGTGAGGGCAAGTTTTACCCTTCCTTCTCGAGCTGTTCCACCCCTGGATGGGGTTATTGCCTTTCTAGGCATTCTATTTGTCCTGTAAAAATTCACGGGTAAGATAATCAGGAAGGGAATTGGAGGTGCCTTTGAGATATTCAATATCAAAATCAAAAACACTTAAGATTGCTTGCCATCTTGCAAAAATTTGTTTTGAGACAAGATTTTTAACATCCTTTTGTAAAATTTCTTTAGCAGACTTGTAGTCTACTCTAATAAGAAATTTTTGATTTAATAAATCTGATTGAAATTTTGAGATGCATAAAACAATTGCTAAAACTTCTTTTTTAACAGTTGAATAATTCTGTTGTGCAGAATTCCAATGTTTTGAAGTATATGCAATGATATGTTCATGAGACTCAATTTTTTGTTTGAGAATGCCACCATAACCTATGTCAGAAGCATCGGTTTCAACAATTTTGAAAGCATGAGGAACTGGGAGATAGAGACAGTTTATCCTTCTGACTCTATTTTTTATTTCTTTGACAACGTTAGTATGAACATCAGTCCAAGAAGGAGGATTCTTTTTAAGCCTATCATGTAAAGGCTTAATGATATTGTTGAGGTGAGGAATAAAATCACCTACATAATTAAGACATCCTAAGAATCTTTCCAATTGGGTTTTGTCAAGGATTCTGTCAGGAAATTTATCAGCGAATTCAATAGATCTGCTGATAGGGATAATGGTTCCTTGATGAATATTGTGACCAAGAAATCTAATATTGGTTTGAAAAAGATTTATTTTGGACTTTGAAACAGCAAGTCCGTTTTGTCTAATAACATTGATAAAAACACTTATATGTTTAAAATGTTGATCAATGGAATGGGAAAAGATTAAGACATCATCAATGTAAACAATGACGAATTTTGAATAAGGATTGAAAATATCATTCATGATTTTCTGAAATTCAGAAGGAGCATTCTTTAGACCAAATGGCATGACATTCCATTCGTAATGTCCAAAGGAGACAGTGAAGGCAGTCTTGTACCTATCTTTTTCACAAATTTGGATTTGCCAAAAATCAGATTTCATATCAAATTTTGAAAAGATCTTAGCAGAGTTTAGTCTGTTAAGAAGATCTTTTTTGTTGGGAATGGGATGCCTAATCCACTGGAGAGCTTGGTTAAGTGGTTTGTAATTAATGACGAGTCTGGGAGTTCCTCTCTCAATTTCTGCAGGTTTATTGACATAAAAGGCAGAACACGACCAAGGACTCTTACTCTTTCTAATAAGTTTTTTATCTAAGAGATCTTTAATCTCTTTTTGGCAGTAATGAAGGAGTTCTTCATTCATTTGGATTGGTCTAGCCTTGGTGGGAATTTGGGTATCCCTGAAACCTGACTCATAAGGAAGGCTAACTATATGTTTCTTTCTTTTCCAGAATGCACTGGGTAAGTCAGAGCATATGGAAGATTGTATGTTGTCTAAAAGGGATTGAATTTTCTTCTGAAGAGAAGGATTCTGTAGTTGTCTTTCAATATTGGCAAAAGAAACTTCTTCTTTTAAAAAATTAATTTGGTTGATCTTGTTCTGAATAGAATTAATGTTTTTTGTAAATGGTTTATTTGAAAATTTGAAAGTTATTTGTTTTCCTAAATGATAGGTGGAAATTCCATCTTTCGAAATTTGTAAGGGAAAAAGGGCTTTAATAAAAGGTGTTCCCAAAATAACTTCATTTTTTAGATTTTTTACCAGGAGAAAATTTGTTTCAATCTTAAGCCCTTGGTTTTCAATCACGGCTTTGGAAAGCTTATAATTAATTTTAAGTTTTGAACCACTAGCAGTGCTGAGTTTTTCAGAAGTTTTTTCAAAATATTTTGTAGGGATTAACCCTTCTAAAATACAATTTGAATCAGCACCTGTGTCAAAAAGGGCTAGGGTATCAAGAGTAAAATCATCAATAATGATTCTGATATTAATATAAAATTTTTGAATTTTTACCGTGTTGATTAAACACATAAAGGTTTCTTCTATATTTCCAGAATCAACATTTTCAGAATCTTTTTCTTCAAGAAGTTCTTCTTTCTCAATGTCATATTCGTCATCTAATTGGGAAAGAATAACTTGATGAATTTGATGTTGTTCTTTGATCTCTCTTATCTCTTTCTTAAGATTGTTAATCTCAATCTGGAGATCCTGAATAGTGGTTGGTTTAATATTGGAATTCTTTTCTAATCTCTTGAAAATATCTGTAATGTCAAACTTGTTTGTAGTAAAATATTCTTTAGTTTTATGTTTAATTTCTAAAACTTCTTTGAACTTGTTAAGGAATTCTTTTCTTTCTTGAGGATTAGAAATAGAGCTTATAGCTTTGAAAAGAAGATCCTGTTCTTTTGTTAAAACATTTACTTCTGGAGTATCATCACTATCAGAAGAAGAAATTTGATCATCATTTTGGATTTGGTTGATATCATCTTCAGATTCTTTGACAGAATCTTCATCAGAGGATTCATTAAGGAGGCTGTTAATCTGGTCTTCTATGGAAGGCTCAAGATTAAGGTTGCTAATTTTCTTTTTTAGCCTACAGTATTTGCTAATATGGCCTGGTTTACCACAGTTATAACAAGTTACACCTGTTCTGGGCTTTTTGGGAATGTTGGTGGGGATAACACTATCCCCTTGTTTCTGAGGAGGAGGTTTTCTATTGTACTTGCGTTTATGGGGCTTCTTATAGGGTTCTACAGTATCCTTTTTAAGAATCTGTTTCTTCTTTTTGGTGGAGCAAGATGGAAGGCCAAACTGCTCGCAGAAAGACCCTAATTCTTTCTTACTTAAGGCTTTTTCTTTGGCAAGCTGTTTCTGGAGTTTGTCCTTTTGACAAGCCTTGATGCTAGTATGGATAATAAGGGCAGTAAGTTGACCATAGTTATAACTATTGTAATTTATTTCTCCAGTCGGAGACTGACTTCGGAGTTTACTTCTAATAAGATCTCCGAAAGCTTTGGGAAGCCCATCAAGATATTTTTCTTTCCAATAGGCTTGGTTGCAGTCTTCTCTAGTTAAAACTCTAGACATAAAGGTATCCTTATACCATTTAAAATTTTCTAAAGAATTGCACTTGAGGTTTGAGAGAAGTTCTCCTGATCTCTCTCGCCAAAGAGAAGGATCCCCAAGAAAATGTTGGGATATAGTGTATAATAAGGTATACACAGCATCAGGAAGACGCTCATTGTCACTGACAATGGTTTTTCCCTTATCATCAATTTTGACTGCAGAGAGGATATTTTCTCTATCAGTCTCGGTGAGATAATTATCCCACCATCCTTTAAGTTGTCCCGTAAAACCTGCAACTAGAATATAAACAATGGTGTCTTCAGGCATATTTTGGTTGGTAAAATAGCCCATGGCGACAACCGACATATTTTGGAGTTTGGCTATGATATTATATTCAGACAAACCATCAATATTCCAAATATAAATATCATTAGAGTTAAAACTTTGAATAAAATCTTGTTTTTCTTCAAAAATAAGGTCAGGAGCAGAGGCTCTGTTGTAATAAAGTTTGAAAGAATTTTTCCAGTTGTTGATAGGATTGATAACTAGGGTAGAATCATTTTCAGAACAGTTTTCTGAATCAATTTTGGAAATGGTATTGATAGTTTTGTTAAGGGATCTAGTTCTTGGTTTGGCACTAGATTCTTCTGAAACTTGGGGAGTATCAGGGACAGTAGTAAGAAGACTGGTAATTTTACTCAGTAATTCATTTTGGCTATCCTCATTCACTCTGGGTTTTTCCCTTTGTCTAAGTTCCAAAATTTTTTGCTTAGCTTTGGCACTAATTTTGAAAGGTTTGAACAAAGGCTTTTCTAATTGGGATTGAGTGGATGAAGAAGCAGTTTCTTCGACCTTTAGTTTGACAGGATTGACAGAGATTTTATCACCTAAAACCTGGAGGTACTTATTGGTATAATTGGCCTGTTCCATGAGCCCTTGTATATCACTGAGAGTGATGGATTCATCAGAATTCTTGGTTTTGAAAGGAGTAGCAGTAACAGGGTTACTGCCTTTGTCTTTCAGATTGGGTAATTGATACTGAGTTGTAGGAGGCAGGTCGCTTTGGACAATTTGTCCATCCTTAATGTGCCATGATATGACATTAGCAGAGGAGGTACTAATAACATTCTCTTGCCAAGGGTAGTCAATGTTTTTATGAATGGTATAAGCATGATACCAATCAAAGAAAGGGATGTTTTGTTTAACTTTTTCGAGAAATTGATAGAATTTCTCTTGGATGTCTGACCTATTTTTACCCTTATAATTTTGGAAGAACCACTCTCTTTGAGGTTTCCATTCCTCAGAGTAGAAATCTTTCCTAAGGGTTTCCTTATCAATCATGAATTTATGAGACAATATCATAAGACTCATTAAGGGAAGAGTAAGTTGGAGATTGGATACTCTGATTTTCTTCTTCTTTCTCAGAAGTTTGGTAAACATTTCTAGGAATCCTAGAAGAGGTATCTAATCCTTGGAGGTTTATAGAAGGATCATGATTAATGGATCTAAGGATTTCAGACCTAGAGGATTGGGACCTGTAAGAGAAAGATCTCCTAGCAGAAGCAAAACTAGAACGTCCGCTATAAGCATCAACTCTAGAAGAGAAGGAGTTTCTCCTATCAAAGGTTATTTCAACTTTTCCAGTGTTATCCTGGGAAATATTTTCAATTTGAGGGGCAGGTCTAGGAACACAAGGCGAAGCTTTGTCTAAGACCCATTTCTCAGGAAGAGAGACTTCATCCCATTTGATTATCCTAGGTAAGGACACATTAGCCTTTGTCATATCAGTGATAAACAAAGTTGTCTCACCTCTTTGAGGTTTGAGAAGGACACGAGAAGCACAAGAGTTCATGGCCTTGTACTGAATCCTATAGATTAAGGCAACGAGAATAGATCCCTCTTTCATGTTTAACCCATGAAAGCATATATTGAGGAATAGAGAGTCAAGAATATGATCATCTAAAAGACTCACTGTTTTGTTGGGAAAATAATTGAAATAGATTGGTCCTTGGCCAAGACTGGTTTCGACAGTTCCTATAAGGGAGTCGTTAAAGTCATTATGTCTAGCATCTCTAAGACACATAAGGATAGCAGCATCTATTCCTATGTCTATGAGAGGCTTTATGGCAACCTGGACACATCCTATGTGGAGGTATTTGTATTTATGCTTGTGCTCATTAATGGAGGATTTGGACAGGAGATGAAATTCTTCTCCTAAATCTTTCCCTAAGGGAATGTTGTTTTTGACAGTCTTAATAATGTAATCAAAACTGTTTTTCTTTGAGTGTTCTTCAGGAACATATAATGTGTCCTGAGGGATTTCTGGAATGGTCCAGTCATCCATACTTTGGTTAATTTCTTCAAACTGAACTTCTTCATCGAAGAGGTTGTGTTTGGGTGTGATTTCAGGAGTTTGTTTCTCCTGTTCATTAAAAAGGTTATTTTTAGTAGGAGAGGAGGAAGATGAGCTAGAGCCAAGGCAGAAAGAAATACGGGATAAAGAACGTAACAATCTTGACATCATAAAATTACTTCTGGCACATCACCTTCATCTGGTTCTATAACAATACATCTGTCAATTATTTATAACTTATTCAACTAGATCTGGTTTATTGTGGACTTTTTTTTTTTTTTTTTAATTTTACAAATTCTGAAATTCTTTTACCATAGCCACCAGCTTCTTATGTTCTTTATTTCTTTTGAATATAACATCGTCGAATTAGTCTTACTGCCCTTTCACCATACGGGACTTACTGCTACAGCTATATTCAAAAGAAGTAAGAACTGCTGTACTTCCAGTAAAGAATATTCATAAACAAAGGTCTATACAAAAGCAATATTTCAGAACCATTAGTTCGTGGCGTTGTTACAGACAGGGACAACCATTACAAGTCTCACCCGAAGGGCCTGTCAGCTGTCCAGCCTATAAATCATGGTTACAGAAATTTCATAACAGAAAATAAAGTCCAGATCCAGAAGAATATAGTTATAAACAACCAACAGTTATATTCCTACTTCCCTATAGGCTCTGATACCAGAGTTCCCGAAGTGGATCAAGGAAAAGCAAATAAAGTTAGCAGACTGAAAGGAAAGTAGGCAGTAGCAGGACTACTAACAAATAAGACAGAAATGATAAATGCAGAATGTAAATAAAGTTAATGCATAGAAACTAGAACGGCGGTATAACCAGCACAGATCTAGTGGAGGGAGGAGTGAAGAAAGCTGGACAACGGTAATCCGAACAGAACCAGCTGCGGGAGAAAAGAGAAAATAATTTGAAACAGCAAACTTTTTATTGAAAAGATCTCAAAGAGGGAAAGCTTACAAGGGATTGTATCTCTCAGAGCTTCTCTCTCTAATATCTCTCTAAGATTACTAAATGAAAGGGTGCCTCACAATATGGTCAAGGACTCCTTTTATAGGAAAATGAAGTACTATTTCTACAGTTCCGGTTGGTAACTGGAACTATTTCTACAGTACGAGTCTAAAGTTCTTGGATATCTATTCCGAAGCAATCATCTTCATTTTGATTGTGTTGGGTGGACGATTCACCTTCTTCTTGACTTTGTAAAAGTAGAAGAACATCTTGTAAATTTTTCTTCATTGTTTCTTTTGAATCACAACTGGATAAAAAAGCTGCAATTTTTGATTTCTGATTAAGGAATTGGAATGTTGCTGGATCAGCCAGATTTAACAATTTTGGATTTTTCCCAAAGTATTCAGCAACACCTTCAGGACCAGCATGGTCGGCATTGAATTGGTTCCACCATTTCACAAAAGAATACCTGTGGAGCATATATATATATATATATATATATATATATATATATATATATATATATCAAATATACAACACATGAAAATCTCCATACACATTTATATTAATAATCAAATAATATTATAAAATTTGGAGCGTTACAATAATATGACTTCAAGAATCAATCCAAAGTTGGCTGCTTGATATTATGGGCCTTAGAAAATTCTTCAATCAATTGGTGTTATAGCTTATATAGATTTCACCTTCCTACAACCTCTAGTATCCATCTTGTTTTCCATGTGTCTTTGTTGAAGAAAGTAGTTGGGGATTACCAAGTGCAAGAAGAGTTGCCCTAAGACTTAGATGAGGATTTTCAAGAGTTGTCAGAACCTTTGATAATTCTGGTTGTCCAACAAATCAAGAAGTTTGGGTAGGTTATTAACCAATGACTTATCCAATGAAAAGGAAAACTTGTTGAGGAAGCAACTTAGAAAGATAAATCTAGAGCTGTCAAAAAGGGTCAAGGCCCTACCTAACTCTAAAAGAATCCATCCAACCCTAAATATTATATTAATTAAAAATAATAATTTGACCCTAAGTTATTTAGGCTATAATATGTGTGTTAGGATGGGGTTAGCCCTGACCTAGAAATCTTATCCAAAATCACAAATTTTACCCAAATCATTCCAGATTCAATTAAATCATAAGAATCCTAACTCTCTATAGGCTCCGCTCTTCTTCCAAGCTTAGTGCCTCATCCTGCTCCTTTTCCAGTGCTATGTTTCTCTTCCACCGCTCTTCTTCTACTGCTCTGCTCCTCTTCCATTGTTTCACTCTTCTTCCACTACTTCTATAAAAAGGTATCTCATGACTCAACAATTTATTCCATATTTATGCATTTGTGTTATCTCTCAAATAATGTGTTATGATAGAAGAGAGATAGAGAACTTTTCGTAGTCTGCATTAAAATTCCAGAACTCCTCCTTAAACAGTAGAAGAAGGAATCACACAAAATGATAAAAGATATAGAAAAAGGTAAAAAGTTCAACAAAACTACAGAACTGGAAACAAATGTTCAAACAAATTACATGAAAAGGAAACTATATACAAACAAAAAATATAGGTGGATAGGGTAACTTAATTTATGTAAGATAAAAAAATTAAAGCAACAATTATCTTAATCCAAAAATTAGCAATAAGTGCAAATTTTTTTCAAAATAGGTCTGTTAATTTTAAAAACCTTATTCGAAATTTACAAAATAGTACATTTTTTTTATGGTAGGCATTTTCATCAGAGTAATACTAAGTTTGAACATACGAGTTTCAATGAATACGTTACAATTGAATTAACAATTTAAGTATTATAAGATATATAAAAAGTGTATGATTTGAGCTAATTTAAATATAATCTAACATTGAACTAACCATAGAATTAACATTATAAAAAAAATCAATAACTAATAATCAAGTAGAATACAAGAAAAACAAATAAAACTTTTTCAAAGAAAAAAAGAAAAAAGATGTATAATTTTGTCCATTCATTCTTTTATCTCTTGATTTCTTATAAGTTAGATTATGATTAATTTTTCTACAACTGAAAAAAAAATGATTAAATGCTACCCAAAATTCTAAAATTAAGTGTGTGATTTATAAGGGCTATGTGTTCCCCTTTCTCGTTCCTATCTCTTTGTACCCTTGAAAGGACCCAATTAAAAGCTTCCTATACTATAATAAAAGATTCACTATTCAGATTTGTTATATTCCTCAAAAAATTATTAAGTACCTAAAAGTTGTAGTACTCAATGCTAAGACAGCTTAAAAGAGGATCCTAAATACACTAGTAAGAATAGAAAAAGAAACAAAATCTTGGTAGGTCCAAAGCTAGTGATTTCAGGTGCATCATGGAAACAATTAGATTACATTTTCACACAATATTTTGAGCCATTAATGTGACAACTTGTTATAAGGGAGGGGCACGATGGTGAGTTTTATTAATGGAAAGTTTCATCAAATACTTAGTGAATATGAATAGTAACAAAGATCAGGACAATGATTTCTAATATTTCATATTTTATTTGGTGTTGTTTACTCTATTTTTTTCATATCTACCTTGTCTTTATTTTTTTTTCCATTGCAAATTGCCAAGTTACTTGCTTGTTTGTGAAAATTTATTACAACCTTTGTTTTAAAGATGAATAAAATTAATTTTAATATATTTGTTTTAAATTATTAGCTATAATTGTAATATGTGATAAAATTAAACTTAATCATAAATATTTATTAGGATGTGTATTTTTTTTTGTAATTCTTTTGAGAATTGTTTCTTAAGATGTTGTTTAACAATAAGTGGTTGTGCTTTGCTTGTAGTCTTACTCTTACTGTATTTCCTTTTGTTGCCTTTATAGTGGAAAAGTTGGCACAACAAAATATATTTCTGAACATGTAAGTGATTTGACTGAATGAGTTTTTTTTTTTATTATATTTCTCAAGGAAAAAAAGTGTCATGTAACAACATTAAAGCCTTGTTCACTGCATAACCCAAAATAGTTTTGGAATATGGTCAATTGTGGTGTGTCATTTGCTCAACCATATAATCTTCAATGTTTACATAGATGATAATATTATATTGACTTTAATATTGCAAGTTGTTGTTCTACTTCATAAAATCATTACCTCTGCTGCACTTTGCTATCCGATTTTAGTAATTCTCCAGATCAATTTAGTGATTTTGTGTATATTCTTCAAATTTTATATGAGAGCCTAAATCAGGATAGCTTTTTGTTTTGACTTTTGTGGTTACTCATGTGTCCATTTTGAAAGAATTTGCTAATAGAATATTACTTTAAATTGATAATGGTGTTTTGCCTCCGGTCAAAATAGTGGCTCCTTCTCTTTTTCCATGCTCAATATAAGAAAGTATTTTTTCAAATTGGCCCTTGTTAGCCTAAAATAGAATCTGTTGTTATGTTCTTTGAATGAAAATTTTTATAATAGATTTTGTTTGGAGAGATATCGATTTAGCAGAATTTAGTAATTTCATAAAATAATAATCTACTCATATAGTTTTTATAATAGATTTTGTTTGAATACATTTATGAAATAATACTTAAATGTGTTTGTTCTAATTTTTATCTTATGTTTGTTTTAATACATAGATACTATAAATTATATAATGGATTCTATAAATAAGACTATGAATATAGATGATGAAATTTTTTTTGAAACTCCTTCTGTATTATCTAGAAGTGTCAAGATACCTAAGAAACACTTTTCAAATGTTTAGAAATATTTTACTAAAACTAGTGTAGATAAGGATGAAGTTGAAAGAGCTATGTGCAAGTATTGTGGCCATGATTATGCTATTGGAAAAAATCCTAAGACAAAAAATTATTATGGAACTTCACATTTAAGTTGACATGTTTCAATTTGTAAGAACATTCAAAGTTTAAGTGTAGATGCAATTCCTACTCAAGATGATATAAATTTTGGTGCGAGAAAGATTAACTAAAAGACTCAACATAAAATTCTTGCATAAGCCATCAAACATGATCTTCCTTTCAACTTTGCAGAGTATGTTATGATCAAGGAGTAGATCAATTATGTGAATCCTAATGTTGTAATGCCTTCTAGGAATAATGTTATGTCAGATATTCAAAAAACTTACCTCAGAGAGATAGAAAAACTCAAAGAAGTCGTGTGTAATATTACTAATAGAGTATGTCTCACCTCTAATGTTTGGACACTAGCTACGAGTGAGAGTTATATTTTCTTAACTGTTGATTTTTTTTATAAGAATTGGAGATTCGTAAGGAAGATTTTTAATTTTTCCCGAATGAAATCAGCTCACACTAGAGTTGAATTAGAAGCCACTTTATTTGATTGCTTGAAGCAATGGGGAATTGATAAAAAAGTTTTTTCTATTACCTTTGATAATACTTCTACCAATGATAATATGCAAGATATTTTGAAAAATCATCTTTATGTGCAGAATAGTTTATTTTGTGTTGGAGAATTTTTTCATGTGCGTTGTTTTGCTCATATACTCAATTTGATTGTACAAGAGGGTCTAAAAGTAGCTAATGAAACACTTTAAAATTATAGAGAGTGTTAAATATGTGAGAGAATTCGATGAAAGGACGGTTAAATTTTAAGATTGTGTTCAAGATGTTAGAATAAAAATAACAATTGGTTTAAGATTAGATGTTTCTACTAAGTGGAATTCAACATACTTAATGCTTGAGAGTGCAATCAAGTATGAAAAAACTTTTAATATTCTTATGGTTGACATGAATTATAAATATTATACATCCTACGAGGAATAAAGGAATGGAGGAAAGGAGAGAAATTATGTGAATTTTTAGTGCCATTTTATGAAACTACAAATGTGATTTTTGGTTCTTGTTATTTGACTTCAAACTTAAATTTTATGCAAGTTTGGAGGATTGAATGCTTGTTGAGTGTATATTTATTGAATGAGGATGATGTTATAAAGGATATAGCTGCAAGAATGAAAGGAAAATTTGAAAAATATTGGAAGAATTATTGTGTGTTGTTAGCTTTTGAAGCTATTCTTAACCCTCATTTAAAGATTGGTTTTTTAAGATTTTACTACACTAAGCTTGATCCTTTAACCTCTTATAAGAAGGTTAACAATGTGAAGGATAAGCTTGATAAACTTTATGGAGAACAATTTTAATGCTACAAGTTGCTCTCAACCTTCCAATGAATCCAATTTGTTGTCAAAGTTATATGGAGATGGAAATAGGTCAAAGAAATCAAGATTGTTCGTTGTATGTTGTGTTTCTTATTTTTATTTTGTTTAAAAGGTTATTATGTTATATTTTGCAGGAGTTTAAAATATTTCAAAATGAAACTAAGTCTATCATTGGTAAGAATGAATTGGATTTGTATTTGGATGAGTCAGAAGTTGATTATGATGATATTGAAGAATTTGATGTGCTTAACTATTAAAAGAATAATGAACAGAGATTTCTAACACTCTCTATATTAGCACGAGATATGCTTAGTATTCCAATCACTATAGTAGCATCAAAATATACTTTTTGCATTGGTGGACATGTTCTCACTAAATATAGAAGCTCTACATTTCTAGAAAATGTACAAATGTTAGTTTGTACTTGAAATTAGTTGCATGACTTTGTTGAAAGTCCAAGTGGTAGTATTTTTTGTAATCACCTTTTATAATTTTTATATAATTTGTACAAACATAATTATATTTTTATTGCTTTTGAGTTTTAGATAATGATGAGACAAAAATACTAGAGTCTAGTATGCAACAAAATGTTGAAGAGTAACAAGCAAGTGAAGTATAAATCTATTAAGAATTAATGTTGAGTTTTCTTTTTTATTAGTTGCTTTATCATCTTATTTTTGTTTCTTTTAGAGAAAAAGTGATAGAGGTGAATTGACATTAAACAATTTTAATCTGTCTAACATTGTTTTATAATGAATAATGATGAGTCTTGCAGTGACACATTGGCTTTGTGAATTTTGTTGTTATTTGCTTTTTTATCTATGCTGAAAAGACAAAGGAGTCTTTGAAATTGATTTTGTTTGCACTTGGACTAATTTTCTTTTGTTATAGATGATTTTATGTAAATTTAGATTGTTTATAGAAGTTATGTTACTGCACTAATATTTAATTGCTTATGAAATATTTAATTTTATTTTGCATGTTTAATTGTTTATAGAAATTCTCAGGGTTGTTTCTTAAGAGAGTGTAGATGTTGTTTTGGCATGATTGATAAGTAGGAATACAATTAAAATTGAGTTAGAAATTTGTAATTGTTAGAATTTTTTGGCCCTTGAAGCCCTAACCCTAACCCTAGCCTTGTGGACTTTTTGGCCAACAGGACTTTTGATTTATTGGGCCTTTTAGTCCATAGGGCTTTTTGGCCCTAACCTACATGGGCTAGGGTTAGAGTTAGGCCAGTTGGGCTTTTTGACACCTCTAGAGAAATCCACAATCAAAAGTAAATCTCACAATGCTCTTAAGATTGGTATTGAAAGAGAGAGCATTGAGAGGACCTCTAATGCAAATGTGAGCCTTGAGAATTAGTTAGCTCAAAAAATAATTAATGGACCTAAGGATCTTTCTTAGGAGTCAAATGAAGAAGAAATGGGGGTTTGTTTATGATTAACTATTGTTTGGAAGTTAATGAAAAATGAGGGGAAAGGTTTGAGGATTTTTCTAAACCTTCTAAAATCCTCTTAACTTTAATTTTTTGAGTCCTTCTAAATTGAGGAGGTATTGATGAATCCACATTTTGTTAATATTTTAGTTATCTTTTCAATAGACTTTTAATATAAAAATGAAGTTAGAAAATGTAAATACCATAAAAATGTCATTTCTTTTATTAGTTTCAATTTCCTTAAATTTAGTTTAATTTACATAGTTTTATAATTCTCTTTTGTAAATATACTAATTAGAATAATTTTGCAAGAAATTTTGAGCAATGATCCATGGGAATTGAGTTTTTAATAAAAAAAAATTGGTGGAAGTGATCATTTCCAACACCTAAAGTAATTTTTCTAGAGAGTATTCCTTAAAGGCCAACTGAAAGTGAAAACTTCCAGCATTCATAGTGAGTGTTCCAGAACCAACTCTAGGAAGCAAAGCTACACTTAATCACTCTCAACGTTTATAGTGATTATACACAGACTTATTCTATTGATGAAGCTGTGCGTAATCACTCTCAGTGTTATCATGATTATGCGCACTACGAGTGGTTACTCCCATCACTCGTAGTAATTACTCCAGTCAGGAAGCATTACTGTAGGATCCTTAGTGTTGTCACTTCTAGTGTTCATAGGGACTATGCTAGGAAAATGTTATTTTTACTATAAATAGATCCCTAATTAGAATAAAGGGACAATTTTTTCGTTTTTGTAATTTTTCATTTTTTACACTTTCAAAGAATTAAGTTAGGAGTTTTGGGCAACTGGCAAAAGTTCAACTTTAGGAATTTTTCTTCCCATATTCTCTTTTACTTTGTGTTGCTGAACATTATTTTGCTGAGCATTGTGATCACAGATTCTTGATGCCCTCAACCTTAAGGACTTACTCAGTTCACACCATGGATGATCCTCGGATAGCTCCCGCTCCACGGATACAACATGTGCGGTATTGAGCCCCCAAGCAAATGTGTTAATCAGAGGCTGAGTCAGAAGAAGAGTGTATGGTCTGGGTACACCCACGCTCACTATTAGTGTCACCACCACCCTCTCTTCTCCAAGGTATTTCTATCGCCCCATCTTCCATACCTCTAGTGTATCGCTAAATCATTCATAGTTTTCCAACATATTTAAACACATCCACATTCGCATTCAACATGTCATTCCACACATGTCCAACCATTTCATATTATTCAACATCAATCAATGGCATGTTCACACATATCATCATAATCAATATCAATCACATTGTATTCCACACAAGTTCCCATTATGATCCAAACATAAGCAAACCATTCCATCACACATATAACCCAATAACTACCATATTATAATCAAACATCAATCACACTACCTTTCACATGAAATTTCTATCACAATACAATTTCAATCAAGCCATTTTCATTAGATATACATCTTCCTACATCCTATCTTAACCACATTGCATTATCTATCAATATAAACAAATTCAAGATACCAAGAGATAGGGTAGAGTCCCCTTTTACCTCAGAATGAAGACCCAACGCGAAAATCTTTATGGAAGGCTAATTTGTGGAGGTTAATTTTCCGTAAGTTCATAATGGTTCTTGAAATTTGGGTTTGATTACTGATACAAAATTCCTTCTTATAGATTTTATTTCCCTAATTTCTTGAGAGCTGAATTGGAAATTGAGTAGGGATTATTCATAGTGATTATGCACAGGGCGCTCTCTAGAGTGATTACTCCCACTGCTCATAGTAGTTACACATGAGATATTGACTTTAAAATAAGGTGCACATAATCACTTCTGTTACTTATAGTAACTATGCGAACTTGAGTCTCTTTCCACGCCTCTCTGAAGTGATTACTCCCATTGTCCATAGTAGTTACACGCCCCCTCTCTTATAAATACTTCCAGAGTGACAACGCCACTCTTCACTTCCATAAACCTATAATCCTCTTCCCTCTCTATTCTCCAATTTTTCTGCAAATTTTAATCTCCATTTCTGCACTATTTTTGCATGAATTTATGCAAATTTACTTGAAGGATTGACCATTTCTGCATTTCAATTCTAGGTAATTTCTCTAATTTTTAAATTTTTGGATTAAGGTTCTTATGCATAATTTAGGAAAATTTGAGGAAAAGTTCCTAGGCCTTAAATTGATGATTTAATGCTGCAATTTTTTATTGAATTGATTGATTTGAATGCATTATAGTGGATTGCATGCATAGTTATAGGAATTCACTGGCTTTTGCTCTAATTTGAACAACGACTGGATTGTACACTCCCACCACTTATATTGATCATTGTGCACGCCCAAATCACATGTCCCATTATATCTACTTGAATTATGCTATGTTTTTGTCCTTTTTATTTATTTATTGAAACTAATTGTTGCACTACTCTTTTTCTGTGTTGGATGCATTTTGATTTTTGCCTAGCTAAGTTACCCAATTCTTTGCACTGTGCTCATGCTATATAACATATCTTTCCTGCACAATTAGAGAGTCCTATAGTCTAGGTACAGTTACACATACAATTCATCAGGCACAAACTTGTCAATTCTAAATAAATTCTATGATTGTATTAGGGCTTTAACATACTGTTGTCTAGCCTCTACTATGGGTCCCTTTCGATATTGTTGCAATTGAATCTTGAAAATCCATAACATGCTCTATTCCTCTATATATTGCACTACCCATTTTACATACTGGATGAATTTTGTGCGTGTTTAAGTGAGTTGTAATTAGTCCTAGATAGCCCTGTTTTCTGCACTCATTTTTAATCTGCATAATCAAGGTTTCCCTGTACTTGTTGACTAAGTTTTGTTGAAAATACAAGTTGTTCTATTTGCTAAGTTGAGCATACTCGGTGAATACTAAAAGTTCCAAATTTCACTCTGATATTCTGTTCTCCCTTATACTTCCTAGTTCCTACATAACTTAGTTTTTCCACCACATTTGCTCCTATTCAACTGATTTTGATTGTGTTCTGCTATACTATTTTATCTGAGATGATTGAAATTACACTCATTTACTCTCTGTTGTTTATTTTCTATATAACTTAGCAATCATTTAATTCTGCACAAGACAATGCTTATCTTTAACTATCAACTATCATTATGCTTACTCAATCCTGCACTAGCCAATCGTAAGATATCTTTAATTATAGTTATTCATTGAGCTATTTTTTAAACTGCACACTAATCACTCTCTCCTTTGTAGCATCATGGCCAATACCCCTAGAAGTACCCCTCAGACCAAGAGTGGAAGATTTGTTGGAGTTTCTTCCTTCAGACCAGCCTCTGCTCATGACCTGAGTTTAGATCCTTAGAACATGAGAATTACTTTTGTGCTAACATACTCAGAAGACAACTAGTGCATGATAGAAACTTTGAGATTCAAAAGGGGAGCTATTCCCAATCAGAGAAGAGATTCAAAAGAGAGGGTGAGATCTATTCACCACCTATGCTGGACATGGGTAGAAGGAAATCACCCAAGAATTTGACGCCAATGTTATGAGGGTGAAGGGTGATCAATTCTTTCATAGACACTCCATGGTGAGAGGTGTAGAAATTAACTTTTCAACCTCCAACATCAACAGAATCTTGAATGTGACTATGCAATGACAAACTGGTCAACTAGACTTCACCACCTTCTAGGATCTCAAGGACAAGGACTACACCCTTATCCTCCAGACCATTGGTAAGCCTGGTACCAACATGGGAATTCAACATGGGAGAGCAGCCCAAAAACTTCACCACTAGACATCTCTCTTATGCCAAAGTATAGAGCATCTTTGTTCTCAGTGTAACATCCTGCACTTTGATTTAAATAAAATGAGATTTATTAAAGTATAATTGGAATAGATTTGATGGAATTTGTATTAAAAAATAAAAAAATAAAAAAATAAAAAATGAAAAAAGATGATGTCATTAGTAACGTCACCCTAACATCATGTTGACGTCACATATGCGTACAGTATGTGTACAATCCGTGTACAGTACGTGTGCACAGGATTTTCAGCGTGAATAGTGATCACAAACATTGTTTTCAACATGAACAGTAAGGCAATGAACAATGTTTCTGACGGTAAACAGTAATTCCGGCGGTGAACAGTAAATTTCAAAAATTTTCTATAAAAAAGGGGCTTCACACGAAATTTTCATTTCTTCATTCCTATTCAAGGTTCTCAAAGGTTCCAAGGCTTTATCTCACTATTTTCTCTCATACCAAACCCTTCTAAACTTAGATTTCCTATCAAATATGTGATTCTACGTCCGTTCTAAAAGATTTCAAGTAAGTTTCTTTAAGTTTGAAGTTAGATTTACTGTTTATTTATTTTCTTCTTCTTTTTCTTATAGATATTCATGTTGTTCTTAGAAAAAACTCCATTCTAGAGTTAAATCTTTGTAAAAACTTTGTCTTGAGGTAAGGGGGCTCTACTTTATCATTTTCCAATGTGAACTACTTGTTTTGTGGTAGATTTGGTTGTATTCTAGTAGATCTGGGTGTGTTCTTATAGATCTGGGTATATTTGAGGTTATATATGAAATACTTGTTGTTTTGATGAGATTTTAATAAGTAAAGCATGATTTTAATCGATGAAATATGCTTATATTTGATATAGTTGATAATGTTGTGTTATTTCCATGAAAATAAATGGTGAAAAATACTTTTTATCGGTGGAATATGTGTTATTTTATCTTGCTGTGATTGTTGTGATGAGTTTGATGAAAATAAAAGATGAGAACAAGATATAGATGTGATTTGCTATGGTTAATGAGAATATATGAGATTTGTTGTAATAATATTGAGATATGTGATTGAAACAATGAAAGAAAGTGTAAATATGCTATGGTTGATATGAGTATGATGAGAAATATATGTGAAAAATGTGGTATGGCATATGTAATTGTGATTGTGATTGAAAAGAGATTGAAAATAGTTGAGCTATAAATAGTTACAAAGATACACTAGGGGTGTAGAAGATAGGGGCAATATGAAATATCTTGGGGAAAAGATGGGTGGCGGTGACATTAATAGTGAGGATGGGTGCACCATACGGCCACACACACTTTTCTTGACTCGACCTTTGACTATTACCTTTGCTAAGGGGGTTATGACTGCACATGTTGTATCCATGATGTGGAGCCCAACTGGCAACTATTTACATGATTGAAACTGTGTAAGACTTAAGGTTAGGGCATCAGTGAAACTGTGATTATAGTGCCACAGTGAGAGTGGCTAGACGTGTAGTGAATGCACATGTGTGAATTAAATGTGAGTGAGTATAGATGTGATGGAATTTGTGATATAAATTTTTATGATGAAAGTTGTTATATTATATATATACACATTGCGACATGTGAGAAACTGTGATAGGATGTAGAAATTTATGATAAAATGATAAGTGTTCTATCGTAAGAAAATATGTGTTATGTGCCAAGGTGATTCTACGTGATGTATGTGTGGTAGGGTAGAGACTCACCTTTACATAATATTGCTTTATTTCCTTATAAATAACAACATGACACTTCCTTTTGCACCAGTACTTTATAATTTTACTAGTTTTTTTTTCTATTTTGGTTGTAGTTACCCTTGCACTATACTACTTGGTTAGCTTTTAATTTCATACTTCTCCTTAAGTTGTGCTAAATGGCTGCGAATCTTTGTGCAGACCATACTCTCAGTCCCATCAAGAGGAGCATATGAATTCTGATCTGTGAACACCTATCATGTAAGGGGGGTGAACTCTTTACCTTTTCTTTATGTAACACCTTAAATTTAATTTCAATTAAATAATAATTTCGCAAATCAGATAACCAAATTTTTTATAAAAGATTTTGAAATAAGTGAAGGGTTACAAATTAATATCAAATAACTGTTACAAGACTAGTTCAATTACAACATTTTTAAAATAAATTATATATCCTATAGTAGTCCATCCGTCCCTTCATTGAGTCTAGTGCTGATCGTCTTGGTTACCTGAAAAATGAATATAAGGGTGAGTACTCTACACTACCCAAAAGCACATAGTCAGCATAGAGTCTCACCTCTAGCACATTACCAATACATTAAGCAAATACAATCACAGGCAACATTTCACATTTACAAGCACAATATACAACTCGTGCATACGCACAACAGCCACACTCACTATAATACTGTGATCACAGATTTACACCATGAATGGTCGCCGGTTACTCCTGCCTCACGGATACCACGTGGGTAGTCATGGGTCGCTTAGCAAAGGTAATGGTCAGAGG
This sequence comes from Abrus pulchellus subsp. cantoniensis, assembly GCA_024086825.1. Classification (NCBI taxonomy): domain Eukaryota; kingdom Viridiplantae; phylum Streptophyta; class Magnoliopsida; order Fabales; family Fabaceae; genus Abrus; species Abrus pulchellus. The sequence goes on from CM044054.1 coordinate 23,362,281, forward strand.
TCTAGTCAAGAAGAGAGTGTGTGGGCCGTGGTGCACCTGTTTCACAGTCGGTGTCACCACCACTCTCCCTTCTCCAAGGTATTTCTACCATCCTGATCTTCTACACCCCAGTGTATCGCTGAACCATCCACAGCACATTACAATGGCGCTAACACGCCTATTCACACATATATTTCATTCACACATGCAATAATCATGCTTACAAACGGCGCACAGCCCACATTGCATTCAAATACACGGCACAAGGCCTACATTGATTTCATATTACACGGCACACAGTCAATATTTATCAATATTACATGGCCCTCAGGCCCACATTTGTTCATAATATACAGCACATAGCCTTCATTTATTCACAACCACATTAATTCACCAATCAAAGGCATTTCATCACACACAATTACTCACACGAGGTCTAACTATTCCAGCACACATCACATTGCACTCTAATTTCCATCAAACACACAATTTTTACTCTCTATTTCAGCCACATTGCATTATTCATTGAAATACACAAGAATTATAATACATTGAGATGGGGTAGAGTGCCCCCTTACCTCGAATTGAAGACCCACACGCTAAATTCACTAAGAGATGTTCCCCCTCAAGGATTTCATCCTAAACACATGGAGAAACTACATGAGAACTCAAGGGAACCACGAAAACAGAGAAAAGGGATTAAAAACTGAAACCCTAACCATTAAACTCACCTCCAAGCATCCCCCACACAAATTCAACCTTCAATCAAGCTTCCGAACGGCTTTGGAGGCAATATAATCGGTGAAAAAGGGTTTGGAGATGAGAGGATCAAAGGAATTTTGAAGGGAGAGGGAGAAATAACTATCCCCTAACCCTAACCCCCTTTAAATCATTTTCTGGTTGTGACACTCTCGCTACAGCGAGCTCGCTGCAGCGACACGCCCTCTCGCTACAGCAAAAAAACCAGAGAAAACTACACTTTGGTTTCTGTAGAATCTCGCTACAGCGAGGCCCTCTCACTACAACTAGACTGCACCCAGAAATGCACCTTAAGCTGTCGCTTTGTCGCTACAGCGAGACGTCTCTCCCTACCGCGAGAAGGCGACAGTTCTGGTCCTTCCTCTCAGGACCCTCTCGCTGCAGTGAGAACAACCTAGTATTATGCCCTACACTTAGGCACTTAGCCCATTTCAACCCTATCCAGTCATGCATACACGTATATACATACACACATCCCCAACATACATTTATGCACATATATATTTACAACATATATCTAAAAATACACATATGAATATACATTTAGATTTATATAATTATCAATAATTAATATTAAAAAATTCAGGGCATTATAACTCTCCCCTCCTTTAAAGAATTTCGTCCCCAAAATTAAACAAAACACTCACAACTACAAAAATAACCCCGGGTACAATTCTCTCATTCTACTCTCCATTTCCCATGTGGCATCTCCCTCATCAGTCGAGCTCTATATTACCTTCACCAGTGATATCTCTTTACCCCTTAGCTATTTAACATGATGGTTAGCAATCCTCACTGGGTACACATCATAAGACAAGTCTTCTCTTACTTGAACTGGGTCAAGATCAATCACATGGGAAGGATCTGGCACATACTGCCTAAGCTGCAATACATGGAATGCCAGATGTAGATTTGAGAGATTTGGAGGCAATGCTATCCGATATACAGCAAGACCAATTCTACTCAGCACTTCGAACGGTCCAACAAACTTAGGAGACAACTTTCGAGACTTCAGAGCTCTCCCCACTCAGGTTACAGGTGAGACCTTTAGAAACACATGGTCACCCACTTGAAACTCCAATGGCTTTCGCCTTTTATCATAATAGCTCTTTTGCCTGTCTTGTGCAGCCTTCATTTTCTCTTTGATCATCCTGATTTGCTTATTCTGTCTTTGGATCATATCCGATGCATACAGAGTCGTCTCTTTGGTTTCATACCAACATAACGGGGTTCTGCACCTCCGCTCATACAAGGCCTCAAACGGTGTCATTCCAATGCTAGCATGATAATTGTTGTTGTACGTGAATTCTACTAGCGGCAAGCACTCTTCTCAAGTTTCCTACTGCTCGAGCACACAAGCCCTCAACATGTCCTCTAGGGACTGGATGGTCCGCTCAGTTTGACCGTCAGTCTGTGGGTGATAAGCTGAGCTTAGTCTCAACTTAGTCCCTAACGCCCATTGCAGGCTTTCCCAAAATCTCGAGGTAAACCTCGGATCTCTATCTTACACCACACTAGTCGGTACTCCATGCAGCCTGACTATCTCCCGCACATACAAATCCTCAAGTTGCTCCAATTTATACTTCATATTCATTGGGAGAAAGTGTGCAGCCTTGGTTAATCGATCCACTATCACCCAGATGGCATCATGGTTGTTCCTGGTCTTAGGCAACCCAGAAACAAAGTTCATGGAAATACTATCCCATTTCCACTTGGGGATCTCCAGCGGCTGTAACAACCCAGGTGGACGCTAGTGTTCTACCTTCGCCTTCTGGCAAGTTAGGCATTTAGTTACATATTCAGCTACGTCTCTCTTCATACTATTCCACCAAAAACTCTTCCTGAGATTCTGATACATTTTAGTTGCACCGGGGGTGAAAACTCATCCTGCTCTTATGCAGTTCCTCAAGTACCATCTGTCTCAACTCATCCACTTGAGGAATGCACACTCGGTTCTGAAACTTAACCACCCCGTTTTCATCACGATGGAAATCCAAGTCCTTTCCCTCATCCTTCTATCTCATCATGTCTTGCAGAAAGGCATCTCCCTGCCTAGTATCTCGGACGTACACCAGAAAGTCATTGTGAATTGTCATCGCTGCGAGATACAAACTTCCCGGCCTCACCTCCATGGCCAAGTTCATGTCTCAAAATTCCTTAATCAACTCTAACTCCTTCACCATCATTGCTGCCACATGTAATGATTTCTGACTCAGAGCCTCAGCTGCGACATTTGCCTTTCTGGGGTGGTAAGACAATGTGAAGTCATAGTCCTTGAGGAATTCCATCCATCTTCTCTACCGCATGTTTAGCTCCCTCTGATCAAACAGGTATTTCAAACTCCTATGGTCACTGAACACTTCAAACCTCGCTCCATGCAGGTAATGCCTCCATACCTTAAGAGCAAACACCACCGCGGCTAACTCCAAATCGTGTGTCAAATAGTTGACCTCATGCGGGCACAACTGCCTCGAGACATAGGTGACTACTCGTCCGTCTTGCATCAAAACACAACCAAGTCCTTGCCCGGATGCATCACAATACATATCAAACTTCTGCTCTGGGTCAGGTAGAGCCAACACCGGCGCTGAAGTTAGCCTTATCTTCAGCTCTAAGAAACTAGCTTCACACCCCTTGGTCCACTTGAACTCTTTTCCCTTACGAGTCAGCTTCGTTAAAGGCAACGCTATCTTGGAGAACCCCTCAATGAACTTCCTGTAATAGCCCGCCAATCCAAGGAAACTGCGCACCTATCACATTCGTCAGCCTTGGCCACTCAGCCACTGCTTCCGCTTTTGCAGGGTCTACCATGATTCCTTCCTTCAATACCACATGCCCCAAAAATTGGATCTCCGAAAACCAGAACTCATAGTTGGAGAATTTTGCATACAACTGTCTTTCTCTTTGAATTTACAAGACAATCCTCAAGTGCTCGGCGTGCTCTTCTTGAGTATTTAAATAAATTAGGATGTCGTCAATGAACACCACCACAAACTTATCCAAAAACTCGTGGAAGATCATGTTGATGTAGTCCATGAACACCGCAGGTGCATTGGTCACCCCAAACGGCATCACCAAATACTCACAGTGACCATATCGCGTCCTGAACACCGTCTTAGGCATATCTGCATCCTTCACTCGAATTTGATGGTATCCTGATTTCAAATCGATCTTCGAAAACACTGTTGCTTCCCTTAATTGGTCTATCAAATCATCGATCCTCGAAAGTGGGTATTTATTCTTGACTGTCACCTTATTCAACTGCCATTAATCTACACACATCCTCATGCTTCCATCCTTCTTCTTCACCAAAAGCATTGGTGCTCTCTATGGTGACACACTCGGTCTCACAAACCGTTTCTGCAACAAATCTTCTACTTGCTTATTGACCTCTGCCAACTCCACAGGTGACATCCTGTAAGGTGCCACAGAAATTGGGCTTGCTCCCAAAATGAGGCTAATAGCAAACTCTATCTCCCTCTCAGGAAGTAGCTCAGAAATATCTTCAGGAAACACCACTAAGAAATCTCTCACCACCAGAATATACTCCGGCTCTGCTACACTTTTGGCTTCCATTGAAAATATATCCATAAAAGTTTTGGCGTTCACTGTGTTCTCCCATGCACCTTGACTCATAAGCCTTGGAACCTTTGCCATGGTCGCACCGAAGATCAAAGTCTTCTCCCTACAGTCTAGTAGTACATGGTTGGCAGCAAGCCAATCCATTCCCAGAATTACATCTAGTTGAGAAAGAGGTAAACAAACCAAGTCTACCTCAAACTCCCTATTATGCACCATCACTGCACACCCCAAACATACCCATGACGTCACAATCGGCTTACCCGTAGGGGTAGTCACCACAACATTAAAAGACAGTTCAGTCACATACAAATTCAAACTCTTTACACAGTCCACAGACACAAAAGAGTGCGTAGCACCTAAGTCATACAGCATATCAAGTAATTTGCCTTTAATTACACATTTACCTCAGATTAGTTCCTCTGATTATGAAGCCTCTGCCATACTCATAGTAAAGACTCTACCCAGAATGCTCGGCTTCTGCCCCGTACTTGGTCCCGTGCTTCCTCTTGATTCTGGCTTCTGGGATACACTTGCACTAACGCTTCTTTTAGCGGCTCAGCACTCATTGGCAACGTGCCCTGACTTCCCACAGTTGCTGCAAGTTATCCTTGGCTGTGGGCAGTCCTTCACCATGTGTGGCCCTCCACACCTAAAGCACTTAAGCGGCCCTCTGAAAGAACTTGATCCTGAACCACTTCCACTACTCCTCTCTTGAGATGAACTCCCTCGAGATTGAGAGCGATTCGAACCCGAATATGGTCCCCTTGAGAACCTAGGGGGTCTTCTATCTTGCCTCACTGGGCCGGCTCCCCTAGTGTCCACTGTCTTCCCTCTTAAGTTAGCTTCAAAGATTATGCTCTTGCTCACCAGGGTGGGCAAATCCGTCAGTTGAAACACACTGACTGCAGAATGTCTGACCTCAATCCATGCTCAAACTGAGCACACAGATCCTCCTCTCCATCACTATGCTGATAGTGAGGCCAGTATTTTATTAACTCTTGGAACTTAGTTGCATACTCCCCCACGGTTATGTTTCCTTGCTTCAGCTCAAGGAACTCCTTAGCTTTCTGCTTCCTCAGATCTTGGGAAAAGTAGTTCCTTAGGAAGATGGTTTTGAATGTCTCCCATTGGATGTAGCCATCCTCTTGTAGTAGAGTCTGACTGGCAAACCTCCACCAGTCCTTAGCCTTCCCACTCAGCAAGTAGGTGGCATAGGCAACCTTGTTCTCCTCTTGGCACCCCATTGCATTGAAGATCTTTTCCATATCAGCTACTCACCATTGAGCTCCTTTGGGATTGAATCCACCCTCAAACTTTGAAGGATCATGCCTAGTGAAGGCAAATAACCCTCTATACTCAGCCGACTCCCTGCCTTGATTGTGCACCATGGCTTCCAGAATCTGAGCCATGCGTTCCATGAGGTCATTAGTGCCTCTAGCTCCTTTACCTCTACCAGACATATTCTAAGCTATACAATTTAACAATCACAGTCTAGCTCATCAGATCAATAATACATTTATAATTCAGGCAAACAAAACAATCAACACTTATCTTAGACACTTCAGCCTGATACCCCAGTCCGGTTTGGATGATGATACCAAAATTGTAACACCTTAAATTTAATTCTAATTAAATAATAATTTCACAAATCGGATAACCAAATTTTTCATAAAAGATTTCAAAATAAGTGAAGGGTTACAAATTAATGTAAAATAACTGCTATAGGACTAGTTCAATTACAATATTTTTAAAATAAATTCTCAATTACAATATTTTTAAAATAAATTCTATGTCCTATAGCAGTCCATCCGTCCCTTCAGTGAATCTGGTGCTGATATTCTTCGTTACCTGAAAACTGAATGTAAGGGTGAGTACTCTACACTACCCAAAAGCACATAGTTAGCATAAAGTCTCACCTCCAACACATTACCAATACATTAAGCAAATACAATCACAGACAGCATTTCACATTCACAAGCACAATACACAAACTCGTGCATACGCACAACAACCACACTCATTATAACACTATGATCACAGATTTACACCATGAATGGTCGTCGGTTACCGCCGCCTCACGGATACCACGTGGGCAGTCACGGGTCGCTCAACAAAAGTAATGGTTAGAGGTCTAGTCAGGAAGAGAGTGTGTGGGCCATGGTGCACCCGTTACACAGTCAGTGTCACCACCGCTCCCCCTTCCCCAAGGTATTTCTACTGTCCTCATCTTTCATACCCCCAATGTATCGCTGAACCATCCATAGCACATTACAACGGCACTAACCGTCCTCATGCTTACAAATGACGCATAACCCACATTGCATTCAAATACACGGTACTAGACCCACATTGATTTCACATTACACGGCACATAGCCAATATTCATCAATATTACACAGCCCTCGGGCCCACATTTGCACACAATATATGGCACATAGCCTTCATTTATTCACAACCACATTAATTTACCAATCAAAGGCATTTCATCACATACAATCACACATACGGGGTCTAACTATTCCAGCACACATCACATTGCACTTCAATTTCCATCAAACACACAATTTCTACTCTCTATTTCAGCCACATTGCATTATTCATTGAAATACACAAGAATTACAATATATTGAGATGGGGTAGAGTCCTTCGTTACCTCGGATTGAAGACTCACACGCTAAATCCACCAAGAGATGTTCCCCCTCATGGATTTCATCCTAAACACATGGAGAAACTCCATGAGAACTCAGGGGAACCACGAAAACAGAGAAAGGGGATGAAAAACCGAAACCCTAACCATTAAAACTCACCTCTAAGCGTCCCCCACACGAATTCAACATTCAATCAAGTTTTTGAACGACTTTAAAGGCAATATAATCGGTGAAAAAGGTTTAGAGACGAGAGGATCAAAGGGATTTCGAAGAGAGAGGGAGAAATAACTCTCCCCTAACCCTAACCCCCTTCAAATCTTTTCTGGTCACGACAGTTTCGCTACAGCGAGCTCGCTGTAGCGACACGCCTTCTCGCTACAGCGAAAAAACCAGAGAAAACTGCACTTTGGTTTCTGCATAATCTCGCTACAGCGAGGCTCTCTCGCTACAACGAGACTACACCTAGAAATGCACTTCAAACTGTCGCTACAGCGAGACATCTCTTGCTACAGTGAGAAGGTGACAGTTCTGGTCTTTCCTTCTAGGACCCTCTTGCTACAACGAGAATCCTTTTGTTGCAGCGAGAACAGCCTAGTATCATGCCCTACACTTAGGCACCTAACCCATTTCAGCCTTATCTAGTCATGCATACACGTATATACATACACACATCCGCAACATACAAATATGCACATATATATTCACAACATATATCTAAAAATACACACATGAATATACATTTAGATTTATATAATTATCAATAATCAATATTATAAAATTTGGGGCATTACACCTTATGTGTTCATTGCTCAATATTTTTTTTTCTGCTACTTAAAATTTTGAAATTCATAAACAATTTTAGTTATTTTTTTTTCTATTTTTGCTTTCATAATTTTACTACACTTGAAGCTTAATAAAACACACTGCATCAATTCTAAATTCTGATTGCATGCCCCCTTTTGTGCTTGTTTTTCACTTGGTAATCACACTTTGTTCTGCTAATAAATTGGATTCTTACCATTTTGAGTAAATTCATTTCAAAGTGAATTGTATACATGTTTTGAAAGATAAATTATTACCTGCCCCATGGTAAGAATTGAGCCTTTTCTCAGGAAATTTTCTTCTATGTGTAGTTTACATAAATAATTTGCATTTATTCTCTCAATTCTTACCATTCTAAGTAAATTCATTTCAAGGTGAATTATATACATGTTTTGAAAGATAAATTATCACCTGCCCCATGGTAAGAATTGAGCTTTTTCTCAGGAAATTTCCTTCTATGTAAACAATTTGCATTTATTCTCTAGAACTTGCCATGTTTCTTATTGAGTATGTATTGTGCAGTTTTCATTTAAATGATTGAGGTTTTCTTTGTGTACCTTTACTCAGCTTGAGAAGCTCCAATGTAATTTTCTCAGCCTAGTACACCCTTTTTAGTTGATTTTTTTTTTTTTTTTATTGATTCAACCACATTGCCCACTTTAAATTGCAAAACCCATTTTACTTATTCCAAAGGAAAAAAGGTCGATTTGAGTTATGTCAACATTGAGTTGCAAAAACTAAGTTTGGGGTGGCAAGTTTCATTGTAGTTGCTTGAGGACAAGTTATCGGAGGGCAAGTATACCTGTCGAGAAGTAATAAATAGTTCTAAAATAAGTTTCTAAAATATCGTCTACAACGATTGATTTTTAATTATTAAAAATATCTTAATTCAATTTTTTGAGCCTAAAAGATGTGAAATTAAGTAAGAACCAGAATTTAATTATAAAATAAATTATGAATAAAAGCAAATAACATAACACACGTCTTGGTTGAACTTATAGGAGAGGAACTTATGGCAATGAGTTTTCTCATTCAATTCTTTATGTTATTTTTCCGTTTAACTCTAAATTTGATTTTCTTGTGATCACCAAACATTCATACAAATACTATTAATATTCAATGATCATACAATACTAATATTGTTTTCTCTAAATTAATATCTCCAATGATCATGCAAGACATCAATTAAAGAAAGCATAAAGCACCTATAAACTTGTTAATTTAATAAAGATTGAAAGAGAAGGATTGGTTTGGTCCACCTTATCCTTTGTCTCATTTTATCCTATAGATTCATTAACTAATTGAGGTACAGTCGCCTGACGATATAATTAATTAGGATTATAATTATGCACAATAGGATAAAATCTAATCACGAATAGAAACCAAATATAGATTCAAACTTCAAAATCTCATAAATTCATAAACAATAATTCTTATAGCTATAGCTATAAACTTTGTTACTCATGCTAAAGAGAAGAATTAAAACAATCGTAAACAAAGCCATAGAGAAAAGCAAACTAGAAAGAGATGATTTTTTTATCTTTAAGTACGGTCGCTCGAAGCTTCAAGTCCCACCAAGTGTATGCCAACGATCTCGTGCAAGAGAGACGAGATGAAAGGTGTATTGAAAAGCAAAAGACAAGATATAGAACAAAATGCCTCAAGTCTCTCTTTAATAAGGTTTGAAAATCCTAAAAGTTCTTCATTAATTGAACTTGCCGCAAAAAAGCATGGCCGTACATGGGCTCGAAGCACTCTCGTGCTTGATGGTCTAGGCTTGCTGATTGCTACAAAGCTCTATCTTGCAACCAATTTGGGCCCAAAACATGTCTTAAACTTACTTGTGGCCTTTTTATACTAAATTGTACAATATACAAATAAATCAGTGTAAAACTCAAATAAAATAAAGGTCAAACATCAATATATGAGCTGTAAAAGAGGGCCTAATTACAAACTTATCACAAGCAAACTCTAGGTTTGAGGTGGTGGACACAATAATTTTTTTTAAAAAAAAAAGAAAAAAAGAAAAGAAATAAAAGGAAAAGAACAAGTAAAATCAAGTGAGCTGTGTGTAGAAAAAGAGTTAATAATATGAAGCTATGCCCTAAAAGGTAGCACCACAAAAGGAAAATTAATGCCAAAAACAATGAAAAGAATGACTGAATTGTTTGAATTGACAATTGATCTGCGTTGAGTCTTGTATGTTGCATCAATTAATGCATTCCATGCTAGTTTTTAAGCTCATTCACTTAAATTGTCTCTTTTCTCTTTGAAAATTTCTTGAGCTATTGTTCCTTTTCTTTACTAGAAGCTACCCTTACCTTAGCCCTATTTATAACCAATAAAAGTCCTCATGATATGTGATTTAATGTACTTAAGCAAAGAAGATTGAGAATATGGACAAACATATGGTATGGTGAAGCAAAAATTGATTATTTTGAGGGAAACACTTACCCAAACACGATGAAGAGAGAAATAATGACTTGTGAGCTTTGATAATTTCTTTCATTATATGGCTGCACGAAGCTTTGCTGAATTTATAGCTCAATCTAGTAAGATTCTGCTTAAAATGATTTATTTGAGTGTGATTTCCTTTTGATTGAGCTCATAATTAGAAATTCTGAAAAGAACAATTAAGGTATGTGAATTGAAACAAAAAAATTTTGAATGATTTTTGAATGAATCCAGCCCTTTTGTGTTTTAATTTGCTTGATGACAAACAAAAGTTTAAGTTTGGAGTTGTGACGAATTCACATTTTGTTAATATTTTAGTTATCTTTTCAATAGATTTTTAATATAAAAATGAAGTTAGAAAATGTAAATACCATAAAAATGTCATTTCTATTATTAATTTCAATTTTCCTAAATTTAGTTTAATTTACATAGTTTTATAATCCTTTTTTGTAAATATACTGATTAGAATAACTGTGCAAGAAATTTTGAGCAATGATCCATGAAAACTGAGTTTTTAATGAAAACTGGGTGGAAGTTATAACTTCCAGCACCCAAAGTAATTGTTCTAGAGAGCATTTTCCAAAGGCCAACTGAAAGTGAACACTTCCAGCATTCATAGTGAGTGTTCCAGAACCAACTCCAGGAAGTAAAGCTATTCATACTCACTTCAAGTGTTCACAGTGATTACACGCACTGCACGTGGTTACCCCTATCACTCATAGTAATCACTCCAGTCAGGAAGCATTGCTATAGGACCCTTGGCGATGTCACTTCTAATGTTCATAATGACTACACAGGAAAGTGTTATTTTTACTATAAAATAGATTCCCAATTAGAATATAGGGACTTTTTTGCTATTTTTGTAATTTTTCATTTTACACACTTTCAGAGAATTAGGTTAGGAGTTCTGAGCAGCTGCCAAGAGCTCAATGTTAGGGTTCTTTCTTCCCTTCCTCTATTTTACTCTTTTTTTTTTTGGTTGAACATTATTTTGCTTGTAATGTTGAATCCAATCTTCATGGAAGGCTAATATTTGGAGGTTAATACCCATTAAGTTTATAATGGTTCTTGAAATCTGAGTTTGATTGCTAATATGAAATTCCTTCTTATGGATTTTACTTCCCTAATTTCTTGAGAGCTGAATTAGGAATTGAATAGAGATTGTTGCTTAATCAATCCAAGTTCCTTTCTTAACAAGGGCTTCATAGTTCAGTTTGCTTAATTATGAGTTAAGTTCTAAGTTTGCTTAATTCTAAGAATCAGGAATTAGAGCTTATGCAATTTGCTTAATCTTGCATGAGAATTTAGGGTTAATTGACGCTTATTCCAATTAATTCAATTCTGTGAAGGGATTAGTAACTAATTCTTGATTAATTAATAATTGAACCAATGTGAATGAACTGAGAATTAATCTACTTTGTTAATTGATTTTCTTAAATTCGAATTCTTGTTTTACTTGATTTAGTACCTTAAATCATAACAAAACTACCCATATTTTCTAAATTTAATGCACACCACATGTTTAATGTTTAATCTCCCAGCCAGTATTCTAGGAGGATGACCTAAGTTAACTTAGCCTAGTACTACATTTAAATCACTCATATTTTGATAAGATAGCGACAATCTTTCATTAGGTATTTTGACCAAACAAAAAATTAAAATGACTAATTTACCCGTATTTAAGATTTTCTTTTTTGAGTTCCCCTATCACTTTTTCCCCCTCTCTCTATGTCTGTTTACATGTGAATGATTATACTTTCTTTATTTACTTTTTCTTGTTACTTGTAAATTCATGATTTAATATTGCTATTGATCTTAAAATTACTTGTTTGGTCTATGATTCTGAAATATATAGTCATGCTTCAACATTTTCTCGTATAATAACCTCAAACTTAAAATATTATTAATTTATTCTATCATTTTTTAATTTGATTATTAAATCAATGAAATAAAAAAATATTATATTTAAAAAAGTGTGATGTTAATTTTAAAGAAAAGAATATCAAGAAAATAAAAAATAAAAAAATTTAAAAAACTAATAACTTTTAGAGTGAGAAAATGATTAAAAAATTATAAAAATAAAAATATTAATTTTTAGAAATAAAAATATTTAAATTTATATTTTTTTAAAAAATTTAAAAAAGACAAAAAAATATGAAAGAGTAATACCATTGTTTATATATGATTAAATTCTCTCCTTTTTCAAACTTACAACTAAAGCCTAAGATGTGAAGGGTATATACTAGGACAAATAGAAAAAAGAGTAAATGCTAAAGTGGAGGGAAAGTTTTAACTATGATTCATGGAACAGTCTCCACAATTGGGTTAGGTCGCCATTTCACCTAAAACTTTCAGGCAATAGGTGAGGGGACACCATCTCTCATTCACTAGTCACCTTCTCTAGTATCGGATAAGGTTAGACATATATTTTACTTGACTTGTACTACGACTTTTTTTTAATTGAATCAACACTTATGAGAGATGAAATAATATTACCTTTTTGGTTTAGGGTTTAGGAGCAGTGCTATGTGGTAGTAGGATATTCATCCTGTGCAATCTCTAATTTCAATTCAATAAATATACCTATTAGTGTTTATGCGCATTACTTGTTCTATGCAGTTGATATCAGTTTGTATCAGGTTTGTAGGATGAAAGAGGCACAAAAAAGAAATCTGACTACAACAGATATCTATATAATTTACCCCTTTTAATTGGGACTTCGCCAAACAATATTAACCTGGTGGTTTTGATACAAGCCATGAACAGTGAATCTTCCTTCTCAACCATGGAGTTTATTATAGTCACAAACTGAACGCGGTTGATATCATCAACATTTATTCATCTAGGATATCTCACGGATTAAAAGTTGACAATCTTCTTTGCTCTGAAGCATTCCACAGTCTCCCTGAGGCTCACTTCCAAAGGAGTAAATTCTATTCCCAACCTCTTTGCCTTTTCTGTGGAAATTTGATATGTTGGCACATAAGGCTCATCGATCTCACATCTGATAACATTGTTGAGAAATGAGAAAGTGCAAATGATATTAGAAAAATAAAAAACGAAAATATTTAAATGCTGAATACACAAAAAATAGAAAAAGAAAGAATTTTTCAGGAAATTCGTGTCGGGTAGAATTGAAGTAACCAATTGCCCGTGATTCTTATGCATGGAACTCAACATTTGTAGGATCTTATTGATCTCATGGCGTGTACTGGGATTTCAAGGCTCTCCCTCCCCTCAACCACAAGTAGTAGGGCCTTCACGTTCAAAGTTGTTATAATTGACCTTATCTGAACAAGGTGCATCATATTGCCATAAATTTTGAATAGAAAATTATGCTTGAATGGCAATGACTCTTCGAATACACACAACTAATTTGACACCTTTAAAATGAGAAAGTTTACTTTAGAGAGAAAAGTAGAATATGTCAACCTTTAATGAAAAAAATTAAGGAAACCGATTTTAAGTTAACCAAATCTAAAAATTGTTATATACTATGTAACAACAACAAAATAAAGCAACCACAATAAATTAACATCCATACTAAATTAAAATCAACCTAATCAATTTCTCTGTTTTCCACAGTACACCAAAGCAAAGGCTTATATGCTTACCAGGCCCATAGTTAATATATTTTTCCCTTATTAGGGGAGCAAGGGGGATAAAGACGTAACACAAGTACAAGCAGAACGTTCGGAATATATGACATGGATATGAACTGTCCAGTGGTGGAAAGCTAAAAGGAAGGAATGAACAAGAGTGCTGAATCTGTAAAGGAATCTACTTTCGTTAAATGATTTAAATAAAAAGGTTGTTTTTGCAATCATTCATTAAGATCTCATTGCATTCATTCAGTTTTGGCATACATTGAACAAACATCACTAACTCAATTTCAATGCAGAATCTTTTCATTTTCAGCATAAGTTGAGTTTTCAAAATGCCAGTAAAGCCAGGAAAAAAGGAATCAATAAATGGGGATCCCAATTCTCGTTTTATAAAATTAAACTTACTCATCTGAAATTTGTAATGTAGGGTACAGATCATGTAAAATCCTAGCAAGTTCAGAGTAGTGTATGACTCTCTCAACCAAACAGTATCTTCCACTAGCTGAAGCGATCTCATATGCCTGAATATGGGCATTAGCAACATCTTTCACATCAACCCATCCAAAAACTTTATTTGGAAATTTTATACCTGCATTAAAGAAGTTAAATAGTTATTCTATTAGGCAAAAGACAGCTCTTGTTTTGGGGCAAAACTGGAATATAATTTATGCACATAGCAAATCCACTATTATTTAAACCAAATTAACAAACAGATTAATCAATCCAGAACCAATGAATGACATTAAAGACAAGTGATGAGATGTTAAGACAAATAGGGAGAGGGGAAAAACTTTCACAATTACTAGAAGAGCTCTGGCCTTTAATGTACGAAATGCCACTTCAAATATGTGTCCAACATATCTTATATTAGCATAGACTAGTCTCAGTGGTCTCATCTTCATTTTCTTTTTCGGAAAAACAAAATGATTGGACAATGCTTTAGAGCTATAATGTCATCTTTTTCTTTTTCCAAAGTATATCTTTTCAGTTCTTTCTGTATTTTCTCAATTTGCTATAAAATAATTACTTATCTGTTAAATAAATAAGAAAAACAGCTTGACAGACTATAACTTGGGTGGAAGTATGAAAAAATGATGGTATCAACTATCAAGTTTTATACTTTTATTAAATATGCATGAGATAGTTTCTGTCTGAATCTTACTAAAGAGATAAGTTTGTGTCTAATAATTTTTTTTCCAACCTTTTCCCCACAACTTTGAATACCAAACACCCCGATCTATGATAAAACAAGATAAGAAAGATAATGATCAAGGCTAACTTCATATATCGGTTGAGAGATTAATTTTTTAAGGATTTATTTGTCAAAATATTATTTTTATTAATTGACTGCATCGTTCTTCAAATTTATCTGAAGAAAATTTAGTAATCCAAAAATTAAGTTCATATCAGTCTTAACTGATACAATTTTTCAATTTGAAGTTCGAAGGACTAAACTGATATAATAACAATCTTTTGAGAAACAAAATATTAATGTAACAATTAACTTCAAGATAGCTAAAACACTCGCAAATAGTCCACGAGTAGTATTAACTTCAACCTAACAGAATTTTCATACAGAACAACTTCATGGGTAAATAATAATTACCATTTACTATGTTTAAAATTGGCTCAACACTTTCATTAACCTCTGGTTGTAAGAGAGTTCCTGACACCATTGTTGGATTAATACTAATCATGTCAATGTTGTTTTCGTTTGCAAATTTCCAGGCAGCAGCCTCAGCCAAAGCCTTTGAAAGTGTGTACCACAACTGAAGACACAAATAAAAAATGGCAAGAAAGTTAGTAAGCATGGTTACATACTAAAGAGGACAAATTATTACATTTGTGCCTATTGAAACAAAAACATTAGAATTTAGAAGTTATAATGCAGTGACCAATGTAGTTTTTCAATGAAAGATATTTTTTTTTTTCTAAACTGCCTGTTTCTCCCTTTAATGCAGTTTTGTCTCTTATGGGGAAACAGGGTAGAGAGGAGACAAAGCCAAAAGAAAGAGGAGTGACGAAAGAAGAAAATGAAATGATTGAAGTGTTACACATTACCCATGTGCTTACATAGAGAAGCACCGTGTCACGTCGCTAACTTCCGAATTAAACTGCTGGGGTAGTATTAACTGCTAATGAATCAATCTTACAAACTAACTAATGGTTGACCAAAGTCAACCTATTAACTACGCGAGGTAAGTGGAAACACTTGCATCTCTGGGAAGAAATCTGATCACTCATACTCTTTTCCTCACTAAATCCTTTCACTCAATGTTAGAGCTATAATATAAAATCATTTATGTGTCTTTGTCTAAGAGAGAAAAACAGAGAGATACTACAGAAGAATAGCAGACAGACATGATTAAATGAGAGAAATATGACCGACCAAAGAAAAGAAAGAGCCTTTCCAACTGTGACTACTTTTGTCCTGTTGTTAAAACAAAAATAATTTAAATTATATCCTTCAAGATCCAGTGAAGTTCATTTGAACCTATTAGTATTGAATTTTACAAGGTAAGGAATAAGCTTTGCACTTTTTAAACATGTTCACAATTTACACTAATAATTAAATATACATTACTCCTCATGAAATCCCCTTTTTTCCTTTCTTCCTTTCTCTTACTATAGCAGTTGTCATGGCTATTAATAATTTATTTTCTTGTACTAATTGTATGGCTTTAGCAGGGCTAGCAAAAGCTACTCAGTTTACTAGTAACAGTGGTAAAAGAATCAATTTTCAACAATTATAAGCGTAAATAAATTTCAGGTTAAAAGAAGGTAAAGACGAGGTGAGATTAAGATTTTCATAACAATGCAAGTCTGGAAATATCAAGGACACCCAGATTACTTTCAACAGATTCTAACATTTAGGTATGACATATACAATTATTGGAAAGCAACTACTTTTTACTCTGTTCATTCAGGGAAAAGTAATGTTTCCTTTGCAGTTTAAAAACACTTCCAATTATGATTAACAAACGCACATTTATGCTGTTCACATGTAGTGGTAAGATACATAAACACTGTTTAGATTTAAAAAAAGAAAAAACATGACATTAAATTTCCCAATTTTCAACAAACTACGTAATAATCACACATTCCACCTGCATGAGCTTCAGGTTTTTCATTTCTAAATAAATTTTAGCCAAACAAAAAAAAGCACGAACCTGTAATTCCGTACAGATATCTGGATTCGAAAACCATGTCTCATCAACAACTACTTCGGGATTTCTAGGCTTGCCATTAAATAAAACTGCAGCTATAGAAGAAGTTAAGATGACTCGTTTGACAGATGATGATTTTGCACATGATTTTAGAACATTAAGAGTTCCCTTTACTGCAGGATCAATCACTTCAGTCTGAAATAAGGAAAACAAAAGTTAACGGGCAATTGATCTGTTAAGAAAAGACAACAAAAGGGTAATTTCCACTGTGAACTGACAAATACAAAATTCTCAACGGATATTAAATAAGCAGACGCAGTGAAATTGCAGAGGCTTACATTCTTAATGTCCTTTTATTACGAATGTCGATTACTTTAATTATTTTATAAAAATGTTTATTTAACTTTTTAATAATAAAAACTATAATAAAAAAATAAAATAACTGGAATAAACACTTTTTATAATATTAAAAATTAAAGTAAAAAAATTATAAAATCATAAATTAACCTGTGGGTCGTTGACAACGAATCGAACAGGGGAAGCAGTGTGAAAGACACCATCACAACCGTCAATAACCGAGTCAAAGGAGCCTTCCTCTAACAGATCTGCTTTAAACAGCTGCAGCCTCTCTTCGGCACCCTCAAGTTGAACCAAGTGCTTCACCTTCTTCGGATTACCTGAAAATATGGTATCATAACATAGCCTGTTTCATATTCGTTAATGCCAGTGAAAGTAGTAAAAGCGAAGCTTACTTGGATCGCGAACAGTGGCCCTTACGGTGTAACCACGTTGAAGAAGAAACTTGACGATCCATGAAGCAATAAAACCAGATCCACCCGTCACACACACCACCTTCCCTGTCCCGCTCCTCATCCTATTTGCCAAGGGTATCAGTTATCGTATTCTTAATAGTTTGTCCAATGCATCTCGGGGTCTATTTTCTTTTTATTTGAAGTTTTTTTTATTAAATGGAGATTCGGATTGTGTGCCACAAAATTGAAGGTATTCAAACTCATACAATTTTATTCAACAGAGTTTCATCATTCAATTCAAAGGAGAATTCTAATAAATGACAATTCTTGTTTCTCCACGTATTGCAAAAACTTCAAATAATTTATTCCAAAAAGATAAAGAGGAATTAGACAAGTTATAAAGAGGCCAATTGGATAATCCAAGAATAAAAAATGAAAATCATTTATCACGAAAGAAAAGTTTGTTTCAAATATGGTTTGCACTTCATCATCCCTAAAGATCTTAATCACTTATTCAGGCACTTCATTGCATCTGGAACACAAAAAGGATTAGTCATCTTACGATTACATTCTTTTTATTGGTTAAAAGTTTATCCTAAGCAATTTAATTTTGGAAAGGCCATCCCAATCCTAAATTAATTTAAAAATTTTATTATTATTCTACTTCTTTTTATTACAATAAAAAAATATATTGTACGGTGATTTAATTGAAAAAGTTTATGTCATAAAAAATTTAAAAAATACTAACTAGCAAGTATACTAGATAGTTGTAGTAAGTAATAAAATTTAAAAATCAATATGAATGTCAAGTATCAACAAATCAATAATTAGTTGAGTTAAATGAATTTATAGAGATTTTGAATCATTTAACAAACAAAAACAATAAAGTGCAAAAAAATTAGTATTACAACAAAACAAAACAACGAATTTATAAATGAAATGATATGTAAATGTAGTTAGGATTGATTTCACATTTTTATCAATTGTATTTGAACTCTAAGTTTCTTAATTGATTGATGATCAAATTTTTTTATATAAAAAATATAATCTAAATTAAATTCAAAGAATCTTTATTCGCTGCTCCTCAATCTCTACAAAATTTCTGCAAAATCCATGCAAGTCACACAATTTTACAGCAATCCTACTAATCTAATTATTCAAAAATTTTAAATTTAAAATTCAGAATTCAAAAATCACAAAATTCAAAATTTTAGATTCAAAATTAAATGCATTAAAACAACAAAATTTAATAAAATAGAAATAGGCGACAAAAATAACTTGCAGAATTTGACAAGTAATAAAATGCAAATTTTTTTCTTTTTATTCTTTAACCTTATTAATGACTAAAATTAAACATATCTAAGTAAACAAATTAATTTGGAATTTTTTTAATGAAGAATTAATAGTAATTTTTATGTAAATATAAAAAATATTTTTTGGTATTATGTTAGTAATTTTTTTTAATTTTAATGTAAATCATAATTGGTATCTCATGATAAAAATTATTATGCTTAATTATGTTAGTGATTTAAATTTTTTAAATTAAGATGTAATTTAAATTTGTATGTAAATAAAAAAATATTTTTTAGTATTATGTTAGTAATTTAATTTTTATAATTTAAATATAATCATAATTTGTATGTAATTATAAAAAATCTTATAGGTAATTTTGTTAGAAATTTTTTTGATTAGGATGTAATTATAATTTTATAGTAAATTTAAAAATTTTATATTTAAATATGTTAATAATTTGATATTTTAAAATATGATAATAATTTGTATGTAAATATAAATAAAATTTTGTTTAATTATGTTATTATATTTAAATAAGTTCAAATTTGTATTGTAATTAGGTTAGTATTTTGATATTTTTTATTTAAGAAATATGAATAATTTGTATTGAATTACAAAACAAGATATAGGAGAGTTGATATTTGTATAAATAATATAATTCTAAATTTAAATTTATGTCATTACGATGTGATAATAATTTGTTTATAAAAAGATAAACTATTATAATGAAGTTGATTGAAGTATTATTAATTATGTTAGAAAAATATAAACGATTATTAATGAAGTTGATATTTGTATCTAAATATTCTTTTTGTGTACAAATAGCATCATTCTCACGACAGAATAGGATTATTAATCTCGCATAAGAGGATTCATCACTCATTCGATTTCAGAATATTCATGTCTCTAAACATATTTAGGATGAACGTGATCACCTATTGTTAAGAGTGAGGAAGAGTCATAATATTCCTAGTAGATTAAAGGGTATTCCTCAAGAAATTGTTTTGCATATGGAGTTAGTTGGTTTTATTGGAGTGGCTAACTTATCTCAGTTTCTCCTAAACATAGGATTGATTACTGCATTAGTTGAGAGGTGGAGGTCTGAGACACGCACCTTCTATTTGCCTCCTGGAGAGTGTACTATTACTCTTCAAGATATTGCTATCCTGTTAGCACTATGCATAGATGGGAGACTAGTTATAGCATCCACTTGAGGTGATTAGGCGCAGATTATTAAAGACAGCCTAGGTATCAAACCAGGTCTAGATGCTTTTGTAGGATTTTCTGCAAGATGAACTGGTTGAACAAGCACTTTACTCATATTGGGATGTAAAATCAAAGTGCGTTACAAATTACTCGGTTTGGTAAGATATATATATTGAGGCTCATTGGAGGGTTCATGCTTCCTAATCACTCTAGCAGCAAGGTATTTGTGAGGTACTTGTCTTTACTTGATGATTTTAAGTTGACCGATCAATATAGTTAGGGTTCTACAGTTCTAGCTTTTTTGTACCAAGAGCTATGCATGGCCACTAACATTGACTGTGTTGCTATTGGAGGACATGCTACCTATTTGTAGAGATGGTATAGACTTATAGAGGGCGATGGTGCCACTAATATATTTTTAGGCTTGTGAGTGGCAGCAACCTGATTGAGTGATGTGTCAGTTTGGTATAGTTCAACGTATATGTCAGACCCATTTCTTGATGGTTCTCTTTCGCTAGTGTTAACACTTTTAATTCCTTTTAATTTGTGTTGTAATTATTTGACCTATATGATTCTATATGATTATGACTATTGATAGACGATGACAAGTTGCTATCAAAACAACTAAATTTTCTAAATATTTTGTAGTATAAAGTCAAACCTAGGTCAATTCACGGAGGCATGTTCTCAGCCAAATTCAATTTTAGGTTTTCTTTTAAAAAATGTAAATAAAGTTTTTAGAATTTTTTAAAATTACAAATTAATTGAATTTAGTTATGAATAGAATAAAATTGAGTAAAAATGAATTAAGAAAAATCAATCCACAGAATATCAATTGCGTGTAACTCTGGCTATCACAATATCTAAAGGTTTAAATCCGTGTTTGAACAATCATCCAATTCAATTTTTAATTCAATCGAATAATCTAATTGAATAGAGTTATGAATTAAATCAAATAATCATTTAACCTAATCCACATTAATTATTAAATAAGAGCATCAATCGAGTCCTAATTTAAATTCTAACAATAGAAAAGTCAATTACGATCGCAATACATAATTCTAAGCTTAAAGAGAAAAAAGAACAAATTCAGAGCAATTTAGTGCAAAACTCAAGTCAGAATTACGGCGTTTGAATTTTGCAGATTGAATGAGAGGTTTAGCCTTCCATTGAACCACTTAACCCACGCAAGAATGAGAAAAAATGAGAGAGTTTGAGAGAAAGTAAAAACAATGATTCTTATTTCGACAAAGTCTCAAAATCTCAAAGTGTCTAATCACATCATACCCTAATTAAGAATCTTATTAGTCTATTTATAAATTCTAATTAGGGTAAATTAAGTGGCCAAAATTTGGGCCTCAATAATATCTAAAAGCCCAAATACAATTATTAAACATCAAGGGTCCAAATGCAATCTCATAAAAATATTCAGCAAATATGTCTCAACTTCGAAAAATCATAAAAAATTAAAAACAACTCCAAATCCAATGATACATGTATGCATTTTGAAGCCCTGAATGTGTAGAATCTAATGCAACTAGAATCATCCTGATATCTGTAGAAAATGTTATGACCAAAATAGTAGTCAGAGGTTAGAATAACCGAAAATATGAAATTAAAGTATTTATTTGTAGTAACCTGCATTATCCCTAAATAAAAAATACGGAACAATTTGATATGTGCATTGTCTTTTTTATGAAGAAAAGTAACAACGCCCATGGGGAAGTAACCTGCATTATCACTATCTTTGACAATAGTGATTCTTCTAGAGATTGGGTGAGAACAACTTGTGCGTGATCACTATTTTGTACAAAAGTGAACACGCATAAGTCTGAATAGAAGAAACTAGTTGCATGTTACTCCTTTGGTAAAACAAAGTGCATATTGATAAATCCATATTTTTACTAGTATTTTACTATAGTTTTAATCCATTTGATAAGGAAAATATGTTGGAAAAAGCAGAAAAACTCATAAAAATGGAATGATTGAAGGTTTTCTTTAAATACATAGTTATTTTAGCATTTGTATAGTTTCTGTATAGAAATTAATAATTCAAGCATATTTTTGTAGAAAATCCTGAGCAAAGTTAATGAAGATGGAAGATCAATGGAGAGATAAAAGAAAAGTAGCAAGTCTGGACTCAAAGAACAAGATTTATAGAGTTTGGGCTGGGCGTGATCACTCTTGCCAGTGAAAGTGAGTGATCCAGAGCTTAAATAAGAAGTAGAGTTTGGGCGTGGTCACTATTATCAGTGAAAGTGAGGGTTCCAAAGAGTTTCTCAAAAGAACACAGTATGCGTTATCACTTTCGCTAGCGAAAGTGAGCGTTCCAGAGGGGCTTCAGACTTAGCAAGTAGCGCGTTGTCACTTTCGCTGGCGAAAGTGAGCGTTCCAGAGGAACCCATTCACAGCAAAAACCGTGTTACCACTCTTACCGGTGAAAGTGGATATTCCAGAGAAGCTTCACACTTAGCGAGAATCGCGTTAGCACTCTTACCAACGAAAGTGAACGTTCCAGAGAGACCTTAGCTTGGCAACTTACGCGTGGTCACTTTTACTCATGAAAGTGAATAGACGCACAACTTGACCTCCAACATTGCCACTCTTATGAATGAAAGTGATTGTTCCAGTCTTCCAAAACACCATAGAAGCCTCTGCGTGGCTACTCTCGTGAATGAAAGTGATAACGCGCAGAGGCAGGAAAATCTATAAATTGCAGAAACACTCAGATTTTAGGATCTTTTGTTCATTTTTCATTTTCACCTTGTTCTTTGGTGTGAAGAGAGTCTGAGAGAGAGATTGGGGATGAACTTCAAGCTCCAACCTAGAGGAATCAGATTGGGGATCGATTGAAGATGGCTCTTCTGTGTTCTTCCTCTTGTTGATTATCTTGATCACCATTCTCTTCAGATTTATCTAATGCTTCCTTTTTCTCAACAGTTTTAGGACTTGAACATTCCACTTCACTCCTTGTACAGACAACTTGACTTTGCTGTATTGGATTTACAATGGTATTGTTTGGTAATTTTTCATCATTCTTATTTAACAATTGCTCTGTAATTTGTGCTATGTGCTTCTCCATCTTCTTCATGGATGCATCTTGATTCTTAAAACTTGACTGAGTAAATTCCATGAATTGGAGCAAAGTTTCTTCAAGTTCATTCATTCTTTTTGGAAAAGTCTGTGAAGGCCGCAGTCTTCCTTAAGGTTGAGAATATGATATTTGAAAATAAGGTTGTGAAGATTGAGGACTAGAAAATGGTGTTGTTGCAACAAGCATTTCTTGATTCCAATCATAATATGGCTGACTCATGTTAACTTGATGTTGATATATATGATGAAAGATAGATTCAGGTCTTTGTAAATTTTCTCCATAATTGATTTCTTCTTGAAAGTCTGATGCATCCACATCATAGGTTTCATTCATATGGTTTTCACTGTAACAATCACAAACCAAGGGGTTAGTTTGGACAACTCCAGCTCAAAAATTAGTAATTAAAGCTTCAAAAGTATTTGCTTCATATGGTCCTGTTCTTGCAACTTGGATTTGATGAAAATTCTGATACATGCTGGTTGTTGTCAAACAATAGAGTAACTTATTTTTCTAGGTTTTCCTTGCATACAAAAAAAAAAAGGAAAGAAAATGAAAGTCAAATCAAATTTGTAACTAGGAAAAATGAAATATGAAATTATACAGAAAGTTACAAAACATAACATGCAGCAAACATAGAAAATTATGCAGAATGAAATTTACAATTATGCAGAAAAATAAAAAAACAAGATTATGCAGGAAAATGCAAAAGAATACAGAAAATCTACAAAACAGAATATGTAGAAAACACAAAAAATTATGCAGAACAAAAATTAAAATTATGCAGAAGAATGAAAAATAAAATTATGCAGAAAAATTAGACAATATGCAAAAAAATTTGGAAGCAAAAAAACAACAAAAAAAGTTAGTTACGTCTCCTTGTGAAACAGTTTGTTACTCAGATTGAAGATTGGATTGAAGATGATTCTTTGCTAATCTCTTTCTTCTCTTTCTTTGTCTTTTCATTTTGTAATGGAGTTCTAAACTCTTTTTAGTTAGGGATTTATGGATCCAAAATGGAAGTGTTAAATTGATTTTGGATATGAACTTTGAATGCTGGATTGGATTAAGTAATTGATTTTGCTTTTCAAGTAGTTATTGAATGAAAATTTGATTAACTAATCACAGAGAAGCTCTTATCAATAGAAGCTAAAATTATTTCTCAGATCTGAATCAATTACTAAGATTATTGATTTGTTAGGGATAAGACATCGTAACCTTGCAATCTTTTAGTTTCTAATGTTTAATGCAACATTTAATTGAACTAGATCTAAGGAATTAGGATGATTGAATTGAATGTTAGATTCATTAAGTTAAGGAATTAACCTTTGATTAACACATCGTGAAACTGATTGTCATTCAATCCAAATGCTTGAAGGTTCAGAACTTGATTGAATTAACACTAAAGTTTTGGTGAAGTAAACCCTTAACTATGTTTCATACATCTGTTTCCTTATAGAAATTCGTATCTTTTTCTCTACTGCAATTTTTGAATTCTATACTGGTTTATTTGCTTTTAAACATTACAAATTCCAATTGAATTGCTTTAGGCTCAGCGAATTGTTGAATTGTTAAGTGATATTTGAGAAAACTAGTCCCTAAGGATGATATTTGAGACTCAAACATGATTCTAAGATTTTATAACTTGCTACAATAATACTAGTACACTTGCTAGTCAACCTTACTTTTAGTGCAACTATTGAAAAAGTAACAACAACCAATTCTTTAAGAGTCCTTTCGTGTTGATTATTAACCATGGTATTAGAATGCACAAATATGCTATTAAAATGATCGTAATCAGAATGCTCACAATTAGAGTGCACACCAACACTATCAAGGGTATCACTATAATGACTATGCAAATTACCTTCCAATTTAAGTCTATTCAACCTGTTCCAAGTGCGTTTAATCTTAGGATCAAATACAAGTAATTGACTAAAATTCGTTTTAGTCATGCACCAAGAAGCAGATTGGTCAAAGTCAATCGGATCAACAAAGTCAAAGTCAACCTAATTACTTTATTTTCTATTTAAAAAAATTTATTTATATTTTTTAATTTTTTGTAATTTTTTAAAGATATTAAAAGTCAAAATAATAATAAATAAATAAACAAAAACTAAAAAATGTTCTAAACTATGCAATTTGGTATTTTGAGCACTGCATGTAAAATGAATAAAATAATATCAATAATTTTTGCAACTCATAAAATAATAATAATAATAATAATAAATTGTAGCAAAATAATAAAAGAATATGCTCCCACAATATTCTATTAGGATTCCTGGAGTTCTAACCTATTGATCTATGACATGCGTTCTCACCTTGGGTAGTTTGTAAGCCTAAGGATAAAAGGTCACTAGAGTCAAAATCTATTTCATAAAGTCATCTTCCTTCAGTAGTTAGTCTACTAGATGTAGGAACTTATATAGATAAAATAAGCTCTAGTTGAAGTTCTCATGATAGACAAATAAGACGTACATCTAAATTGTTATCACTACACAACTACTCTAAACCTAAAGTTTACTTAGACCCAAGTATAGGGCCTCACTCATGTTATGTATGATTAGTGGTGTGTGAGAGAACAAACAAACTTTATAAAAATCAAATAATAAAAATATGCAAAGAAAAAAATTAAAAAAATCAACCAAATAAATTACAATAGGAAGTGTGATAAAAAAAATACTAAAAATTAAAATTATTTTAATTTAATTTTTCTAATTTTTTTTAAAAATATTTATTAAATTTAATTTTAAAAAATATTTTTTAAAATAAAAAATCAAAATTAAAATTAAAATTAGCAAATTGGTTAGATAATTTTTTTTTCAAAATTTAAAGTAAAAAATAATCTATCTAAAAAAATTAATCCTATCTTTAAAAGCAAAATAAACTAAATTTAATCTAATCAAATCTAACTAAATCTTAACTATAATTTAAAATTTAAAATTATTTTTTTAAAATCTAATCTAAACTAAATCTGAGGAATCCTTATTCATTGCCCATCAATCTCTGCAAAATTTATACAAAATTTCTGTGAAATCCCTGCAATTCACATAATTCTATAATAATCTTATTAATCCAATTATTCAAAAATTCAAAATTCAAAATCTAAAATTCATAATTCAAAAATCATAAAACTCAAAATTTCATATTCAAAATTAAATGCACTAAAACAGAAAACTTTAACAAAACAAAAATAGACTGATGAAAATTGAAATTATACACTACCTATCAAATGAACAAAATAAGAATACCAAATCATGGAGACAGAGGTAGAAATGAAAACAAAAACAAAAACTACGAATCAAAATAATGAAAAAATAATAATTAACCTTAAATTAACAAATCAAAACTGACAACATATCCCTGTCAACAGCACCAATTTGATAGACGATGTCGAGTCACTATCAAAATAACTAAGTTTTTTAAAGATTTTGTAGTATAGAGGCAAACCTAGGACGATTTACAAAGACACATTCTTAGCCAAATTTAATTTTAAGTTTTCTTTTAAAAATGAAAATAAGGTTTTGGGTTTTTTGAAAATTGCAAATTAATGAAATTTAATTATGAACAAAATAAAATTGAGTAAAAATGAATTAAGAAAAATCAATCTCTTGAATACCAATTACGTGTAACTATGGCTATCACAGTATCTAAAGGTTTAAATTTGTGTTAGAATAATCACCCAATTCAATTATTAATTCAATCGAATAAACTAATTGAATAAAGTTACAAATTAAATCAAATAATCATTTAACCTAATCTGCATTAATTATCAAAGCAGAGCATCAATCGAGTCCTAATTTGAATTCTAACAACAGAAAAGTCAATTATGATCACAATACATATTTCTGATATTGGAGAGAAAAGAGAACAAACTTGGAGCAATTTAGTGCAGAACTCAAGTTAAAATTACGTTGTTTGGATTCTGTAGATTGAATGAGAAGTTTAGCCTTCCATTGAAATGCTTAACCCACGCAAGAATGAGAAGAGAACGAGAGAGTTCGAGAGAAAGTAAAAACAAGGATTCTTATTTCGGTCAAGTCTCAAAATCTCAATGTGTCTAATTGCATCATACCCTAATTTAGAACCTTATTAGTCTATTTATAGATTCTAATTAGGGTAAATTAAGTGGCCAAAATTCGGGCCTCAATAATATCTAAAAGCCCAAATACAATTATTAAATAACAAGGGTCCAAATGCAATCCCGTAAAAATATTCAGCAAATATGCCTCAGCTTCCAAAAATCTTGAAAAATAAAAAACAACTCCAAATCTAACGATCCATATATGCATTTTGAAGCCCTGAATGTGTAGAATTCAATGCAACTAGAATCATCCAAAAATGATATATGTAGAAAATGTTATGACCAAAATAGTAGTCAGAGGTTAGAATAACCGAAAATATGAAATTAAAGCATTTATTTATAATAGGTCCAATTTATTCAAATAAGTAGAAAATGCTAAAAAAATATAAAATAAAGCATATGAAAAGTGTTTATTAATCAAAATAAACCTATAAATGTAAACCTAAAATATGTTATATCAACTATGTGCATTGAGATGAGTATGAAATTACACAGATTGAAATGTGTGAGTTGTGCAATTGCCAAATAAAAAGTTGTGCATCTGCAGTGCTATTTGATTGCTTTATTTGAAATATTTAGTAATAAGGGATTGTGATTAATTATTAAGTGTTTATGTGTGTATTAACGTAAGGAATATTGTAGAGCCTTTTATTGGGAAACCCTCATTTGCATTGCCTTCATTATGGGAAAAATAGGAATTTTAGTGCAGGTTTCTCGCTTAAGTAAAGTATGTCTCGCTCATACGAGGCTACACCTTGCAGAAATTGACATTCTAGAGTGATCTCGCTCAAGAGAGAACACATTCGCTCAAGCACAAAAGGATAATACCACCCCAATTGACCTCTTGCCTAAGCAAGAAAGGATCTCGCTCAAGCGAGAAGTGACCTCGCCCAAGCCAAAGGAGTCTCACCCAGGCAGCCTCATAAGAAAATGGGGAACCCTCTAGACCCATTTTTGTCCAGACGAGAATGCCTCTCGCTCAGGCGAGAATGTTTCTTGCTTAGATGATAATATTAGAAAATTGAGTAAAATTTCTCGCTTAAGCGAAAGTAAAGCTTGCTCAAGCAAAAACATGTGAGTTTGGAAGGGTATTTAAGGAACTTCACACTGAAAACCTTCATTCTCTCACCAGACAACCTTCTCTCTCATTTTCTCTCTATTTCTCACCTTTCTTTCTTAGAGAAAACCTCTTGAAACTCGAACCTTTTCCAAATCTGAGTACAAAGGTTCACTTTATTTAGATCTAAGTAAGTTTCTGGAGCTTAGTTCTCCAACTTTACCCCTTATCCGTTATTATCTCTTTCTCAAGAGTTTTTCACTTTTTCATTCTAAGGAGATCTGAGTTCTTCGGACGATATTTTATACGAAAACACTTGACAGCCACCGAATTTAGCAATTATTTTCCAGTCCATCATAAATCCTCTTAAAAATCAACACATCATCCTTTCCTAGAGTTAGGTTAATTAGAATAAGTGTCAATCAACCCTAATTTCTCATGCAAGATTAAGAAAATCACATGAGCTCCAATCCCTGGTCCTTAGAATTAAGCAAACTTAGAACCAAACCCAGAATTAAGCAAACTAAGCTTTGAATCCTTGTTAAAAACAAAATTAAGATTGGTTAAGTAACAACCTCTATTTTATTCTTAACCCATTTTATTCTTAACAAAAATGAGGATTTATCATAACCCCAAACTTAAACTTTTGTTTGTCCTCAAGCATATCAAAATTCAAGCAAGTTAAACATAAATGGGCTGGATTTATCCAAAAAAAATTTCAAAAATTTCTTTCCAATCTCATACTCTAACTGCCACTTCTATCGTTTACAAGGTCATGGACCTATTCAACAAAAAAATCACACTCATATCAACCATTTTCATGCAAAGTCTCACTAAACTAAAATAGAAATTTAGAAAGGCTTCATGTAATCAACATAATGCAAAGAAATTATCCAGCTCACAGAATAGTATTTCACTCTTCATTCAACAGTGTTTTAGGTTAAGTGTTTCCCCTCGATTTATAAATTTTTACCTCACCCTACCATATGTTTGCCCATATTCTCAATCTCCTTTGCCTTGATACAGTGAATCACATATCATGAGGACTTTATTGGTCAAGAATGGAATTAGGCTAAGGTAAATTCTGGTTAAGGAGGGACAATAGCTCATATGGGTTTCCAAGAGAAAAGAGCTATTTTGAGTGAGTGAGCACAAAAACTAGAATATAATGCACAAAATGATGTAACATAAAAGGCTCAAGCACTTTTTCATGTTTTTGCATTAGGTTGCCATATATGGTAACACTTTCTAACACATAGGCCTTACTCTATTTTTCTTTTCTACAAATGGTTTCGTGGACTTTGTTAATCTTTCCTTTCTTTCTTCTTCCTCTTTTCTCTTTTATATTTTTTCTTATTTATTTATTTCATTTATTTGTGTCCATCACCCCAACCTTAGGCTTTTGCTTGTCCTCAAGCAACTATAGTGAAAGTAGTACCCAAAACTTAGTTCTTGCACTCAATCTTAATGCAACTCAAACTAAATCTATTCTCTTGGAATAGGTACAATGGGTATGCAGTGTGATTTGTTTTCAAAAAGACTAACTTTAGAAGAAGGTAATGGGCTCAAAAGGGTGTTCTAGGGTGAAAGTTGTTTAAGCTAATGGGAAGTGTGCAATGAAGGCCTCAATCATTTAAATGAAAATTATGTAGCATATATTCAATAAGAAACAAGGCAAGTTCTAAAGAATGAATGAAAAAATGTATGTAAATTGTACACAAAAAAGAAATGTCTGAGACAAGGCTCAACTCTTTACATGGTCTTTGTCAAAATATGAGTATCGTCAACTTGAATGAAAAAAAATGTTCAGTATGGTAAGAATTTTAATTATTTGCAAAATAGAGTGTGATTATGAGTTGGACATTAGGTGCTTTGTAAGCAGTCTTGTGGGCCCACAAAGCATCGTCAACCTATGGCTCTAGTCTTTCTTGTGAGGCTACGTAATTCTTTCTAGTATCTTCTTTATCTCTCTATTGGAAAGTTCAGCCTATCTATTAGTTTATGAGTGATATGTTGTAAATACCTTGTGCAGTACTCTATATTTCTTCAATAGAACCTCCATTGTTTTATTACAGAAATGGCCTCCTTGGTTACTAATGATGGCACGAGGGATACCAAACTTGCAGAACAAGTTAGTACGAACAAACTCTACAACAATTCTAGCATCATCAATCTTAGTGGTTTTGGCTTCCACCCACTTTGACACATAATCTACAGCAAGTAAGATATATAAAAAACCAAAAGAGGATGGAAAAGGGCCCATGAAATCAATATCCCAGACATCAAAGATGTCACAATATAGTATTGGTTGTTGGGACATCTGCTGTCTCCAAGTAATTATGTTTCCTGCCCTTTGACACATTTCACATGTAGCATATGCTTGCCATTGCTCTTTGAAAATGGAAGGCCATTAGAGACCTGAGTCCAACACCTTCCTTGTTGTTCTTTGAGGTCCAATATGGCCTCCTACAACTGAGACATGGCAGAACTACAATATTGATGAGATCTCTTGGTTAAGAATGCATCATCTAATCACTTGGTCACTGCAAAACTTCCAGAGGTAAGGGTCATCTGACATATAGTGTTTTACATCATTGTTAATCTTTTCCCTTTGAGCCCTTGGTGAGTTTGCTGGAAAAACACTTGCGACTAAAAAATTAACTATATCAGCAAACCAAGGTACATGTGAGGTACACAACTCAAGGAGTTATTCATCAGGGAAATCATCTTTGATACAAGTGTGTTCAGGGACTCCCTCTACTCTACTTCAGTGGTCAGCCACTAGGTTTAGTACTTTACTTCTGTCTTGGATTTCCAAGTCAAATTCTTGTAACATAAGCATCTACCGAATAAGTCTTGAGTTGGAATCTATCTTTTACAACAAAAACTTTAGAGCTGCATGGTCAGTAAAAACCACAACCTTTGATCCAACCAAACATAATCTAAATTTATCTAATGCAAAGGCTATGGCTAACAACTCTTTTTCAGTAGTGGTGTAATTAGATTGTGTAGGGTTTAAAGTCCTAGAGGCATTGATGAACCCATATTTTACTAGTATTTTACTATAGTTTTAAGCCAGTTGATAAGGAAAATGTGTGAGAAAAAGCAGAAAAACTCATGAAAATAGTATGATTGAAGGTTTTATTCAAATACATAGTTATTTTAGCATTTGTGAATTTTCTGTATAGAATTTAAGAAATTTTTCATGTTTTCGTAGGAAAATCTGAGCCAAGTGCATGAAAGATGGAAGATCAATGGAATGATAGAGGAAAAGTGGCAATTTTGGACTAAAAAAACAAGATTAATGGAAAGAAAGCTGGGCGTGATCACTATTGTTAGTGAAAATGATCGTTCCAGAGCATAAATAAGGAATATAGTCTGGGCGTGATCACTCTTACTAGCGAAAGTGAGTGTTCTAGAGAGTCTCTAAAAAGAACACATTGCGTGTTATCACTTTGCTGGCGAAAGTGAGCATTCCAGAGGACTTCAAAATCAGCAAGGTTCTACATGGTTACTCTTGCTGGCAAAAGTAGATGCTGCAGAGAGAAGTGTATCAAGGCAAGTTGCGCGTGGCCACTTTTACTCATGAAAGTGAACACGCGCACTCCTCGACCTCCTGCATTGCTACTATTATCAGCGAAAGTGAATGATCCAAACTTCCAGAAACTATATGAGCCTTTGCGTGGCCACTCTTGTGAAGCAAAGTGATGATATGCAGAGGCAAAAATTCTTATAAATACCAGAGCAAGCTCAGATCTCATGGTCTTTTGCTCATTTTCCATTTTTCACTACATTTCTTTGTTGAGAGGGAGTTAGAGAGAGGATTGGGGTTGAACGATGAGCTTCAAAAAGAGGAATTGAATTGGGGATCGTGAAGATGGCTCTTCTGCATTTCTTTCCTTCTTCTCCTTCTTTCTCTTTCTTTGGTTCCATGGTTGTTAATTCTTCGTAGTTAGGAGTTTATGGACCTTGAATTAATGTATTGATTCGATTCTTGCTTCTAAACTTTGAGTTCTTGGATCAATTGAGTTGTTAATTATGCTTTCTACGTGATCTTTGAATGGAAATTCAATTGATTAATAACAGAGAAACTTTTACCAATGGAAATTGGAATTGATTCTCAGATCTGAATTAACTACTAGAATTGGAGATTTCTTAGGGATAAACAAACTTAATTCTGCATTCCTATGGTTCTGATTCTTAATGCAACTTGAAATTGAACTTCACCTAAGGGATTAGGGTGGTTTAGTTGATTGTTAGGGTCAATGAGTTAAGGGATTAACCTTTGACTATTAATATATGAAACTGATTATCAATTAACTAAGTACTTGAATGTTCAGAGGCATAATTGAATTGATATTGATATTTTGGTTAAATAAATTCCTAACTATCATTCATTCATTTCTAATCCCAACATCAAATTCGTACTCTGTTTTTACTGCAAATTTCTTACCTTTTAATTGTTCTTGTTTCTTACTTTTTGTATGTTACAACTATTCCAAATTCGTATGGCTCAAATATTTATTATTCTGTGAAGTTATAATTGAATTCCTAGTTCCCTGTGGAGACAATACTTTGATCTTAAAATTACTCATTACTTGCTACAATTCTTAGTGCACTTGCTAGTGTTTAGAAATTGTACATCAAGTTTTTGGCGCCGTTGCTGGAGAATTTGAGTTTCAATATCATTAGTAACAGAAAAATTGCTAGATTGAGTTCTTGTTTTCTTAATTTTTCTCTGTAGATTAGTGTTACATTCAGGGACTCTATTTTGCCTTTAGTTAGATAAGTATAGAATAATAGTAGAGAATTTCTGCATAATTTTGCAATTGTTTAGACTTGAATTTTATATGCTTTTGCTGATATTTTTCTGCATAATCTTTGTTGTGCATTTCTAAATATTGATTTGTTATCTAATTTTGTTTCATTTTGATTTGTATATGCATGGTAAAAACAAAAATAAATCAACTCTGGTCTTTGATCCTGACATAGACATAATAACCTTAAGAAGATTAAGAAAAGAGGTTAGAGCAGAAAAATTCATAGGAAGTGATAGTGAATTAGAAGTTGTCTATTCTCCAGAAATTCAGAACATTCCTATCCAAAAAGGAACACCTACACCTCTAGGACAGTCAATTTTAGAAGTAGGGATGTTAGAACAACCTAGAATGAGAACATTATGAGACAATGCAATTTCAAACATGCATGGATATAACTCTTCTATAGTGAGGCCAACTATTCAAGCTAATCACTTTGAAATAAAGCCAGCCTTGCTACATTTAGTGCAATAGGACTAGTTTTCTGGCAGGATTTATGATGATCATAAACTATATATTTTAAATTTTTTGCAGCTATGTGATACCATAAGAATGAATGGAGTTAGTGAAGATGCCATATGATTGAGGTTATTTCCATTTTCTTTAAGACACAAAGCCAAATGCTGGTTACAAGCTCAACCACAAGGAAGCATCACAACTTGGATAGAGCTAGTGAATAAATTCCTAACCAAGTACTTTCCTCCATCCAAAGCTACTAAGCTGAGAGGAGAAATAACATCATTTGTGTAGGAGGAAGGAGAGTCATTGTATGAAGCTTGGGAAAGATACAAGGAATTGCGAGAAGGTGTCCACATCATTGTATTCCAGATTGGATGCAATTGGAGACTTTCTACAATGGGATGAATGCAGCAACAAGAACCATGGTTGATGCAGCTACAGGAGGTTCTTTAAACATGAAATCTTTAGAAGAAGCTTAGAGAATCATTGAGATGATAGCATCTTCAATGTATCAAAACACAGACCCAAGAAATGCAGCGAGAAGTACTGCATATGAAGCTGATGAATCCATATTTTTACTGATATTTTAGCATAATTCTAACTCATTTGATAAGGAAAATATATGAAGAAAGCAGAAAAACTCGGAAAAAGAGAATGATTTGAAGTTTTCTTTCAATTTGTAGTTATTTTAGCAATTGTGAAATTTTAGCTTAGAAATTAAGTTTTTGATCTTATTTTTGAAGGATCAATTCGAGCAAGGTTCATGAAAATGGAGGCTTGATGAAAAGGAAGAGAAAAGTAGCAAGTCTGGACTCTAAAACACAAGAATAAGGAAATGCAGACTGGGCGTGATCACTATTGTCAGTAAAAGTGATCACTCTAGAGCTCAAAGAAGAAGTGAAGCCTGGGCGTTACCACTTTTATCATTAAAAGTGAGCGTTCCAGAGAGGCAAAATATCAGGAAAGTTCTGCGTAACCACTATTATCATTGAAAGTGAGCGTTCCAGAGAGCCTTCAACTTGGCGAGTTGCGCGTAATCACTTTTATTCATAAGAGTGATCACGCGCAACCACTTAAGCTCTGCGTTGTCACTTTTATCAGCAAGAGTGATAGTTCCATAGAGCCCTCAATATCAAAAAAGTTGCGTGTGGTCACTTTTTCTCATAAAAGTGTTAATGCGCAACCATAAACCTTCTGTGTAGCTACTATTTCTCATAAAAGTGATAATGCGCAAATCTGAGAATTTCTATAAAAACCAGAAGCGTTCATATTTTTGAGAGTTCAATTTTATTTTTTCATTTTTCTATTAAATTATCGTTGAGAGAGATTGAGAGAGAAGATTGGGGTCAAGTCTTGAAGCTTCCACAAAGAGAAATCGGGTTGGAGCTTCCGGCCATGACTTTTTGGAGTTTTTCTTCTTCTTCTTTTTCCTTCTCTTCTCCCATGTCTGAGTAGTTTTCTTGTGGTTAGGAGTTTATGGAATTTGAATTGATGTATTAATTTGACTCTTGCTTCTGAATTTTGAATTCTTGGATTAATTGAATTGTGAATTCTGTTTTTCTTGCAATCTATGAATGGAAATTTGTATGGTTCATCAAAGAGGAATATTTACCAATGGAAGTTGGATTTGATTCTCTAATCTGAGTTTGCAATCAGAATTTGGGGATTTCTTAGGGATAAGGAGACCTAATTCTGCAATCTTAAGGTTCTAAGTCTTAATACAACTTGAAATTGAACTTCACCTAAGGGATTAGGGTGGTTTAGTTGCTTGTTAGGGTCAATGAGTTAAAGGATTAACCTTTGGCTATTGAAATGCGAAATTGATTGTTAATTAACAAAGTTCTTGATTTTTCAGAAGCATAATTGAATTAGTATTAACATTCTTGTGAAGTAAATTCCTAACTACCGTTCAATCCATTTCTAATCTCACATTACATTCATTGATCTGTTTTCTACAAGTTTCTTTTACTCTAAATTGTTTCGGTTTGCTATTATTACATGTTACAACTCTCCTTTCAAATTCGTATGACTCAAATGGTTATAATTCTGTGAAGTGGTATTTGAAACCTAAATTCCCTGTGGAGACGATATTTGGATCTTAAATTTACTTATTACTTGCTATAATCCTACTGCACTTGCTAGTGTTAGATTACGAACAACTCTCCTTTCAAACTTTTCTTGCACAAAATAAACAGCAAAACCAGATATTTTCAGAACAAATAGCTGCCTTCACTTAGCAAATTAGTAATCTTCAAGCAGGAAGCATGCCAACAAGTCAATAAATTGTGATTTTTGTGGAGGAAATCATGCCAATGGTGCATGTGATGCATCTACAAGTGAATCATAGGAACAAGTGAACTATATGAGCAATTTTCAAAGACAACAATCCTCCTTCCCACCTGGATTTCAATTTTCAAATAATAGAAATCAGCAGTATTCTAATTGGAATAATCAATATTCTGCTACCAAGAATTCTAATTCTAATTCGCCTTTTTCTAATACAGGTCAAGTAGCACAACAATCTTGTTCCCAGAGAAATCTAACCACTCAACCTCAAGGAAATCAGAAATTTTTCAAGCCTATGAATGAAAGGTTGATTAAGATAGAGGAAACCATGCTGCAATTCATGAAAGTAACTCAAACCAGCTTCAAGAATCAAGAAGCTTCTATGAAGAAGTTGGAAACACAAATTGGACAACTAGCTGAACAGTTACCCAGCAGAGATGAAGGAATATTTCTAAGCAACACAGTAATAAATCCTAAGGAGAAATGTCAAGCCATAACTACAAGGAGTGGAGCTGTGGTTGCAAGTTCTAAACCTGTAGAAAAGAAAGCAAGTGATGCAGCAGAGGAAAGAAGAATTGAACAAGATCTGCAACAAGAAAATTTTAAGCTATTAAAGAGAGATCATTCAAAAGAAAAAGTAGAAGTTTCTATAAATTCTGAGAGGAAAACCAAGAAGCAACTCTTTGAAGATTCTTGTAGGCCAATAGATCCAGAAAAATACAAAAGGCTACCTTATCCTTAAAGGGTTCAGAATCCTAAACAGGAGGAACAATTTGAAAGATTTCTGAATGTTTTTAAGAAATTACAAATTAACATTCCTTTTGCAGAAGCTTTGGAGCAGATGCCTTCATATGCAAAGTTTATGAAATAACTACTCTCCAGAAAAAAGAAACTAGAGCACGACAAGACAGTACCCTTGAGCTTCCTCAAAAACTCAAAGATCCAGGATTATTCAGCATTCCATGTGAAATAGGACAGTGCACTGTAGGAAAAGCACTATGTGATTTGGGAGCAAGCATTAACTTGATGCTCTAGGCATAGAAGAAGTGAAACCTACCAACATCACACTGCAGCTAGCTGATAGATTATACACTTATCCATATGGAGTTATTGAAGATTTATTGGTTAAAGTTGATAAGTTCATTTTTCTTTTAGATTTTGTAATTCTGGACATGGAGGTGGATGCAAACATACCTTTGATCTTAGGAAGACCATTCCTTGCAACAAGAAGAGCTCTTATTGATGTATAGAAAAGAGAGCTCATGCTTAGAGTTCAAGATGAAAAGGTAGTGTTTAATGTTTTTGAAGCACTGAAATATCCAGCTGAAGATAATTCATGAATGAGAGTAGATATATTGGATTCTCTTGTTACACATTATCCTATTAATGAACTTGATGAAAATTCTGTGTTGAGAGAAACCATAGTTGTAGGAAATACCAATTCTAAGATTTGTAGAGCAGAACAGATGATACAAATTGAGCAACAATTGGAAGCTCTACCAATTCTAACACCTGCAAAAAATTCAGTCAAAGAAAAGCTATTGTTCATAGCTCTAAACACTAGCAAGTGCACTAGAAATTGTAGCAAGTAATGAGTAATTTTTAAAGATCAGAATATCGTCTTCACAGAAAATTAGGCAATTAATTATCACTTCACAGAACAATCACCATTTGAGTCATACAAATTTGGAAGATTTGTAACATTCAGAAGTCAAGAACAAGCACAATTAAAAGGTAAGAAACTTACAATAAAAACAGATTATGAAAGTTGTGATGAATTGAGATAGGAATGAAGAATAGTTAGGAATTTACTTCACAAGAATGTCAATATTGGTTCAATTAATAGCCAAAGGTTAATCCCTTAACTCAATGACCCTAACAAGCAACTAAACCACCCTAATCCCTTAGGTGAAGTTCAATTTCAAGTTGCATTAAGACTTAGAACCTTAGGATTGCAGAATTAGGTCTCCTTATCCCTAAGAAATCCCCAATTCTGATTGCTAACTCAGATCAAAGAAGCAAATTCAACTTCCATTGGTAAATATTCCTCTTTGATTAACCACATGAATTTCCATTCATAGATTGCACTAAGAGCAGAATTAACAATTCAATTAATCCAAGAACTCAAAATTCACAAGTAAAAGTCAAATCAATATATCAATTTGAGTTACATAAACTCCTATCTATGGAAAATTAAGCAAACATTGTAACAGAGAAAGAGAAAGAAGGAGAAGAAGAGAAGAATTGCAAAGAAGCCATCTCCACGAGCTCCAATCCAATGCCTCTTCTTGGAGCTTTGAAATTTGACCCTAATCCTTTCTCTCACTCTTTCTCAACAACAATTTAACAGAAAAAATAGTAAATGAACAAAAGATCCCGAGTTATGAGCTTTATCTGGTATTTATAAGAATTCCTGACTCTGGGTGTTATCACTTTGCTTCATAAGAGTGACCATGCAAAGGCTCATGTAGTTTCTGGAAGACTGGAACATTCATTTTCGTTGATAAGAGTAGCAACGCAGGAGGTCAAGGAGTGCGCGTGATCACTTTCGAGAGCAAGAGTGACCACGCGTAACTTGCCTTGACACACTCCTTTCTGGAACATCCACTTTCGCTGGTAAAAGTGGTAACACAGAGCTCGTTGAAATTCTGCCTTTTCTGGAACACTCACTTTCACTAGTAAGAGTGACCACGCAGAGCTCGATGAAATTCTGCCTTCTTTGGAACATTCAATTTTTTTTGGCGAGAGTGATAACGCACAGCTTTGCTGAGATTGAACTTTTCTGAAACGTTCACTTTCAGTGATAATAGTGATCACGCCCACACTCAACTTCTCATTTAAGCTATGAATCACTCACTTTTGCTGGCAAGAGTAACCACGCCCAGCTTAAACTCCATAAGCCATGTTCTTTTGAGTCTAGACTTACTACTTTTCTGCTATTTCTCCATTGATCTACCAGCTTCATGGACTTGCTCAGAATTTTCTACAGAAACACACTTCAATTATTAATTTCTACACAGAAAATTCATAAATGCTAAACTAATTATGTATTTAAAGAAATTCTTCAATCATTCTATTTTTTATGATTTTTTTCTGCTTTTTTCAACACATTTTCCTTATCAAATGGATTAAAACTATAGTAAAATACTAGTAAAAAAAATGGATTCATCAAGAGCTGAAGAAAGAAATGAAAAGCTAGAGCTCAAGCAACTACCCTCTCACTTGAGATATGCTTTCTTGGATGAGAGTCACAAAAATTTAGTCATCATCAACAATGATCTCAAGGAGGAAGAAGAGAAAAAGTTTCTGTGAATTTTGAGAAAGCACAAATCAGTAATAGGACGGAGCATTTTAGACTTGAAAAGTATAAATCCTTCTTTTTGTAAACATAAAATTCTATTTAAAGAGAAATTTAAGCCAATTGTGCAGCCACAAAGAAAGTTGAACCCAGCCATGAAAGAAGTAGTGAAGAAAGAAGTGATGAAGTTGCTAGACGCAGGGATAATTTATCCAACTTCTGACAGCCCTGAGTCCAGTCGAAGTTAAATCCTAAGAAAGGAGGGATGACAGTTGTGCCTAATGAGAAGAATGAGCTCATACCTACTAGGACTGTCACTGGCTGGTGCATGTGTATTCACTGTAGGAAATTAAATGATGCAACTAGAAAAGATCATTTCCTACTACTATTTGCTGACCAAATGCTGGAAAGATTTGTGGACATTCCTTCTATTGTTTTCTTGATAGGTATTTAGGATACAACCAAATAGCAGTGGACCCTATGGATCAAGAGAAGACTACATTTACATGTCCATTTGGAGTTTTTGCATATAGAAGAATGCCATTTGGATTGTGCAATGCTCCTACTACATTCTAAATGTGCATGCTTTTCATTTTTTCTGATTTGGTAGAAAACATTATTGAAGTGGTTATGGATGACTTCTCTGTTTTTGGTAATTCATTTGATGATTGCTTAGCTAATCTATCCACTGTTTTGTAGAGATGTCAAGACACTAAGCATGTGTTGAATTCGAAGAAATGTCATTTCATGGTACAAGAGGGCATTGTTCTTGGCCATAAGATTTCAGAAAAAGGAATGGAGGTGGACTAAGCAAAAATAGAAGTCATTAGTAAATTGCCTCCACCAATTAATGTTAAGGGAGTTAGGAGTTTTCTAGGTCATGTAGGCTTTTATAGGAGGTTTATCAAAGACTTTTCAAAAATTGTAAAACCCCTTAGTGATTTACTTGTGAAAGACGTTGATTTTGTATTTGATGATGCTTGTTTATATGCATTTTCTATTTTGAAAGAGAAACTCATTTCTGCACCTATTCTTGCAAAACCTTATTGGAATTTTCCTTTTCAATTTATGTGTGATGCAAGTGATAGTGCAGTAGGTGCTGTTCTAGGACAGAAAAAGGATAGGAAATTGCATGTTATTTACTATTCCAGCAAGGTTTTAAATCCTGCACAAGTAAATTACACAACTACTAAAATAGAACTCCTAGCTATTATGTTTACTTTTGACAAATTTAGATCATATTTGATGGGATCAAAAGTAATAGTATATACTGACCATTTTGCACTTAAATACTTGTTGTCCAAGCAGGATGCTAAGCCAAGACTATTGAGATGGATTCTATTGCTGCAGGAATTTGAATTGGAAATTAGAGATAAAAAGGGAAAAGAAAATGGGGTAGCTGACCACCTGTCCATAATTCCATTGCAAAGTCTAACCCCTAACTCCTTTGAAATCAATGAAGAATTTTCAGATGAAAGGCTTCTTGTAGTGGAAGACATGCCTTGGTTTGCTGATATTACAAATTTTAAGGCTACTCAACTCATTCCAAAGAGACTAACTTGGTAGCAAAAGAAGAAGTTCTAACATAACAGTAAATTCTATGTATGGAAAGACCCTTATTTGTTCAAGATTGGGGTGGATGGTCTAATTAGGAGATGTATCCCACAAAGTGAGCAAGCTGAGATATTATGGCATTGTCATAATTCAGAATATGGAGGCCACCATGCAAGTTCAAGGACTGCTGCAAAAATCTTGCAGGCGGGTTTTTTTTGGCCTACACTCTTCAAGGATGCCAAGAAATATGTTGAAAGTTGTAATAAATGTCAAAGGACAGGCAACATCTCTAGGAGGCATGAGCTGCCGTTGACAAATATTCTAGAAGTGGAATTGTTTAATGTGTTGGGAATTGACTTCATGGGACCTTTTCCCACATCATTTGCTTATGAGTATATCTTAGTGGCAGTATATTATGTTTCTAAGTGGGTGGAAGCCATTCCTACAAGAACAAATTATGCCAAGGTTGTGATCTCTTTTATAAGAAGGAATACCCAGATTCTTAATAAATGATGAAGGTGCTCATTTTTACAACAAACACCTTGAAGCAATACTAATGAAGTATGGTGTGAAGCACAAGGTTGCTACTCCATATCATCCACAAATAAGTGGACAAGTTGAAGTATCAAACAAAGAAATCAAGCAGATTTTGGAGAAAGTAGTGAATAGTGGAAGGAAAGATTGGTCAAAGAAGCTAGATGATTCTCTATGGGCATATAGGATTGCCTTTAAGACTCCAATTGGTATGTCACCCTACCAATTAGTCTTTGGAAAAGCATGTCACTTACCTTTAGAGTTGGAGAA
Source organism: Abrus pulchellus subsp. cantoniensis (assembly GCA_024086825.1). NCBI lineage: Eukaryota > Viridiplantae > Streptophyta > Magnoliopsida > Fabales > Fabaceae > Abrus > Abrus pulchellus. The sequence goes on from CM044054.1 coordinate 23,403,998, forward strand.
TAGAGCTTACTGGACTACTAAGTGGCTGATTTTTTATCTACCAAGTGCTGGAAAGAAGAGAATTTTACAGCTACATGAATTGGAGGAGTTCAGACAGCAAACTTATGAGAATGCAAAGCTGTACAAAGAAAGAACCAAGAGAATTCATGACAAGTTCATTCTGCAGAGAGAATTCAGACCAGGACAACAAGTATTGTTGTTTAATTCTAGGCTGAAACTATTTCTAGGAAAACTGAGATCAAGATGGTCTGGACCTTTTATGATAAAAAAAAACATCTCCCTTTGGAGCAATTCTAATTGAGGATCAAAAGAGAGGGAGAGAATTCAAGGTTAATGGCCAAAGATTGAACATCTATCATGGAGAAGAATTTGCAAGGACTATCTCATGTGTTAAACTGGTTCCTCTTGAGTGAGGAACATTTAATGTCAAGCTAGTGACGTTAAAAAAGCACTTTGTGAGAGGCAACTCACATTTCTAACCCATTTTAAGCTTTCTGTTTTGTTTTAGAATTGTCATTGTTCATGTTATTCAAAATTCTGCAAATTATGTAAATTGATTCTACTATATCTGTGTTCTGAGATGAATTTGGTATTTGATTTGAGATTTAATGTTTAGAGTGTTTATTGAAAGGAGTAGAGTGTGATAAGTGAATTATTTGAGGGTTGAGAGGCAATTAACTAATGAGAGGAGTTACTATTTTGCAGGAAATGAGCTACGCAGAGAAGGCATTTTGAGGTTCCTCTCTGGAACAATCACTCTCACTGATGAGAGTGATCACGCAGAGGCAAGAAGGCTCACACACTCCTCTGAAATGCTCACTCTCAATGATGAGAGTGATAACGCAAGCAGATGGGAAAATAACCTCTCTGGAATGTTCACTTTCCCTGGAAAAAGTGGCTACGCACAGGTAAGTATAACCTGGACCTCTTTGCGTTATCCCTTTTATTTAAAAGAGTTATCAAGTAGTTACGCGTTATCACTTTGCCCAGTAATAGTGATAGCGCGCTCCTCACCCAGAAAAATCTAACTCTCTGGAATGCTCACTCTAATTAAAAAAAGTGACAACGCTGGGAACATTTAATTTTGTAACTTTCACTTTGTTTTCTAAGAGTGGTCACGTGCTCATGCATGGCTGTAAAAATACTTAAGAGTAAACACGCACACACATTCCAGCCCTAAAACTCACACTTCTCTCAACATTTCTCTGGTTCTCACCCTCTGTGTGTCGACTTAGAAGCCTAGTCTTCTCTTTTCCATACCCGAGCTACATTTCTACATCTCCATCTCAAGTACATTTCCCTTTATTCTGTGAATATGTGTTTAGGGATATAATATTTAAATGTTTTGGGGAAAATGTTGAATATGGCAACTGGGAATGTTTTGAGTTAACTAATTTGACAATGGAATGACAAGATACTGTGCCTAGGTTTCACTGTAGTGGGAACTGTTATTGAAAAATTTGAACCTACATTACAACATTTATCTGATTAAATTTCTGCAGAATTAGAATTGACCTAAAAAGACTTCAATAAAAATATGTTTTGAGTAAAAATTGTGAAAATGATTGTTTGAAATTATATTTTGCAATGTTTTCTGGTTCGAAGTTAGAAGAAAATGTCGAATGGATAATGAGGCACTGTTATGAGGTTATTTGGTTCAATAATAGAATGGATAATACGCGAAATAGGTGTTCCCTGTCATGTATGCTAATTTGATGGGATAGTTGAAAACACATTGCACTATATGAACCAAATCTCTGCAGAATCTGAGTTAACATAAGTAGAACTCTCTGAAAAGGTTGAATTGATAATTGGAGTCCATATCTGTGTTGAAAATTGGTTGAGACCTGTAAATATACATCTGCGTTACCACAATTTTCTGTGAGAGTGTGCACTCTGAGTTACAAATTAGGGATATCAATTTAAAAATTCTTTGAATATGATTGTTCAATTATGTGCATCTGGGCTTGTATATTAGAATATTGACATACCTTGTTCTGCTAAAATAGATTTTTGCTAAAATTACAGAGTTTTGTTGAAAAATTGATTGACAACCTGAAATGATCCCTTTGTGTTACCTTGATATGTTCTAATAGTGAATGTATTCTGAAATTGCAATTTAGGGATACAACTAAAAAAAAATTCTCTGAAGATTGATTGTTCAATGGTGTGCATCAGTAATTAGGCATTTGTGTATTACTAAATTAAAATGTCCAATTGGTTCTTTATTGCAAAAAATTGAAAAATGGCAAGAACTTCCAACAACACTCCAGTTGGATCTTCGAGAAAAACTCAAACTGGAGGTTCCAAGAACACTCCAAGATCAAAGAGGGCTAGAATGGATGGAGCTTCAGCCTCCAGGCCAATTGAAGTATGTGACCCCAGATTTAGAAGTATTGCCCATGAGAACTTCTTCAGGGCAAATATTCTGAGGAGAAAGATTGTCCCTGACAGAGCATTTGAAATTGCTGGAGACAATTACCTAGAATACAAGGAAGAAATTCAGAAGAGGGATTGAGAATCCTTATGCTCTTTAGCTGGCATGGGCTGGAGGGAGATTACTCAAGAATTTTATGCCAATGCTATGAGGTTCAAGGGAGATCAAATCCCTAAATTTCATACAATGGTAAAGAGAATGAGAGTAGACTTCACCCCTGCCAACATACACAAGGTGTTAAACATCAACTCTACAAAGCACCCTGCACAGCTGTAGTTCAACTCATTTAGAAATAGTCCTGATATAGACTATGTGCAGATCGTGGAAAAGATTGGAAGGCCAGGAACAAATTGGAAGCTGAACTAAGCAAAGAAGCCAAAGTGCATAGTCACTAAGAATCTGCTGCCTTTTGCCAAAGTATGGAGCACCTTCATCCTGAATTCCTTCATGCCAGTCAAACACAACTCAACATTGGCAATGAAGAGGGCTGAGCTGCTTTTAACCATAGTCACAGATATGTACATAGATGTGGGGGAAATCATTAGTGAATGCATATTCAACATCCTAAAGACCAAGAGGGATTCACTGGCTTTTCCCTTAGTAATAACTTTACTTTGTGAAGATGCAGGGGTGGAGTTTGGCGAGTACCACGAAAGGATAAGATCTGTACCTCCTATTTTTGTGTCCATGGTTAAGGAAATATATGCTACCACTTCCTGCACTGCAGCAAATTCCATTCCTTCTCAATTCAGAAAGGAGAAGCCAATGATGATGAACGATACCCTGAAGCTGATGGTTGAAAGGTAGAATCAATTAGCTGAGAGACAAACTGAGCTGCTTAGCAGTGTCAAAGCTGGCATAATGCTATTGGAGTGTGTGCTACTAAATATTGGTCAGAAAATAGGAATGACCAAGGATAAAATGTATCACACTCCAGACTTGGCAGAAATGCTCAGTGCCTATGCTCCTTAGTTTTCAACGATCTGCCAATCTACAAGACCCATTTCCCACAGCAAGCTTATAAAGAGGTCGTGGAGGAAGAAGAAGAAGAAGAAGAATCAGAGGAGGAAGAAGAAACCTCAGAGGATGAGGATGAAGCAGAAGAGTAGATTAGGATTTGTAATTCTGTTATTTTTCATTTCAGTTTATGTAAATTTTAAACAATTAGCAGTTTTAAATTCTGTAAATTCAGTTAGCTGTTTAGAACAATTTTAATACTTTTCAGTTGTAATGAAGTTTAATTTCTTCTATTTTTAAAATTTTGCAATTTTAATTACTTTACTTTTCTGAAAATTGATGGAATTTTTGGTGTTTTGTGCAGAAAATGTCACAATCACACAACACTCACACAATGGATGCTGACACTTGCACAAGCTGCCATGAAAGGGGGTTAACTCTCTACCTCTTATTCATGTGTTAGCTTCACAATACACTGAAAAATTTCTGAAAAACACAAAAATATTAGAATAGATATTAAACTGCTATCTATGAATCAAATGAAGTCTAATTTTGTGAATTTTATTTAAATTTCTTTTTAAGTTGTTTTTCCCATTCTCAAAATGAAATCACACTTGTATTTTCAAAATGAGGCAGTCTTGCCACTTTGTGCATATAATTCTGAAAAAAGTGACTTGTGAGTTCATTGATTAATATGTTCACTTACAAATCCCTAGTGAGACTTGAACTGCATACTTTTCTTTCATGTGTGATTAATCATATTTTGCTGCACCCTCTAGAACTTGCCTTCTTTCTTGATTGAATATGTACATTTTACAGTTTTCACACATATGATGGAGGCCTTGTTTGATTATGCCTAGTTAGCCTAAATAAACCTCCCTTTGTGCTTGACTATCTTAGTTCACCCCTTTGAGCTTAATATCCTTTCTTGATTTTCCCTCATTATAAGCCTGGATGAAAAACCAAATTTACCATTCAAAGGAAGAGAGGCATGTTGAGTCTAATCAAGGATGAGTTTAAAACTAAGTTTGGGGTGGCATCCAGATTTTATTTGCTTGAGGATAAGCAATGTTCTAAGTTATGGGTGGGGAATAGCAAGCTATCTAAGTTTTGATTTCAGAAAGAAAGAAAGGAATAGCAAAGTGCAGCAGAAAGATATACAGCAAAGTTGTGAAAATAGCAAAGTTGTGAGTTTAAAAGAAAGATTTGCAGCAAAGTACTGCAGGAAAAAGAAAAGAAAATCAAATGAAAAGAAAATAGTGAATGAAAGCAAGAAAAGAAAGAAAGAAAAAAATTGGAAGTCTGCTGATGAATCCACATTTTACTAAATTTTTATACACCATTTATTACTTTTCAAAGAAAAGAATAGATTTAGATAGTGTAAATAAGATGAATATTCCAATTAGGCTAAATAATATAGGTTTCTTAGTTTTTGGTTAATTTACATTAATTTAGATAGTTTATTTTACATGTTTTCATCATTTGAATAATGTGGCAAGAATCCTCAAGCTTATTTTGAAGAATTATTGGATTTTGAGAAATTTGAGGTGAAAGTAACTACTTTCAAGATTGATAATGACCACTACAGCAAGCTACTTCCAGCAAAGGGACCAAAGTGTGCATGGCTACTATGAAAGTTTATAGTAGTCACTCTAGAGCGTGCAGAACTGAAGGTGTTGCGCGTAGTTACTATTAAAGTTTATAGTGACAACTCCAGAGAGCCCAAAATGTACTAGTGCTGCACGTGTCTATATCAAAGTTGATAGTGGACACTACAGAAAGGTAAAAACAAACTGATGTTGTGCGTGTCTACTATGAAAGAATGAAAGTAATCATTTTGGAGGGCGCCAGCCTTAGTATAAATAGATTTTTGCCAAATTAGGGTAGGAGCTTTTTACACTTTTCGTACATTTTCTCTTCCTTGCTAAATTAGAACATTTTTCAGAGCTTAGGGCAACCTTGGGTGACAGCAAGGGTCCAACCTAGGCTTTGGTTTCTCATTTCTCTTGCTTTTACATTAATGCTAATGAGTTTTCTGCATTTCTAAACTATTTTTTTGACCTCCATTTCCATGGAGGGCTAAATTTTGTGTAATCCTTAGTGAGTTCATATGGATTCTTGAGTTTCTTGATTTTAATGATAATATAACTCCTTTCTTTTCATGAATTACTTCTTCCTTGCCTCTTGAATTGAATTAATGGTGAATGAGGAGATATTGCTTAATTAACCCTAATTCATTTTAAGGAGATTCTAAACTAAGGATTGCTTAATCCTAGGTTTAATTCTAAGGTTATGTAATCTTGGGATGAGGGATTAGAGCCTAATAAATTTTGTAATTTTGTTAGGACCATAAGGTTGATTTTCACTTGTTAAATTAACCTAATTCATTGGAGAGAGGATGAGTATTAAATCTTGAGTGGAATGAGGATAGAATCTATGTGGATGAACTAAGGATTGCTACTTTATATTGTTTGAATTAATTAAACTTGTTTGCTTGCTACTCTTTATATTGATTTGAAACTACAAAACCCCCCATTTTTAATTGCTTGTTCAATTAATGCCTTTAACATGTTTAATGAAGATTAATAGCCAATGTTCATGGGAGACAATCTAGGGTGACCCTAGTACTACATTAATTTGTTTAAATTTTGATGAGGATTTGCGACAAAGCTTTTAAACACAACATGATACATCTTCACCATCTGCTACACGAATGAATCTGTGTGCTGCATAATTGAGAGAATTAGTGAGAAATAGTGCAGTTCCATACTAGTTTTAAATTCATTCACTCAAAATGTCTCTGATCTTTTGAAATTACATGTATTGTTTTTCCATTTTGTTTAATACCTACCTTAACCTTAGCCCTATTATAACCTGAAAAAAAGTCCTTTGGATGTGTGATTGACTGTATTAAGCAAAGGAGATTGAGAATTTGGGCAAGCATATGGTAGAGTGTAGTAAAATTGATGATTTAGAGAGAAAAAAGTAGCCTAAACACTATTGAGTGATGAGAAAAACACTTATAGTGAGCTGTGATCATGTTTTTTAATGTTGCTCACATGAACTTTGCTAAAATATATGAACTCATATAGCAATTCTTACTCATAGTATGATTAATGCAGTGTGACTATCATGATGAGTGATTGGATGAATAACTTGATTGAAAATTTTGCAGAAAAACACAGAATTAGAAATTGAAAAAATCTGAGAAGCAGTTTAAAGTCCTAGAGGCATTGATGAACCCATATTTTACTAGTATTTTACTATAGTTTTAAGCCAATTGATAAGGAAAATGTGTGAGAAAAAGCAAAAAAACTCATAAAAATAGTATGATTGAAGGTTTTCTTCAAATACATAGTTATTTTAGCATTTGTAAATTTTCTACGTAGAATTTAAGAAAATTTTCATGTTTTTGTAGGAAAATCTGAGTCAAGTGCATGAAAGATGGAAGATCAATAGAATGATAGAGGAAAAGTGACAATTTTGGACTCAAAGAACAAGATTAATGGAAAGAAAGCTGGGTGTGATCACTGTTGTTAGTGAAAATGATTGTTCCAGAGCATAAATAAGGAATATAGTCTGGGCGTGGTCATTCTTACCAGCAAAAGTGAGTGTTCCAGAGAGTCTCTCAGAAGAACACACTAGGCGTTATCACTCTTAACAGCAAAAGTGAGTGTTCTAGAAAGTCTCTCAAAAGAACACACTGGGCATTACCACTCTTGCTGGCAAAAATGAGCATTCTAGAGGACTTCAAAATCAGCAAGGTTCTCCATGGTTACTCTTGCTGGCGAAAGTGGATGTTCCAGAAAGAAGTGTATCAAGGCAAGTTATGCTTGACCACTTTTACTCATGAAAGTGAACATGCACACTCCTCGACCTCCTCCGTTGCTACTATTATCAGCGAAAGTGAATGTTCCAGTCTTCCAGAAACTATATGAGCCTCTGCGTGGCCACTCTTGTAGAGGAAAGTTACGACGCGTAGAGGCGAAAATTCTTATAAATACCAGAGCAAGCTCAGATCTCGGGGTCTTTTTCTCATTTTCTATTTTTCACTACATTTCTTCTTTGAGAGAGAGCTAGAGAAAGGATTGGGGTTGAACGACGAGCTCCAAGAAGAGGAATTGGATTGGGGATTGTGAAATAACACGACACAAGACAAATCAAAGGGGTGAGTTCTCCACACACAAACAATCATCCAATCAGCCATACCCCAAGGAAGGTGGCATCACAATCACAAACAATTTCAACAATCAGCATGCATCATTAAGTACTTAGTAAGATATCAGAGGAAAAACGATAGTCATACTCAGCACCAAATTCAGACTCAATTAACAATGCCTAGTAGTAATGCATATGATGCATGAATGCAAGTTCAATCTCACCTATGCATGGGGATCCCATCACCAAAATCATCAAGTCATCAACCACCAAAATCAACAACCACCAGAATCAATAAGGCGATCGGAGGATGCCATTCCCTACTAAAGCACAGATAGAAATATAGATATATCATGATCAATGATCAATCAGACACATACGTCCATCAGTAGTTAATCAGACGCATATGCCCATTAGTTTCGGGAATGGACCTCAACGACCATTGAATGTGTGGTTCTTGTCAAGTTTGGCAAAGGTTTGCATGGTCACGACCCAGCCACAGTGAGCTAGACTGCGCCTCCTAGGTGATTATTCCCTTTTACCACCCCCTGTAGGTCTGACATGGGACCTGAACCTCCAACACCTTCAGCTGTGCACTGCCAATGCCTTATCACTTGTAAAAGTATGATGCATGTCATAAAGCTTATCATTTTCTTTCACAAGTTTTCTCATTTTAACATAGCCATCTCAGGGCTAAATGCACAGATAGAAAAATAGCCATATAGGGCTCCCATCATGGCAAACTCCATGTGGTCAATCTCAATAGCCAGTTTACGGCTTTCATCATAATCAAATTTCATCAGTTCATACACATTTTACAAATTCAGTCATCCATCTCAAACATGGACTCAAACACATTATCATTTTTCATTATCACAAGTACAAATCGTACATCTCATTCATGGACTCACATTATTATTTCTCATTATCATAGATATAGATGTCCAACTCATTCATAGACTCAAAACATATTCTTGTTTCTTATTATATTATAATTTCATTAAGTCAAGCGCAACACCTCGGTGAACAATATTCAATTCAAGCTACTTGTAATCTCATCAACAACTTCACTCTCACCAATCAAACCTTTCAAATCAAATCACTTGAAATCTCATCACAAGTTTCACTCTTAGTAAAGTAACTCTCAAATCAACCACTTGAAATCTCATTATCAATTTCAATCTTAGTAAATTAAACCCATGAAATTAGCCACTTGGAATCCCATTAGCAATTTCAATCTTAGTAAACTAAACATTTTAAAACAACCACATCAAAATCCCACTAATGAACTCACTCTCAATAAACTAAACCTTTACTTTCTCATCCCTTTTATACCTCAAGATTCCACTCACTTTTATTATATCATAAACCTACTCCAACACTTACATCCTTTAAATGTCTAATCTCTTTAACTTAATTTATTCCAATTACTTAAATGTCATGTGATCTTGCTGTCCCACTTTAATCCTTAGTATTTTAACTTTCTCATCAATCCCTAAACCATTCCAAACCATCATATTATCCTTAAGTAAGTGAATTAATTCCCAAACTCACATGGTTTTACCTCTTAATTTTTCACTCTTCACCAAGGATAGTCATTCAGACTTAGACTCTATCAAATCTTTTCACACTCTCATGGTCTCCATACACAAGCATATCCATCAAATCAACATAAACACTTTGTTCACCATTCATTTCTCAAACAACCCTTAAGGCACAAACTTCATCAAATTCATACTAAATCATCATCACAAAATAGCTGCACTTGATCAAATATTTATCAATTAATTTATGTTTCAAATGAATGATGCATGTGACTCACTTTCCACGGCACATTCATACTATGAACAACAACACATCCACGCATTTACTCAACCATCATCTCAAAATTTCAGCAAACAACACCAAGAGATTTAAGCATAGTTCCACACGGTTTCCAAGTCATGAAAACAAAAAATGAACAGTTCAAAGGATCACATCCATTTACTTATTCCAAACACATCACATGCATGTTAAATTCAGATTTTCTTAGCACAACATCAATGGTAAAAACCGAAACACACATCAAAGTTCACACAATGTCAATCAGTCAAACTTGCAGGAAAGTTCTATTCAAACAAGATTAGATACAGCCCTACACATATTCAACCATCTCAAAGTTAAAAGGTGCCATTTTTCACTTTCATTTAGTTTTCTTACAAAATCAAGGCGTGCAAAGCAAAGTTTAGATTTCTAGTGCCTTTCCAAGATCAAAATTGAGAAAATCAAGTAAGGTTTAAGCATTTTACTTTGTACAATTATCTCTTCAAATTCATGTAAGCCCCATTTTCTTCCTTTTCCAAAGTTTCAAGACACTAAAGCATGAAAACACAAATACTTTTAATGAAATTGAAACTGTCCAAAATCTTCCACTAAAAATCCGTGACATACAAGGTGAAAAATTAACATGGAAACACTTCGCTTTATCATCCAAGGGCAGAATTTTGTTTCGAAGTAAGAATCAAGTTTAGAGGAAAAAAAGTGAGACAATCAAGCAAGATCTATGATTTTTACTCCGATCAAACACTTTCTTTTGAATCACATAAATTTTAAAGAAGCTCAAAATACCAAAAAAGAAACATGAAAAGAGTAATCTTTTAAGTAATTTTAAAACTGCACATGAATTTCCATCAAAGATTTGTGACATGCAAAGAATAAAACAACATGCAAAACTTTGGCTTCATCATCGAAAGGGGCAGCTTCAATTTAAAATTGAAATCAAGTTTGAAAGAAAAGGATCTGAGACATGCAAAGAGATAAATCAACATACTTTGCATCCACAAACCAAGAACACAAGAAAACTTCAAAAGATAAGATTTTAGATTTAATCAAAGGCACAGTTAAAAGCAAACACATAGACAAACAAGGTGAGAACTCCCCCTTGCCTTGGATGAAGATGTGAAAATGAAGAGGATGAGCTTGAACAAAGTTGATCTCCAAAGCTTGGTTGCTGGACCGAACAAGAAGTCCACCAAAATGCTTGATTCTTCCTCCAAATTTGAGTTGTTCCTCACGGATTCTTGAATAGAAGGATGGAGGAGTGTTTTGGTTGAAAGAAAACAAAGAAAGGATGAGAGAAAGGTTTGATTTTGGGCTAGGAGTCACGATTTCCTTGAGAGAAGTTGAGAGAATAAGAGACTTAGAGAGGATGAGAAGTGAGGGGGCAAAGTGAGAGAGAAATGAGAAAGAGAGGTCTCGGTTTGGTGGCAACCAAATGGGTAAATGAAGTTGACAAATCAATTTATATGGAGTGTGAAAGTGTTAATTGCCTAATGCCACTAAACACTCATGATCTTGGCTTATTAGATAAGTCTTCCAAATTCAAAATTGCACACAGTCAAATAAAATAAAATTGAAGTGAAATTTATACAAGAAAGAGTGTCACGGTTTTCAAATTAGAATAGTGAATTTTAGGGAAACTTGCAAGCAAAGCCTACACATTTTTAGCAAGCAAAATGCATGGAAAGATTTACCAATTGCATGCACACGATTTTAGGTGATACAAATCTCAAAACTTGCACAAAATTCCAAAGAGAAGATTTTGGGCAGCATTGCATGAATTTTGATTGGTATGAAAGGAATATGACATGACTAGGTTGACATATGGACGGGACATTTGACATGGTGCAAATTTCAAGAAGGACAATTAATTTAGGTAATTATGGTGTCAGCATTTTGGAAGACTAGACATAAATGTTCCAGAATGATTATGTCTGCGAATTAGGAGACAAGAATCTTTTGCATGTAATTCTAGTGGCCGGTATTAGATTTTGGAAGATTCGGTTAATTATGATGTTTGTAATTTAGGAGACAAGAATATTTTGCATGAAAATCTAGTGGCCGATACTAGATTTAAAAATATTTAAAGTAATGATTACAGGACTAAGTAATGATTACAAAATCTTTTGAAATGATAACAAAATCTTTTGAAAAAAATATAAAATCTTTTGAAATGATTATAGAATATTTTGTAATGATTACAAAATCTATGTAATGATTACAAAATCTTTTTGCAGTGATTACAAAATCTTTTGAAATGAATATAGAATATTTCATAATGATTACAAAATCTATGTAATGATTATAAAATCTTTTTACAATGATTACAAAATCTTTTGAAATAAATATAAAATATTTTTGAAATGATTATAGAATATTTTGTAATGATTACAAAATCCATGAAATCATTACGAAATCTCACATTTTTTTAGACATATAATTATGATTTTTTAATAATTTAAATAAGACAAAATATGGCTTTTTGAACAAGATTCTCAGTACAGCTGAAAATAATCAGGACAATTCTTGGATGATATCGAAGTCAAGTGTATTGCATGTAGTTACTCTAAAATGCATAACCTAGAGGTCATTTTAATATTCTCTTTGAAGAATAAAAATTGAAATTTCAGCATCTAGCTAACTATTTTGATACTAGCAAATCATAAATAGTAGCCAAACTAGATCTAAGAGTCACTAACTTAGTTGACGAATTTTGGGACGTTACACTTGCTAGTGTTTAGAAATTGTACATCAGGCATAATAAATGACATGAGGTGATTTACCAATTTACTGTGCAAGGATAGCTCCCACTGCATAATTGTATGCATCATACATCAACTCAAAGGGAATTGTCCAATCCAGAGATTGGATGATTGGAGTGGTGGTTAAGGCCTTCTTAAGGAAATTGAATGCTTCCTTACATCTCTTATCAAAATCAAATTCAGCCTCCTTTTGCAGTAGTTTTAAGATCAGAATGACACTTTTTGAGAAGTCCTTAATGAATTTCCTGTAAAATCCTGGGTATTCAAGGAAAGAACGAACCTCTCTAACACAAAAGGGGTAAGGTAACTGTGAAATAACATTCACTTTGGCAGGATCAACTTCTATGCCTCTTTTTAACACCTTATCCAAGTTATCTAGACATGCAGCAAAAGATGAGACATAAACTGTAAAATCATCCATAAAAACCTCTATCCAATGTTCTACTAAGTTAGCAAAAATCTTAGCATGCATCTTTGGAATGTTCCAGGGGCATTGGATAGACCGAATGGCATTCTCCGATAGACAAAGGTGCCAAAAGGACAAGTAAAGGTAGTTTTCATTTGGTCCTCAGGTACAATACAAATTTAGAAATAACCAGAGAAACCGTCTAAAAAGCAATAATGAGACTTACCAACTAACCTCTCTAGCATCTGGTCAATGAAGGACAAGGGGAAATGGTCCTTCCCTGTTGCTTGGTTCAGTCTCCTGTAGTCTATGCAGACTGACCCAATTGCTATCTAAGATAAGGTAGATAATCCCAGCTTGAAGTAGTTTGGTAACTTCCTTCTTCACCACTTCTACGATGTGGGATTTACCCTTCTTTGAGGCTATCTAACTGGTTTAGCCCCTTCCTCCAACAAGATTCTATGCATGCACATGTAGGGACAAATACCAATGATGTTAGCAAGTATCCATCCAATTGCTTTCCTATGCTTCTTGATCACTTCTAGCTACTTCTCTTCTTGATCACCATCAAGCTTGATAGAGATAATAACATGGAGTTTTTTCATTTGCTTCCAAATAAGTATATTTCAAATGCTCAGGCAAAGGTTTTAGCTCCAGTGTAGGGGGCTACGTTATAGAAGGAATTGATCTAACATTATCATTTGCTAAAATTTCTGTAACATGCAAATCACAATGGTTAGATTCAAATTTATTTGCTATACTCACAATATCATATGCCAACTCTATGGATTTTTTAGCTTTTTCAACATAAAAAATTGCAGAATTATCAATCAAGCACTCAACTTTTTCAGCACAAGTATTACATAGGTGGAAATTGTCACAAGAATCACAAACATGAATGTCTATATAACATGAAAGTTAAGAAAATTATCTCCTCCTAAAAACTCAGATAAATTATCATCTACTAATGCATCAAGTAAATCCACATGAAAAATAGAGTGCTTTTCACTAGGGCGCTTCATTACATCCAAGATGTTGAAGCAGACTATACTATCTTTAAATTCCACTGTAAGTGTCCCTGCATAAACATCTATCTTTGTTCTTGCAGTCTTCAAAAATGGCCTTCTCAAGATGATTGGTGCTGCATTGCTCATGGAATCTTCCTCTTCCATGTCCAGGAAGTAGAAATTTACTGGAAAGATAAGATCATTCACCCTCACTAACACATCTTCAACGAGTCCAGTTGGATGAGTTGTGCTTTTATTGGCCAGTTGAATGATGACACCTGTGGGCTGCAAAGGGCCAAGAGACAAAGAGGTGAAAATAGATAAAGGCATAACATTAATAGATGCTCATAAATCAAGCATCGCATTATCAATTTTATTATTGCCTATGGTACATGGAATTGTAAATGTCCCTGGATCCTTGCACTTTTCAGGAATGGTTGTCTTTTGCCTCTCAAACAAAGCTGATACATTTCTTCCTATATTTACCCTTTCATTACCCTTCAAACACCTCCTATGAGGGCATAGATCCTTCAAAAACTTAGCACATCTTGGGATTTGTTTGATGGCATCTAGTAAGGGTATATTAACTTCTACTTTTCTGAAGGTCTCCATAATTTCTCTATCTATTTCCTTAAATTTTCTATTAAGTTGCTTTGGTTTTTGAAGGACGGGGAGAGAAATTGTTCTTTTAGGAATTTCGGTTAAGTGCAAGTTCTGGGATTTCTGGACTATTTTCCTCCCTATTTTCTTCTACTGCAACTAAGGTGCAGTTGTTATCTTCCTTCTCCTTTTGTTGTTTAGGACCTTTCAAACTTTCCCAGATCTCAATGTGATTGCACTTACATTCTTTAGGTTCACTACAGTTTGTGTAGGTAGATTGCCAGAACCTTAAGATTGCATTTGATTCAAGCAAGAAGCTAATTATCCCATTTGATTCTTGATCGCGAGTGACGCACTCGGACAAATTAATAAAAATTGAATTGCATAAAAATTATATAGTAAGAGGTGCAATCTGAATCATCTCTCAATGATGATAACGTTATATGATTATAAATTTAGAGGGGGTTTGATTTATAGAATAATACTAATTAGAATCAAAAGTTAACAAGAATTAAAGGCTCTAATCCAAGAATTTAGAAGAACTACATCAACCAACAAATTAGTGATTAATATTAAATTTGACTAAAACCTCAATTCAAATTAAGCATTCACACGAGAACCCTCATGCATTTAATTAGCACACAATTCGCTCAAAGTTTAGAAACCTCTAGAACCTAATCGATTTGTGTTAATTTAATTCACCAATGTCATTAATCTTAGATCTCAAAATTGAAAATCTAATTCACACTCCTTTAAGAATTAATTACATACATCAACCGAATAATATGTAATCAAACAACTGCACAATTATTAATCCAAACAAAGAACTTCAATTTGAAATCATAATTAGTAAAAGAAGAAAGAAGGAAGAGATGAAACCAAATTTGTTGTTAAATAAATTGTGAAACCAGTCCTCAAGAGTGTCTCGGCCCTTGGACTAGAAGAAAGTAATGAAAGGTAAAAACGGAAGAGAAAAAGAAGAAGAAAATAAAAACCCTAAAACATAAACCTTTAACCTAAGGTCCAACCAACCTTTTTACAGCCTGTCGCCCTAATTTAAATACAGGCTCTTAAGGGTTAAAACATAAAAACTAATTAATAATTATTCAATTATATTAATCCTCTACTCAATAGCTGTCTCTGTATTCCTTATTTGTTCAAGTTTGAATTTTGGAGGGAAAGTTATGCTTGTAATTGCTGCCCAGCATCCATGCTGAATCTGAGAAGATATTATGTTACATTTTTGGCCGTGAAGATCTATCTGTTTCAATTTCTAGTATGAAGAGAAATTGTACCCCTAGATGTTAGCTTCAAAACGCAACTAGAATGGGCTTAAACGGACATATGTGGACTGCAATATGGCCTAAATACTACACCAAGGTCAGAAATCGCTACTGCAACATTTTGACTTTTTCCAGGCCCAGTTTCAGCTTCTTATCATTAGAATTGGTTTCTGACCTCTCATAAGAATTGTGTGCCTTTCTCTCAGCTTTCCTACAAATCAAGAATCACAATGAAATGGGTTCTACAACTCAAGATATGGTCCAAAAACCGAAACGGTATCAAAATTTGCCAAATACTAGAAAAATTAAATAAAGCCCAAATAAAATTCAAACATTATAAAATGATCCAATTCAAACCAATTAGGCACAAAAGATGATTAATGAGCTAGGAATGAGAGGAAATAAGGTTATAAAAATCCAATTGATCAAATTCCACCACACTAAGCTCTTGCATGTCCTTATGTAAGACACAATCAAGCAAATAGAAACATGTAACCTAAAAATCCTAGAATAATCAGAATAAACAAATTTCTCCAATGAATCCTTAGAAGTGCTAAACTTAGGGACACAGATCAAATAAAGCATCAAGAGTTCTACAACAATCAAACATCCAACTCCCAACCTCTCAAAAATGTAAGTCAAGCAATATCATTCAAAGTATATAGATCAATCATGAAAGATCTCATAAAATGGTGTATATAACTCAACTCTCAAGTGTATGGTTCAAAGTGTTTCACTCAAGTTACCTCAAAAGACAATGCATTACCATAAGCTTGTTAATCTTCTACTTCTCCACTACTTACAATTATATGCAAACATAAATCAAGAGGACTTTATTCAATGGTTGTAATGGCGCTAAGGTAAGGGTAGGTGTAACATCCTACATTTTAATTTAAATAAAATGAGGTTTGTTAAAGTATAATTAGAAAAGATTTGGATAGAATTTATATTTTTTTTTTTAAAAAAAAAGTGAACAGTAAAATTACCTATGAATAGTATCAATAAACAGTAAAACCACCTATGAACAGTAAATCACGTATGAACAGTGAAACTGCCTATGTACAGAGGCTGATGACATCAGCATGACGTCATGACTGACGTCACATCTACATACAGTACGTGTGCACAGTATTTTTGGCGTGAACAGTGACTGTAATAGTGTTTCTGGTATGAACAGTAAGGCGGTGAACAGTGTTTCTGGCGATGAACAGTAATTTCAATGGTGAACAGTAACTTTCAAAAATTTTCTATAAAAAGGGAGTTTTAGATGAAATTTTCATTTCTTTACTTCTATCCAAGGTTCTCAAAGGTTCTAAGGCTATATCTCACCATTTTCTCTCATACTAAACCTCCTAAACTTAGATTTCTCTTCAGATTTATGATTCTACGTCCGTTTTAAAGGATTTCAAGTAAGTTTCTCTAATTTTGAAGCTAGATTTACCATTCATTTCTTTTCTTCTTCTTTTTCTTATAGATGTTCATGGTGTTCTTAGGAAAAACTTCATTCCAGAGTTAAATCTTCGGTTAAATCTTTGTAAAAGCTCTGTTTTGAGGTAAGGGGGCTTTACTTTATCATTTTGTTATGTTTATTACTTGTATTCTCATAGATTTTGTCATGTATGTGATTATATGTGGAATAATCCTTGTTTTATGAGAAATAATGGGTGAAAAGTGAGAATAATTGGTTGTTTATGTGATTTTATGATGATTACATGGTGAAAATGTGATATTATGTTCAAATAGGGCATGATAAGGTAAATTGAGGATGGTTGATATGATTTTGTGATATGAAATAAACGAAGAGATGGATGTTTCATGTTTGAATATATTATGTTTCATGTAAAAATAATGTCTATTGTGAATATGCCATGATTTGATGAAAAGTATGTGAAAATATAATAAAAAATATGTGTGAATATGAAAAAAGGCATATGTGAACATGTGAATATACTTGAAAGAGTATGAGATGAAAAAAGATATGATGTAAATAGTTACAGAGATACACTGGGGAAAATGGAAGATGGAGACGATATGGAATATCTTGGGGAAATATAGGGTGGTGAGTGACATTCGAGATTATGCACAGAATATTGTGTTCGACTGCACCACATGGCCACACACTCGTTTCCCGACTTGACTCCTGACCATTACCTTTGCTAAAGGGCCGTCTATTGCATGCGCTGTATCCGTATTGCATTGGGCCATCTGGTGACTATTTACATGGATGTGTAAGACCTAAGGATAGAGGCATCAGATAATTATGGCCACAGGGCGCGGTAAGCGCGAATAAAAGAAGGAAAAAGAAATTGTGAATCTGTGGAATACAATACCTGTTGAGATGAGAACATGCTTTATATGACACTATGATATGTAATGCCATAATGTTTTCTTTAATTGTGATAAGATGTGTTTTGTGATGAATATGTGTGATGTATTAGTGGTAGGGTAGAGACTCACCCTTACACAATATTTTTCAGGAAACCAGGATGAATAGTACCAGGCTCACAGTGCATGGATGGATGAAAACTGCTATAGGACTTAGTTATTTTGAGTTATGTAATGGATAATTTCAGTTCTATAGTATTCTTTTGAAACAGTTGTAAAACTACTATTTCTCTTTGTTGCTGATGAAAAACTTTAGAATCTTTGTTTTTCTAAAGTACTTATAGATTAATGAAATTTTACTCTATGAACCTTATATTATTTCAATGTCTTTTCTTATTCGAGAGTTTTTGAAAGAAAATTTTACTCTACCGTTTAACTTCTTATGAAAATTTATCATATATTTGAGAAAAGAAATATAAGGTGTTACAGTAGGGAAATATGAGGATATGACAAGATACAACTGAAGAGAATAGGAATAACATTGGTCCTTAGACAAATCAAGCCATAACACACATGTGAATGACAATCAATTTCACGTTTTATTATTCAAAGGTTAATTCCTAAGTCAATGAATCTAACATTTAACTAAATCACTCTAATTCCTTAGATTTGGTTCAATCAGATGTTGCATAAGCATTAGAAACTAGAAGATGGCAAGATTAAGTTATCTTATCCCTAAGAAATCAATAACCTTGGTAATTGATTTAGGTCAGAGAAACAAATTCAACTTCCATTGATAAGAGTTCCTCTGTAATTAGTTAATCAAATTTCCATTCAATCACTATGTGAATAGCAGAATCAATTACTCAATCCAATCTAATACTCAAAGTTTAGATCCAAAATCAATTCAACACTTCCATTTCATATTCACAATCCCTAACTACAAAGAGTTTAAGCAACCATTACAAAATGAAAAGAAAAAGAAAGAGAAAAAGAAGATGAACGAAGAAGCATCTTCAAACCAATCTTCAATCTGATTCATCAAGATTTGAAGCTTGGTGTTCATCCCCAATGTCTCTCTCAGACTCTCTCAACACCAGAAAACAAATGAGAAGTGAAAATGAACAAAAAATTCCAAGATATATAAGCTAATTCATATTTATAGAATTCCTGCCTTTCTGGCATGATCACTATTTAAAAGTAGTTACGCAAAAGCCTTTCTGATGTTCTTCATAATTGGAATGATCACTTTTCTTCACAAAAGTAGCCACACTGAGGTTGAGATCTACACGTGTTCACTTTCGTTGGCAAAAGGAGACATGCCCAACTTTGCAGTGATGGAAGGTTCTCTAGAACAATCACTTTTGTGAACAAAAGTGATCATGTGCAGGTTGCTTTTGTAATGCCCCAATTTTTGTAAAATAACTAGCGACTCTTAAATTGTAATTGCTTGCTAATTCTGACTTGCTAGTATCGGAATAATTAGATAGATGTTGATTTTTATTTTATAGAATATTGATTGATTTCTGAGTTAGGCAATTTAAAATAACTGTATGTAATATATTTGGTTTCAATATCGTCCAAGAATTTCTCTGATTATGTTCAGCTGTACTGTCTAAAATACCCCTGATAATCTTATCCGAAATGTCAATTTTTGTTTTATTTAAATAATTGTCAAATCATAATTATCTGCCTCAAAAAATGTGAGATTTAATAATCATTGCATTAGACTTTTAATTATTTCTTAGCTGTCAAAATTATTGCACGAAATCTCACAAAATCTAATAATTATTACTTCAAAGATTTCCAAATCTAGTATCGGCCACTAGATTTTCATGCAAAGAAACCTTGTTCCCTAATTTGCAAACATCGTGATTACTCGAATCTTCTGAAATCTAGTAGCGGCCACTACAATTTTATGCAAGAAGATTTTGTCTCCCGATTTGCAGACATAATCATTTTGGAACATTCTTTTCTTGTCTTCCAAATTGTTAACACCATGATTACTTTAATCAATTACCTTTTCTTGAATTTAGCACCACATCAAATGTCTCGTCCACATGTCAACCTAATCATGTCGCATTCTTTTCCGGCCAATCAAAATTCATGCATTTGCTGCCCAAAATCTAAACCTTGGAATTTTGTGCCGATTTTTGGAAATTGCTCCACCAAAACCATGTGCATGCAGCCCTAAACTATTCCATGCATTTTGCTTGCAAAAATTTTGCTTGCAAGTTTTCCAAAAATTTCACTATTCCTACTTAATCCTTATCCAATTTTTCACCAAATTCACTTCAATTTTACACCAATTAAGCCTTGTGCAGCTTTTGAACTTTGGAACCTTACCAAGTAAGCCAAACTGTAAGTGTTTAGTGGAAATTGGCCAATCTAAACTTAGACCCTCCATATAAATTGGCCAACTTAACCCATTTGTTCATTTTGCTGCTCAAAAATCTGAGACCCTCACTTTCTCATTCTCTCTCACTTTACTTCACCATTTCTTATTCTCTCCAAGTCTCTCACTCTCTCAAACCCTCTCAAGAAAACTGAGAAGTTTCAGCCCCACAAACCTCACAAATTCTTCATCCAAACCATACAAACACACCACCACTACCTCACCAACATCTTCCTCCATCTTTCCTCCAATTTTCGTGTGGAAGAAGATCATTTTGGAAGAGAAACTTGAAGATCCTTGTTGCTGTTTTTCGGTCCAGCAAGCATCCTTTGGAGATCCATCTTTTCCAGCCCTTTCTACCACCATTTCACGCCCAAAACTCAAAGGCAAGGGGGAGTTCTCACCTTTCTATCTTTTACTTGCTTTTCCTTGGTTGAATTTGTGTAAAACTTAGTAAAGATTTCATCTTTGTCTTCACCAACTTTGAATAAAAAGGAAGCCTACTTTGCATGTCAAGTTTTCATCTTAATATTTCACTTTTTTGATCTCCAAATTCTCAATTTATGCTTGGATGAGTTGTTTTCTTTGAAAGCTTGCATTTTTGTCAATTGTATGTTGATTCCTCCTTGTGCATGTCTTGATTTTCCAGTTAGTTTGCTGGATTTCTCTTTCAAATGATGAACCACCTTTTGTAACCATGAAACTGTGAGCTTGGATGACAATTTCCTTCACTTGCATGTAGATTTCAACCCATGTGTGTTTTGATTTTCCCTTTGTTTAGTTTGAACTTTATTCTAACCAAAATCTTGTATTTGGATGGTGAGACAAAGTGTTGCTTGTTGATTTCCTACCATTGCATGTGTCAGATTCATTGTTCTAAAGCTTAATCATTCTTGAAACAAGTTACTTTCAAGATCTATGGAAAATTAAATAGTTAAGTGCTAAAACTACCTTGTATTGCCTCGGTTTGGTCCTTTTAAGCATAATCCCTTGCTGAAATTAAAAGTCCTGCACTTGGATGATGAAGCCTTATATTTGCATGTTGACTTTTCTATATTTTGCTTATTTTCGACTTGACAAAAAAATGAGTTTTTAAAGGCTGGACAGTTTTGATTGTCATGAGGAAAAAGGCTAAAATTTATATATTTTGAAACCTTGGAACATTTGGAAAGGATTGGTATGAATCATTGGAATTAATCTTATAAAAAGAAAAGGGAAAATTGCTTGGATGGTCTC
Source organism: Abrus pulchellus subsp. cantoniensis (assembly GCA_024086825.1). NCBI lineage: Eukaryota > Viridiplantae > Streptophyta > Magnoliopsida > Fabales > Fabaceae > Abrus > Abrus pulchellus. The sequence continues at coordinate 23,425,382 of CM044054.1, forward strand.
GGTTTTGGCATTGAAAGTGTTGTAAAAATTGGAAAATATCTTGCATGCCTTGTCTTGTGTAAGGAAGCCAAAATGAACTTGAAAGTGTCTTGTCTTGGCTTGATTTGGGTGAACCGTGCTGAACTTGCATGATTATGAAGTGGATTGTTGTTTGTGCTTTTGTATGATTGACCTTGGAATGAAAGTAAGTGCATGAATTGATTTTACTTTGCCATGGTGCTAAAAATCAAGAGATTTGCTTATGTGAATTGCTGGAAAAATGTGAAAGATGTGAGATAAAGTACTATTTATCCTTGATAATTGTGTTTGCAAAACCTTGAAGTATGTTTGAAATGATGCTTAGCTGAAAACTTGGATTGCTTACTATTCAATATGAATTATGCTATGGAATTACTATTTGAGAGCATCACATGCATCATTTGCATACCCTTATGAAAGAATTGATGAATTATAATAATGTGTAGCGAAAGTGATTATATAAGGTTGTGATGTTGATAATCTAGAGCCTTTGAGGGCTGTTTGATGAAAACGGACTATGAATATGATTGGATTTATTAGAAATGTTACAATCTAGTTGTGTTATGAGTAATTGGGTATGGAGAATGAAAAATCAGCATGTGACCTATGAGAAAAGTGTGAAAAATTTGAGAGAATAGGACTTTGAATATTTGTGAATTAAGTTGATTAAGTTGGTGGTATAAAAAGAACCTAAGTTTGATTTATCTTTCCTAATAAAGAGTGAAAAACTGAGAGGTAACACCTTAGGATTATTGTTTAACTTGTTTGATTGATGGTTTAAAAAGGAATTAAGTTTGAGGAGAGAAAAACTGAGAGGAAGAAATCAAGAAAGCAAGAGTTGAATTGAATGATTTATGGTTTAGAAGGTGTTAGAGATTGATGGAAATAAACATAATGGTTAGGATGAACTTGAATGGTGAGATTACAAGGATTGAGGAATGGGATTGTACTAAATTGAAAGAGAGATTAGACTTGAAATGTGAAAGAAAAAGTGAATTAAGAAAGAGGAATTGAATCTTGAAGGCTTGAATGAATTGCCTAAGCTATGGTCCAATATAATATATACTACACTAAAATTATCCATGAGTGTGAAATTATAAACCTATGAGACTATGAAATTATGATGAGAGATCTATGTTATGCTCTGAGTTCCTGAAATATATTATCTTGAAATTGTTATGAACTCATTGAGATTTATTATGAAACTCATGGAATCTATCTATCCATGCTACGGCATGTGACTCATGGAGATTATCTATCCATGTTGCTAAGTCTATGATGACTTCTAGCTCTATGCTATATGCTATGATTCTAAGTCCATCGGCACTTCTATTATTACTGTGCAATAGCCCCAAGTGGCTGAATGAAATGAATTGAGAAAACTATCACAAGAAAACTGAAAATGCTACTTCATGCATCATATATTATCTTGAGAAACGACTTAATGGCATAACAGAGGCACAACTGTGGGTATTGGAAGTTCGGTCCAAAGTAGACCTTCTGGGTTGGCGAAAAGGGGAACATCGAACCTAAGTGGCACATGGCAGCTGAGCTCCCTGTAGCCGGGTCGTGACCCGCTTGCATGACCTTAGCCAAACCTGACGTGAACTCCATAACACTAGGGTCGTAGAGGTGTATTCCTGAACATGCCAGATGGCACTACACATCAATGATGTGCTATTATTCTATTTCTATCTATGATTATCACTATGCAGAGTAGGGAATGGAGTCCTCCGATCGCCATACAACTTGAATCTATCTATCTATCTATATGCTAAAAGCTGGGCAAGTCACTGTCATAGAGGAATGGGATCTCCATGCATCAGTTGCATGTTATTAACACATGAGTGACCATATGAGTGAGATCGAAACCTAAATTCATGCATCATGAGCATTACTATTAGGGATAATTGAATACTTGTGAAATTAGTTATGGTTATGATTATATTTATCACCCTATTATATGATTGAACATTTGATGATGCTGAATGTTGATAGTTAGATTGAATAGTGATTGTGATACCGCCTTCCTTGGGGTATGGCTATGATTGATGTTTATGTTTGGAGAACTCACCCCTTTGTTTGTTTTGTCTTGTATTGCTCTTCATTTATTTATATAGATGGACAGGAGCAAGGTGAAGGTGTGGGTCCTTCCTTCTGAGGAGGATATATGGGTGTTTGACTCTGCAGCTCAGCAGAGTATCTTCTGTGGATTCGCACGAGTATTTCATGGATTGGAGAGTGGAGGTTTGTGGATCACCCAATATACTGCCGACACCCCTATTGAGATTGTCTTTTCTATCCCTCCTGGTGACACTCAGTTACCTTACCCTGCTCTGTTTGCTTCCCCAACACCTATGTCGATTGACCCCCGTACTCCTACTGTTAGACCAGGCCCCGTGCCTGTGCCATTTCCCTTTATGACTTCTACTTCTCCACCCGTGCCAATGGAGAGGGATGTCCATGTGGTGGAATCCTCCATTAGGTATACTACCTTGCCATCTTATATGCACCCTGCATACCTATCTACTTTGGTCCTACCTACTGCTACTCGTTCACCTCCTCGCACAGCTGGAATGATGGAGGAGAATGATGCAGGCCATGGCGCGACTACTTCCTCTAGCTCTGCTTCCCTGACATCTTCTGAGGAGTCTGATCCTATTGAGGATTACTCGCCTTATGATTGATGTCTGTTTATTTACTTATGTATTAGGAGAACTGCTCTTAGGAAGTTGGTCTATTTATGTTATGTTGTATATGGATTATACTGACCGTTCTGTTTAATTATGTACTTGACTATTCCACTGATATGAAGTTTAATATATTTGGATGTTTTCAAATGTTGAGCTGTGATGATCTGATATTGCTATACCATTAAAATTGAGTTATGGAATATGAGACAAGAAACTTATATGCATGTTAACTCTCTCAGAGAAGGGAGATTATACTTGTAAACTATATGAGGAAAAAAAATTTACCAGATTTTGGTGTTTTCTAATTTATCATGTTATAAAGTTGGTACCAGTGTTTTAGTGATTTAGGATGCTACAGCTTTCCTAGAGGCTTCTCTGGAATGATCACTTTTGCTAGGAAAAATGATCACGCGCATTTTGCTATGATTGAAGCTTCTCTGGAACAATCACTATCATCAGCGAAAGTGATCACGCGCAAATTTCCCTTCACACTTAAGCTTTGGAACAATCACTTTTGCTAGAAAAAGTGATCACACCCAGCTCTTGCTTTATTAAACCTTGTTCCTTGATTCCATTTTTGCTACTTTCCTTCTATCTTTCCTTTGATCTTCCAACCCCATTAATTTAGCGCAGAATTTCCTACAAAATTATGATTAAATCATTAATTTCTACACAGAAAATTCATAAATGCTAAAACAACTATGTATTTAGAGAAAACTTTAATCATTCTATTATTTTTATGAGTTTTTCTGCTTTTTTCAACATGTTTTCTTTATCAGAGGTATTAAAACTAAAGTAAAATACTAATAAAATGTAGATTTATCATACATCAAACATGTTATGAGCACTAAGTCCAGAAAATAAACAAAAGAGGGGGTTTGTTATTTAGATTTAAAATAATTCAAGTAGGTTCATCCATGTAGATTCCATCATAAATCCTCTTAAAAATAACACATCATCCTTTCCTAGAATTAGGTTAATTAGAACATGTGTCAATCAACCCTAATTTCTTATGTAAGATTAAGCAAATCACATGAGCTCCAATCTCTGGTTCTTAGAATTAAACAAACTTAGAACCAAACCTAGAATGCAGCAAACTGAGCTTTGAACCCTTGTTAAAAATGAAATTAAGATTGATTAGGCAACAACCTCCATTTATTCTTAACCCAGTTTTCAAGAGATTAGGGAAAGTAAAATTCATGGAAAGAAATTCAAATTGGCAATCAAACCAAGATTTCAGGAACCTCTAAGAACTTACTAGGGATTAATAAACAAAATTTAGCCTTCCATAGGAATGGGGTTCAGCATTACAAGAGATAATGTTCAGCAAAATCCAAGAAAATTAAAGTAAATTGGAAAAGAAAACAAGATGAAGTAAGAAAGAAACCCTAATTTGAACCTTTAGTAGTCACCCCAGATTTTGACCTAAACCTCAAGAGCTTAATTTCCATAAACTTTGTTCAAAAATTCCTGCATAATTATTCTAGTAAGTAAAATTGCAAAAGATAATTACAAAATTAATGTAAATTGAACCAAAAACAAGAAAGCTATAATAATTGGCATTATTGAGATTTCTATAGTATTTGTAATTTCTAACTTCACTTTTCAATTAAAAATCTATGAAAAAGATAGATAAAATATTAACAAAATATGGATTCATTAAATTACTCTCAACCTTTCATTTGAAGGGACCAATCAATTTATTTACTTTCAAACTTGGTTCTTTATAGTGATTGTGATAGGATTTTGCCTCTTGTAGATTAACTACTTGAACAAGGTACCCTATACAAAATCCAATCACTAGAATGCATTAAGCTTGTTTGAAATAAATGTCATAAGTATATATGTTAAGATAGTTGTCCAAGATAATAATAGCCTTGCCAGTTGTTTTGTAATAATGTTATTTGATTTGATTTGGCAAATATGTTTTCAGGCTTTGGACACCCTTAACTCTACTGTAGTATCACCAATTTACTTTGTCATGTTCACAGCATTTATAATAATCGGTAGCATAATCATGTTTAAAATGACTTGTTATCTTCCATGGTACATTTATTTTATGATGTTCATGGTAATGCTACTTAACTATCTAGACATGTTATAAAGCCAATATCATGGTGAAACATAGTAATTAGAAGTTTTAGATTAATCATAAGTGGGAATTTTTACAGCTTTTCTTTTTTGTTTCAAATTAGTATTAGTGATCATACATAAAAACCTTAAATTCTATCAAAGTAAGGAATAGATTTATAGTATTTTTAGGGTCTTATCATTTTACTAGTCTTAAAACAGTATCTTAGTGGATGATGTATTATGGTGTAGGAATGAGACAAACAGAATGGAATGTAGATTGTTACTGAGTGGCTTCATCACAATTTTACTTGGGACCTTCTTCCTTCACAAAACAAAGGATATGGGCAATAAACCCCTACAAACCCTTGTTTCCCCGACTCTACCCCTTTCTGAGAGACATGATTTCTCCTAATTCTCTTCATATTTGTTTTTAGCTATACTTATGTTATGGAGTTAAAAATATATTGTTATGGATTCTATAATTATTTTACTTTTTTAGATGTATTTTTTATCATGTTTTAGTTTTGGACTATTAGCATGTTTTGTTAAATAATTAGGTCTTGTTGAAAAAAATTCAAATTATTCATTGTAATTTAGCAAATGAATTTAGCCATTGAATGTGACACCTATATAAGTCATTAGCGACCGAATTTGCTACCAGATGTTTGTTATAATTTAGCCACTAAAATTACAACTGAATAAGGTATATGCAAAACTGCAATCAAATTAGCTACCAAAATGCTGGTAGTAGAATACAGCCAAATAAAAACTGATAATAAAAACCAAATTAGCCACCGAAAAAGGGAGTTGTAGAAGAAAAACAAGGGATGAATGATATAACTTTTATTATAATATGAACACTATTTTGTACAAGAGAGATAGATGGAATATATATTAGAATGGACAATAATTATGCATAATTGCACATAAATAGATTCCAAATATAGACTTAATTTTCTTATTATGTAGAGCTATAATTTAGTTAATTTGCTAGATTGATTTGAAGTATTTTTGGTACTTTAATTCTTTAACGATTCTCCATTGTTAGTGGCATAATTATAGGGATTTTCTTTGCACCAGCTCTTTCTTTCCTTTCAATCATAATTATCATAATTGTTGCTTATGGATAGCTAGTGGTTACTGTTAATAGTTGCAATTAGCAACTGAAAAAGGAGTTGCAATTAGCAAATGAAATAGCAACCAAGAAGGTGGTGGCTAATTAGAGACTAAAATTTTTCTATTGCTAAATTCAAATTTTTGCAAGCGAATACATTTTTAGTAACTAAAGTTGTTTGCAACTAATATATTAGCCACCAATCATAATCAGTGGCTAAATAATTTGGCAACCGAACTTCTAGTTTTAGCCACCGATTTTGTCGATTGCTAAATGCATTTTTTCTTATGATATTTGGATGTTTTATTTCCCTTTAGGATTCACTGTAACACCTTATAATTATAATTTCTAAATAAAATGAATTTTGTAAAAATGTTAACAAAATAGAGGTTTTCATTCAAACAGTAGTTCAAAAACTCAATTTCATAAAATGGTTCTTAATAGGAAATGATTATAAGTTCGTTTCATAGCTTGCTACAGGACTCAAATATACATTAAATTTTAAAAATAAACTTCTAAGTCCTATAGCAGTGTCATCCATCCTTCCTTCAGGGGGCTCGGTGTTGATCGTCTTGGTTACCTGAAAAATAAGCGTAAGGGTGAGTCCTCTACTTAGCATAAGCACACAAACAAGCATAAGACTCACCTGAACTATCTCACTCAAGGCACACAACAAGAATCACAGGCAAGTGCGGTCACTGCACTAACAACCAATCCACACAGACACACAACCACACGTGCACTCCCTGCACGTAGCTACGCTCACTGCGGCAATGTGATCGCAGATTCCTGATGCCCTCAACCTCAGGGACTTACTCAGTTATACCATGAATGGTCACCCGAATAGCTCCCGCTTCACAGATACAACATGTGCGAGGCCCCCAGGCAAAGGTGTTAGTCAGAGTCTGAGTCAGGAAGAAAGTATGTGGCCTGTGGTGCACCCACGTTCACTGTTGGTGTCACCACCACCCTCTCTTCCCCAAGATATTACTACCGCCCCCATCTTCCACACTCCCAGTGTATCTCTGAACCATTCATAGTTTCCACATTCAAACACGTCGCAATCACATCTAAACATACCATTACACTCATTTTCAACCATTCAATCATTCACCCATAGCATGTCAACACACATGTACAATCATATTTTACTCAACATTAATCATATTCTTATTTCTATCACATGCAACATGGGTTTCTCACACACTGCCTACCACATTCAACTTATCACACAATTCACACAATGTGTCGGAGGTCGGACACCTCCGGACTTAACCCAACTCGTACAGTCTATCAAGATAGATAACCTCACCTCCTATTTCTATCACATTACCATATTCATTCAAATAAACTTATTCAGAAACAAAGGTAACTAAAGTAAAGTCTTCCCCTTACCTCAAAAACGAAGACACAATGTGATACAATAGTAGAATCAGCTTCCCACACAAATTTTGTCCCTAAAACATACAGAAATTCCAATGGAACTTAAGGAAAACCTCAGAATATGAAATAGAGGGACGAGAATTGAAACCTTAGCCATATAACTTACCTCCACGAGCTCCAAACACTTCCCCAATCCTTAATCTAGCATCCAATCGGTCTTAGAAGGGTCCCACACAGTCGGAATAGGCTGGGTGGAGAGAATCGTAAAGGAGAGAGAGGGAAATCATGAAAATTAACCCTCTCCTCGAACCCTAACCGTTTAAATACCCCTCTGGTCGTGATACTCTCACTACAGTGAGGGGACCTCGCTACAACGACACGCCCTCTTGCTACAGTGAAAAAACCAGAGAAAATTACATTCTGATTTCTGCAGAATCTTGCTACAGCGAGACCCTCTCGCTACAGTGAGACTGTACCCAGAAATGCAGCCTAAACTGTCACTCTGTCGCTATAGCGAGAAGGCAACAGTTGCATGCCTTCCTCCCAGAGACCTCTCGCTACAGTGAGAATGCCCTGCATCAGAACTTAACCTATTTCTTTCAATCCAAATTCCAATCACACACACATATATAATTACATTTATATATATCTGTATTCACACCCACATTCCCATCAAACTAAGGTACGCTCATATCATCATCAAGTCAATTAATACACCATAGAATGATAAATATATATATATACACATATTTATACTCAAACGATATTACATTTCTTGGGGCGTTACATTCACGAGAAGAGTGATATGAGAAACTCATTTCTAGGCAAAGGGAGCTTACCTTAGATGGCCATTATTACTCACTCGGATCATATAAACACTTGTATACAACTCTTGATTTAGCTGAGAATGGAGAAATGTATGAATAAACCTTAGGGTTGAACACAAAGTATGTATGGCTTATGGGATTTGCTATTATTTTGTGAATGGTATGAAACTGATTGTGTCTGGGACAAATGTTTGAAATGTCATGATATAATATGTTGAAAATGTTTAATATATGCTGCAAACCTATTATGCTAAGATTGGTTGATAAATGTTGTAACATATATATAATTAGCTATTTTGCATTATGATGATTTTATTATTTTAGAGCCGAGTTACATATTTAGGTGGTTAAATACATAATGGTAGGAAGAAATGTTGATCTGTGTTTGTATCTGGATCTAGATACTGGTTAGGCACTACTAGAAAACTTGAAAATATAGACGAATTTACAGATGAATTTTTCATTATTACGGACAGATTTTAGCATTACAGACAGATTTATAGACGACTCCAGTCCGTCTGTAATATGCGCGTCGGTAAATAAATACAGACGAATTTTTAAATTCGTCTGTAATTTAGAGACAAAAAAATTCATCTATAATTCGTTTATGAAATTTTTTAAAAAAAATTCATTTTTTTATAAACATAATTATTCCTCGCTGAGCAATACCTTTCTTACCTTTATCGGCCATATCTGAAACAAATATAATACATGTTTAGAGACTAAATACACAAATACACAATATTGTATCAACCTTTTAATTTACATTACACAAATTTTTAATGTAAATTTTGGCAGAATCTCCCTTAATATATGAATATTTTCTTATATTTGTTTACACTTAATAAAACAAATTTCTAATGTAAATTTTGGTAGAATCTTCCCTAATATATGAATATTTTCCTATATTTGTTTAAACTTAATATAACAAATTTTTTTGGCATAATCTTCCTTAATATATTAATATTTCCTTTCATTTATTTACACGTACTTAATACAAAAATTTAAATTTTATTTACACATAATCTATATAGTATATAACAATCTATTAATCAATGCATAAAAAACATACACATTACAATCCTAAACCATTCTAGAGCACATCCCCTTGTAACTCCACAATATGCATATTCTACAAACTCCACAAACACAAACAATCCCACAGCACACAATAATCAGGTTCGAAGAAGGATCTCCCAGTCATACAATCTCCAATCCTACAACTTTATGTTAGAAATTTTAAGTCTCTAAAATACATAAAAAAAAAAACTAAACTGATTAAAAGTTAGAGTATCGTACTAGGAACACAATGATGCAAATTATCTTCCAAACGGATGCTCCAATCACTCACAAAGGCCAAAAAATTGAGCTCCTAGAGAGAGAGACAGAGAGAGGCGAGAAAGAAAGAGAGATTTATGAAAAATGAGGAAAGAGAAGGGGGAGGCATGGTTTTATGGGTTTCAAACATTACAGACATAAAAATTCATCTTTAAATGATTTAATGAAACAGTGCGTTTTAAAGGTCCACTTACAGACAGATTTTTCTGTCTGTAAATTCGTTAAATCAATTTACAGAATGAAAAATCCATCTGTAAATAGCCATAAGAAAAGTCGATGAAAAAGGGGTCATATTTACAGACGAAAAAATCTGTCTGTAACTCCTGTTCCAAATTTCCCTCCCATTTTCAAATTAGAGATGGAAAAATTCGTCTGTAATTTCTGTCTATATTGTTTTGCGCCAAATGGCGGGCAAACTACAGACGAATTTTTTCAGAAATTAAAAAAAAAAAACCACAAATCTGTTTGTATTACAGATGGATAAAATATCCATCTGTAAATGGCGCTTTTCTAGTAGTGTAGGGTTGCTCCCAAACCAAAAAATTTTAAGTTCTTTCTAGATTATTTAAGCTGTGAAACCAGTTGGAACTAAGCTATTGCATTACATGGGTTAGGAATTGGTGAAATTACTACTTTGTTTTGCTGAGAACTGTGAATATACTAAGATATAAATATTTACATTTACATTTTGTACTTTATGACTATGGCTATTGTTGCATAAGCTCACCCTTGCATTCTATTTGTGTTGACATGTGCTACGATGATCGTACAGTGGTACGTGAGTAGGTGTGACAGCCCATTTCCCATGTCAGAGGGTTTGTTGGAACCATCATTTATGCATCCCATTGAGTCAGGTATTAATCTAAATATTGACTTAAGTGTTGCTGCAGATGTAGGGAAGGTTTGTTGGAACCCCCATTGAAGAGCTCAAGATAGACTGAGGCAATGCATCTTGACTCCATCAGATCACAATCATCAGGCACATAAGAGGGAGTAGCAATGACTTTTTTATATGTAGTTCTTTATTTAACATTTTAGTTTGTGATAACATATATGCATGTTTTAGTTATAAACTTCTTTATTTTAGTATATATAGTATGAGCAATATGTCCCTTATGTTTGTTTTTATTAGGGTATTTATTTCCTCTACACTCATTATATTAATGGTAAATAACATTTCCATTAAAATTAGAATATGCCAACTTGTACATAAAATTCCTACCAACTGTTACATGGTTATAACAATTGCCTTTAAAATTTAAACACTTCAAATAGGTCACCATTTACTATCTCTAAACTACAAGGCCCAACACTTGTCTTACAATTAACCAGCATGATTTTGTTGAGGATAATGGTGTCAGTTATGACCAATTTCGTCGTACACCTTTGTCTACCTTGTGAATAAATCCAGTCCATTTCATTCATAATACGAGTTGACTTTGGTTGCTTCTTACCTCTTGCTTTTCATCATCAAGCACCAACTTCTATTCACTATTTGTAAGGATGTTGCATTCATTCCCAAGGGACACCACTATGGCGAATATGCATTTACAACATATTGCATTAATAAACTAGGTCAATATATTGCCAAAAATTAATATGCACAGCTATACATGCAACTATTACATGCGAGTAAGGAAATCGATAGGACTAGAATCTTCCACATTCAGAAAATCTCCTAAACGATATAACTGTCCATTTATAACCACCCCTCTGTGTTATTGGATTAAATGTTTCTTCAACCTAAAAACTTGTATTTTGTATATCATATCGACGAACTTGGTGTGACAAAGCTTCTTGTTAAATTTTTTGAATTTGCATCATTACTTTAAGACAAAATATGCTTCCATTATTAAGGGTAGACATAGCCTCTTCTCTACGCTTCACAAAATATTCAACCAAATGTCCATCCATGGCTTTTACTAGTGCAATTATGGGTAGGTTTCTAGCACCTTTCAAAACTGTATTAACTACTTCTGAAAGTTTGTGATCAAGTGTCCATAACGTCGCCCTTTCTCATCATAAAACAATGCTCATTTCTCATTTGATATGCAATCAATCCACCTTTGTATATATTCAAATTCATTACGAAATCTAGTTGACTTTTGCTCCAATATTACTTTTAATAGTGTATAACCTATAATTACAGCATTAAAAACATTACTACCATGTGCATTAATATTCAATTATACCTAATAATATAAATGATACGTAAAATAACAATACATACCTAATTTGATAAGGTCTTTCTTCAATGCTATATTTTTAAATTAATGATTGAAGTTGCTAGCAATATCTCAAATGCAATAAACATGATACACATTTGGAGGTTGTCACCCAATGTGTGGATTTGACATTGTCCTTTTATACTTTAATGGCAATCTAATATCAAACAAATTCTGAGTTTATCAGTAACATGCAAACTAAACATTGCCAAAAACACTTTCATGTTGACAAAGTATCTCTTTCAACAATTGAAAAAGCTACTAAAAGGACAAAATTATTTCTATCTTGAGTTGTTGCTCATGATGAGCAACGTGTGATGATACTTACCGTGTAAGAATGTCTCATCTACAGGATTACAAAATTTAAAAGCTTTATGACATTGTTTGAATGACCAGAACAATTGTTCAAATACTCTAAACCTGTTATCTACTTGATGATCAACCACATATTCTTTCGTTTCAATTTTATAAACAAATCTAGGAGCATCTAATTGTATGTATTTTAACTAAAGTTGCAAGGTAGCATATGATTCATCCCAGTCACCAAAAACTCTAACAATGACTTTTTGCTTGCATTCCAAGCTTTTTTATATAAAATTTTGCATCCAAACTGAGCACTTATTCACTCTTGTATAAATAAAATATGTACTAACAGTTCTTCATTCACCATGCCTACATAAAATTAAATTGATTTAGTTACAAATAGTGTAATCATATACATAATAAAACATAAAATTATTAACATATATTATACATTTGTTTTACCAAGAATGCATGAACAAAATAAATTTGAATCTAACTTTTGATGATCTTGAGAAATTCTAAGATTAACACATGTATGGAAATCACCTCACCTAGTATTTTTCTACTTGTTTGAATTCTTCAACAATGAAGCCCTCACACTCCATGGACAACCAGAGCTATGGTTAGGCATTTTACATACAAACATGTTGTTTTAGACTTAGTCACAAAATAACTTTGATGAATCTTCATTGCATAATGTTTTAATGCATTTTTCACATCTTCTTTACCATCAAATAACAAGCCAACAAATAAAAGATCTCCTTCAACCCATGAATTGAGTTCTTGAAAATGTTCTTCATTCATCTCTTGATCATGATGTTCCTAATTAATATACTTATATCATGGAGTTACATTCCAAAAAAGAATTACAGTCTCTCTTGCATTATATTTTGCAAAAACCTATAACATTACTATTAACATAATTAATTAAAAACAACAAATTTTAAACATTATTTCATATTACCTCCTGCTATTTCTTCTTCTTATATATTTAAGTTGGAATCAAACTCACTCTCAACATCAGTAGAAGAAGAGTTGTCTAACGAAATTTTTCCTTCATCATCTCCATCATTATAACTAATCATAATATGAGTCTTGGTTATCTTCATCAACATCATTCTTAATTTTTTTATTGCAACAAATTCATAACTTTTAATTCTAACAAATAAATATTAATAAAATAATTTTTAAATTTCAAACTTTACCATAATAGTAATCACGACTCATAAAAGTGCCATCATTTTGCTGTAAAAGTGATAAATTTAAATTCATCACCTGCGACAACATTGATGAACTTTCACCAAAAGCAATATCCACATACAACTCAATAACATTTTGACCAGCTTGTTGTTGAAATGCACTTATTATGCAATCAATATTTTCATCATCACATATATCCAAAGTTGTATACTATCTATAATATTTCCATCAATTAAAAAATATAAAATTAATCTAAAAATAAATTGATTATGATCAAGATTAAGTTTCAAATAAATTTTTCTTTTTAAAGGCTTCAAAACTTATTTCTCGATTTATCTGAATCACTTTCTTACTTTCTTCGAAATTCACTCCTTCATTTCCTTTATAAATTCTATCATTCTAATATATAATAATAACAATTCCACTCGTCCAACTTTTTTACAAATAAAAAATATTTAATATTTATTTTTTTAAATAAAATAAAAGAAAATAATAATCATTCACTGATTAATCAAATTATTTAATTAAAAATAAATTAACAATAACTAAATTCATACTTTTAAATTAAATTAGCAATAAATTATAAAATAAATTAATTAAAACTAACATGATAACACTCTGATACTTGTTCTTCAAACTGAATGAAATGAGAAGTGCCAGTGATGGTATATATAGTGCAAGAAAGTTTCACCGTATTATTCACGTTATCGGCTAAAATCGTGTCACGTGTCAATTTCTTGCAAGTTGTATAATTTTCATGATGAAACTTACCCAAATTATGACACGTGTTAACATCTACAAGTTTTGTGTTATTAATAGTGAAACTACCTTCTAACTTCACTAAACATATTGCAAAATTATACGGATTCTGACACATGGCAACATCATGGTTATTTCGTACTTTTAGTGATAAAATTTATTTTTAAAAAATAAAAATTTAACATTTTCATCAGCCATTTTGGCAAAACTATTGCCATATGAACAAATTCACTCCGGACAAAGAAATAGTTTAAAAAATAATAAATTAAAAATTAGTTTTTTAATTTACATTATTTAAATAAAAAAATTTCCAAAAATAAGAATTATAGGCGATGTTAAAACCATTATTCCAAGAATGTTTAAACATAAATTATTTTAGAATTATAAGAAATCTTTTAGAATTCAAACCAATATGAATAATAAATTGAAAAACCTTTTAGATTAATAAGAAAATAATTTTCACATTATCATGTTTAAACATAAACCATTTTAATTTTTTATTTAAAAATAAACCAACATACTATAAATCCTTGTTTTATTAAAATTAATTTTGTAAAGTTAGATTTAATTACAATTTAATTTGTCATGTACTTTTATTACAGCGTAATAAAGTTAATGGTATTTGAAAAAATAGATAATGAAATTGTTGGCAGGTGGCAGCGCAAAACCCATTAAGTTAAAAATATTAAAAAATAAAATTTATTTATTTTTTTAATATTTATTATACTTTTATAGTTTCAATACTATAACTAAATATAATAACTTCCAACAAAATGAGCAGACAAGGCTATAATGACTTCACCTAATACAATGTCTAATCGATCAAATTAATCACTTAATTGATTCATTTTGATGCTAATTGATTATCAATGGATACAAATGTAATTCCCACCCATAATTATTTATAGAAGTGTGTAACTGAACTTTAGATATGCAAAGTAACAACTTTATTTCTTTCTATTTTGATTCTTCACTTTGTTCTTTTGTTTTAAAAATAGTTTGTGTGGCTTCATCACTCTAACCTCAAGGGCATGAATCTAATTACAAAGATGTACAATCTTCAGAGTGTAAATCTGAGTATTAGATTAAACCATAAATCTAGTAAAATTTACTTTTAGATAACAGATACTCCTTTCTTATAATCTTCGCCTTCACCATTAAAAAAGGATTTTGAACCAAATCAATGTACATGTAAGAAGGTTTAAGAAAACAATATATTTAAAAATTTATATTTGTTTTGACATCATCGTTCCTTACAAAGATTCAAACATTTTAAACTATTTCATTAACCACCGTTAAGGAAGGAGCCATCTGTAACGATAAGGGGCAATGATTATTAATTTTTTACAAAAAAATTAACTTAGTCTTACGAAGAATTTGAATTTATCATTTGTTAAATATCGAAATTCAAAACTATCGTAAGGCTTTGTGGGATAACATATGAGAAAAGACTACATTTTTTCAAAACCTTTTTTGAGTAATTTAAACAATAAAACTCTTTAAATGTACTATATCATGAGAGAAAGAAAAATATGAAGGAGAAAAAAAGATATAATAAATACAGTAAACAAGATAGTATAAAAGAAAAACAAAAAAAGTATAATAGACAATATACCTGCAAAATAAAAAAGAGACTATTTTTTTATAAGAAAATAAATAAATAACAAAATATAGGATTTTGAGAAAAAAAATTACAGGAATTTAGTAGAAAAAATTTAATGATTAATTTTTTTTAAAATTACTGTTGGTGAATTTTAGTATTTTATAATTTTTATTTATTACATCTCTAAATTTCTACCCCATACAATTTTTTTAAAGTATCATATTTTAATACATATTATTTTTAAATACTACATAAAAAATCAAATAAAAACAAGTAACACGTTGACAAAAATAAAGTAAAATTAGATAGTGGTGTCAGTATAAAGGTGCTCTTGGCAACACAAAAGTGCTATCCAATATGAAAGGGAGGATAGTCTCACAGTCTGTGTCTCTTATAAGTGCTTTAATTTCTTCAAAATCATCATTTCCAGTCTCCACCAACAAAGAAGAGAAGAGAGTGATCACTGATCTCATCTCCTCTTGACTCGTGTGTGTGTAAATGGCTTCTCTTCTACCTCTCTTCCACACCTTCCCATCTCTTTCCCAACCATATCACCTTTCAACTCCATCATCATCATTCAAATCCACACTCCTCTTCCTTCCAATTCCCAGCTACAAACCTTCACCGACCCTGAAATGCTCTTCCACTACTCCCGAGACCCACTTGGACCCACAACTTGAATTCGAAACATCATCATCATCATCATCCTCAGAACCTCCACTGAGCCAAGTATGGAGGGAAATCCAAGGAAGCAACGACTGGGAAGGGCTCATAGACCCCACGAACCCCCATCTCCGCCGAGAAATTATCCGCTACGGCGAACTCGCACAAGCCTCATACGACTCCTTCGACTTCGACCCTCACTCCAAATACTGCGGAACATGCAAATACCACCCCTCACACTTCTTTCAGAAACTCAATATGTCCCACATCGGATACACCATCACGCGCTACCTCTACGCAACCTCCAACATCAACCTCCCTAACTTCTTCCAGAAATCCAAACTCACCAGCGTGTGGAGCCCACACGCCAACTGGATGGGTTACGTGGCAGCAACCACCGACCCAGAACAAATCAAACGTTTGGGTCGCCGCGACATAGTCATTGCATGGCGAGGAACCGTCACCTACGTCGAATGGATTTACGACCTCAAAGACATTCTCCGCCCTGCACTCTTCACCAACGACCCATCCATCAAAATCGAATCAGGTTTCTACGATTTATACACCAAGAAAGAAGATTCTTGCAGCTATTGCTCTTTCTCTGCTCGCGAACAAATACTCTCCGAGGTTAAGCGGCTTCTTCAGTACTACCAAGAAGAAGAAATCAGCATCACCATCACAGGGCACAGTCTCGGTGCTGCCTTGGCTATAATCAGTGCTTACGACATAGCAGAGCTTAGGTTAAACGTTGTTGAAGATGGAGAAAGAAGTTCTAAAATCCCTGTCACGGTTTACTCCTTTGCAGGGCCCAGAGTGGGGAACTTGAAGTTCAAAGAACGGGTTGAGGAGCTTGGGGTTAAGGTGTTGAGGGTGATAAACGTGCATGATATGGTACCCACCGTGCCGGGGATAATAACCAACGAAAAGTTTCAGTTTCAGAAGTACATAGAAGACGCGTTGTGTTTTCCGTGGAGCTATGCGCACGTGGGGACGGAGTTTGCGTTGGATCACACGTGCAGCCCGTTTTTGAAAACAACGAATGATTTGGGGTGTGCGCATAACTTGGAGGTTCATTTGCATCTGGTGGATGGGTACCATGGGAAGGAAGAGAGGTTCCGATTGGCCTCGAAAAGGGACATAGCGCTTGTGAACAAGAGCTGTGACTTCCTGCGGAACGAGTACGGTGTTCCGCCCTATTGGCGACAGGAGGAGAACAAGGGAATGGTGAGAAGCGGAGACGGCCGGTGGGTGTTACCGGACCGACCGAGATTGGAGGCTCATCCGCCGGATACGGCGCACCATCTTCAGCAAGTGTTGAAGAACTACCGTGCGGCGAGTGAGCAATTAGAAGCCACGTGATGAAGAGTCAGGGTTAGTGAATGTCATGTTTGGTGCTTCAAGGATGTTGTGCAGTCTGGGTAAAATGCTGTCATTTGTGGAAATGTTCTTTACATGGTTCTCCATTAATTGTCCCCTTTGTGAAGACAGTTAATTTCCTTCCACTGCAATATAGACATTACTCATGCTGATAAAAAAAAAACAATTATTTTAATCTATTATGTAATTAATTCGTATAATATTTTTTATAACATTATTTTAAGCTTGTGGATTGAAACATTATTTTAGAAATTAATAGTATATTAGAAATATTATTATATTTTAAACTAATATTTATCTATTATTTTTTCTTTCTATCACTATCACATTAGTTTTCCTCTTATTAAATATCTCCTTGTCCTCTTTTCTACCTCTTTCATCTCTTATCGACGTTGGACCAAAAAAGTGTTTTAGTTTCAAAAATGGCATAAGGACAAAGGAAAAGTGAGGGAAGCCATAAGAGGAGAAAAATTTTGGGGTGTTGGAAACTACACAATCCACTTACATCGTGACATGTACCAAATATTTTTTTCATAAATTATAAATGTTAAACATGGCAAAATGTGACACGTGGTCCCGGAGCATCGTCCACATAGTCAATACTATTAGTGGACCAATAACATAGTGTTTTAACTTTTATTTAGTGGAATCAACAAACATCTTTTTTCTTTATGAAAAATGTTAACATAGTCAAGTCACATCAACTGGACCCTGCACTTTGAAATATTGTGTTGTGCAAACTGCAATAGTCTCCATCTCCGACTCCAATTCATCCCAAGAATGAGTAATAATTGGGGGGTACCACGCATTCTCCGTTACTCACATCGCACTACATACTAATTTTTTATATAAATTATAAAATTTATATATGGGGTATAATAATGGATCTAATGATTCTGAACGATACAGTAAATTTTCCCCTAGAAACACCACGATTAACCTTCAGCCAAGTGTGATTCAGGGTCAGTTTGCGAACCAATTTTCTTGGCTCACGCCAGGTAATAGGTGGCGATTTGGAGTGGTTCACAGTAGAGAGATGAAGATGAGGTTGCATGTTGAGGTGGCGTGGCAGGAACGGATGCTGATGATAGCGTGCACGGTGGTTTCAACGAGGCAGAAGCTTAGTTTGCGGTTCCGATGCGGTGGTTCTGACAGTTGGTGAGAATGCAATGGCAACAACTGACGATTGTTCTGCTTGCCACGTGGCAATTTATGGTTAATTAAGTGATTAGTTAAAAAAAACTAAGCAGATGAAGGTAGGCAAAGGTACAATATCTAAAAGCACTATATACAAAATTAATTAAACAAAAATATGTAATTATTTAAAAGGCTTAATTATATTTTTTATCCTTATAAATATAAGTCCTTTTGTTATTAGTCTTTACAAATATTTTTGTTAGAAAGTAGTTCTTCTAAAATAGAAAATTAGAAAATGATCTCTACCATTAATCTCATTTCTGTTAAATACTGAGCTGGCTAACGGAGAGCCAGCTCAACACTCCACGTAGTCTATTCAAGTTTTAATCAGTTGCTTACGTGACATGCTACATCATTTATATTTATATTTTTTTATGTAAAATTATATAATTAAAAATAAGTCCATAAACACAATTTTTCATAATTGCATAAAAGTCTTCTAATTTGATTTCTTTCTTCTCCTGAGTCCTTCTTTTCCCCTCTCCCAAAACTTGGATCCAGCGCCATCCCCACAACCTATTCTCCCTCTCCCTATTAGACAAATTATCCAATTCAAGAAAAAAGAAAAGAAAATTACAAAACCTGTTTTTCACATTTTTTTTCCATCCAAAATTAGCCTTCCCAAAGCAAAGCAGGGAAATAATGGTTAATGAAAGTATGCTAATGATATTAATGCTTTGAATACAATGAAGGATTTGAATTTTTAGACAGGAGGTAGAACATTGTAGCATAAGAGATAATGCTTTGAAATGTGCAAAAAGTCATAATATGTCACTTGTTTCATGAATAGAAAGTAAAATACTTTGCGAGAGATTCAATAGTTTCTTTTTTAATGGTTTTTTGGAGAGTGCACTGTGCATTCGGTGTAGGAAAGTGTGGTTTTGATTGTGTGAGGTGAACGAGAAGCTGAGTTAGGTTTTTGGGTTGGGGCTTTAAGGGATATAGGGTTCGTGCCATTTGAATTTTGAGGATTAATCGTACTTTCAGGACTTAGGAATAAAAAATGTAAGTTGTGTAACATCCTATGCTTTATATCATGCCTGTAGTATATTATTAAGAAAAATTTGTAGTACTTTGTTAGCAGAAAGAAACCGTGTATGTACAGTAACCCCTGATGTTAATAGTGACATAACGTTGATGTCATCGGCGACATCATGCTTATGTCATCAGTGACATCACGCTTATGACAACGGTGACATCATGCTGACCTCACGCTGACATCATCGCTTATGTCATCGATGATCTCACGCTGACATCATCGTTTAAATCATCGGTGACATCATGCTGACATCATCGCTTACATCATAGTGACGTTGACATCTTCAAAAAATTTTCTATAAATAGGCGGGCTTCACATGAAATTTTCATTCCTATCCAAGGTTCTCGAAGGTTCTAAGGTCATATCTCGCTATTTTCTCCCACACTAAACCTCTTAAACTTAGATTTCTCTTCAGATCTGTGATTCTACGTCCGTTCTAAAGGATTTCAAGTAAGTTTCTCTAAGTTTGAAGTTAAATTTTCCGTTCGTTTCTCTTCTTCTTCTTTTTCTTATAGATGTTCATGATGTTCTTAGGAAAACCTCCGTTCTAGAGTTAAATCTTTGGTTAAATCTTTGTAAAAGCTCTGTTTTGAGGTAAGGGGGCTCTACTTTATCATTTTGTTATGTTTATTACTTGTATTCTCATAGATCTTGTCATGTATGTGATTATATGTGGAATAATCCTTGTTTTATGAGAAATAATCGGTGAAAAGTGAGAATAATTGGCTGTTTATGTGATTTTATGATGAATATATGGTGAAAATGTGATATTATGTTCAAATAAGGCATGATAAGGTATATTGAGGATGGTTGATATAATTTTTTTGATTTTGTGATATGAAATATACAAAGAGATGGATGTTTCATATTTGAATATATTGTGTTTCATGTTAAAATTATGTGTATTATGAATATGCCATGGTTTGATGGATATGATGAAAAGTATGTAGAAATATAATGAAAAATATGTGTGAACATGATAAATGACATGTGTGAATGTGAATATGCTCGAAAGAGTATGAAATGGAAAAGGATATGATATAAATAGTTACAGAGATACACTGGAGAGTGGAAGATGGAGACGATATGGGATATCTTGGGGAAATGTAGGGTGGTGAGTGACATTCGGGATTGTGCACAGAATATTATGTTCGAATGCACCACATGGCCACACACTCATTTCTCGACTTGACTCCTGACCATTACCTTTGCTAAGGGGCCGTCTATTGCATGCGTTGTATCCGTATTGTATTGGGCCATCCGGCGACTATTTACATATATGTGTAAGACCTCGGGATAGAGGCATCGGATAACTGTGGCCATAGGGCGCGGTAAGCGTGGATGAAAGTAAAAGAAATTGTGAATCTATGAAATATAATATGTGTTGAGATGAGAATATGCTTTATATGACACTGTGATATGTAATGCCATGATGTTTTCTTTGTGATAAGATGTGTTTTGTATTGAATATGTGTTATGTATGAGTGGTAGGGTAAAGACTCACCCTTACATAACATTTTTCAGGAAAACATGACGAATAGTACCAGGCTCACAGTGCATGGATGGATGAGAACTGCTATAGGACTTAGTTACTTTGAGTTATGTAATGGATAATTTCAGTTCTATAGCATTCTTTGAAAACGTTGTAAAACTACTATTTATTTTTGTTGCTGATGAAAATTTTAGAATCTTTATTTTTCCAAAGTACTTATGAATTAATAAAATTTTACTCTATGAACCTTATATCATTTACATGTCTGTTTCTATTTAGAGAGTTTTTGAAAGAAAAATTTACTCTACTATTTAACTTTTTATGAAAAATTTATATATTGAGAAAAGAAATATAAGGCGTTACAATTTTGGTATCAGAGCAGTTCATCTAGACCAGACTAGGGTATGGGACTAACATGTCTATGTTGTGTAGTAAATATACTAGAATATGAAATGATTATTTGCTAATATGACTTGTTAGATGTGAATTACATGCACTAGATTTATCTATGTGTATGTGAATGATAGATTAATAAGTGATTTGAGTTTATTGCGAGATTAGAGCTATGGCTGGTAGAGGTAGACCTGCTGGTGCTACAAATAAACTCCTAGAGCGCATGACCCAAGTCTTAGAGACTTTGGCACATAACCAGGAGGCTGAACCAGCAGAGTATAGAGGACTTTCTTCTTTTACTAGGCATAACTCTCCAAAATTTGAAGGAAAGTTTGATCCTGAGGGAGCTCAGAGGTAGATAGCAGATGTGGAGAAGATTTTCCATGCCATGGGATGTAGAGAGGAGCATAAAGTAACTTATGCTACTTATATGCTGAGTGGAGAAGCTGAGGACTGGTGGAGATTTGCTAGTCAAACTCTACTACAAGAAGATGGTTATATTCCTTGGGAGACATTCAAGGCAACCTTTTTGGGAAATTATTTTTCAAGAGATTTAAAGAAACAGAAGGCTAGGGAGTTCCTTGAGTTGAAACAAGGAAATATGTCTGTAGGAGAATATGTTGCTAAATTTCATGAATTGATGAAATACTGGCCTCACTATCAACATAATGATGGAGAAGGAGATCTATGTGCTCAATTTGAGCATGGGCTAAGGTCAGATATTCGAGCTGCTGTTAGTGTATTTCAGTTGACAGATTTACCCACTCTAGTCAGTAAATGCAGAATATTTGAAGCCAATACTAATGGTAAGATGGTGGATACCAGAATCGGTGGTCCTATGAGACAAGACCGAAGGCCTCCAAGATTTTCTAGAGGACCTTAATCTAGTCCAAATCAGTCTCAAGTGAAGGGGACTGTATCTCAAGAAGACAGTTGTAGTGGTGGTTCTGGTTCTTTCAGAAGGCCACTAAAATGTTTCAAGTGTGGTGGACCTCATATTAAAAAGAATTGTCCTCAACTTCCACCAACATGTGACATTTGTGGGAAAATGAGACACTCTGTTAGTGTCTGTTGATCTGCTCCACAAAAGAGCGGAAGCATGAGTGTGGAACAAAGACCTGAATCTAGAGCAAGCACTGGAACAAAGCCAAATGTGAAAGGCAAAGTTTTTGCTATGAGTGGAGCTGAGGCTTCAAAATCAGAGGAGCTTATTAAAGGTAAATGTATCATAAAAGACCGACTTATAGATGTATTGTTTGATTCTGATACTACTCATTCCTTTATTTCTGTGGATTGTATGAGATGTCTAGAATTACCTGTATCTGAATTGTCTTATGATGTTATTGTATCTACTCCTACGGGTAAGCCTGTAGCAACTTCTTCTATGTGTTTAGGCTGTCCTGTGATGGTACATGGTAGAATTTTTAGTATAGATTTGATTTGTTTACCTCTTTCCCAACTTGATGTAATTTTGGGAATGGATTGGTTGTCATCCAACCATGTTCTATTGGATTGTAAAGAGAAAGTTTTGATTTTTGGCACTAAAGTATCAGAAAGTGCTAGACTCTTAAGTCCAGATCCATTGGAAAATGTAATGAGTGCTAAGGCTTTCATGGTTCTATTTTCAATTGAGACTGAGAAGGGAATGAAGCCTAAGTATATCCTAGTGGTTAGAGATTTTTTAGAAGTTTTCCCTGATGATGTTACTGAATTGCCACCGGAAAGAGAGATTGAGTTTACTATTGATCTTATTCCGGGAGCAACTCCTATTTCTGTTGCATAGGATGTCACCAGTGGAGTTGGTTAAGGTAAAGAAACAGGTAGAAGAATTATTGCAGAAAAGGTTTATAAGGCCAAGTGTGTCACCTTGGGGAGCACCTGTTCTTTTGGTGAAAAAGAAATATGGGAGTATGAGGATGTGTGTTGATTATAGGCAGTTGAATAAGGTAACAATAAAGAACAAGTATCTTATTCCTCGAATTGATGACTTGATGGATCAGTTAAGAGGAGCCTCTATATTTTCAAAGATTGATTTGCGATCTGGTTATCATCAGATCAGAGTCAAGAGTGAGGATATCCCCAAGACAGCGTTTAGAACCCGCTATGGCCACTATAAGTATCTAGTTATGTCATTT
This sequence comes from Abrus pulchellus subsp. cantoniensis, assembly GCA_024086825.1. Classification (NCBI taxonomy): domain Eukaryota; kingdom Viridiplantae; phylum Streptophyta; class Magnoliopsida; order Fabales; family Fabaceae; genus Abrus; species Abrus pulchellus. The sequence continues at coordinate 23,449,214 of CM044054.1, forward strand.
GGTATGACTAATGCTCCTGCAGTATTCATGGACTACATGAATAGAATTTTTCATGAGTTTTTGGATAAATTTGTTGTAGTATTGATAGATGATATTATGATTTATTCCAAGACTCATGAAGAACATGCAGAACACTTGAGAATTATTTTGCAGATACTAAGAGAAAGACAGTTGTATGCAAAATTCTCTAAGTGTGAATTTTGGTTACCACAAATTCAATTTTTGGGACATGTGGTATCAAAAGATGGCATTATGGTGGATCCAGTAAAGATGGAGGCAGTGGCTCAGTAGCCAAGGCCTACTAATCCAACAGAAATTTGCAGTTTTCTGGGACTAGCTGGCTATTATAGGAAATTTATTGAAGGATTTTCTAAAATAGCTTTTCCTTTGACAAAGTTAACAAGAAAAGGAATGGAGTTTGTGTGGAATGAAGAGTGTGAAGCTAGTTTCCAAAAGCTGAAAGAAAAATTAACATCTGCCCCTGTCTTAGTTTTGCCTAATCAAGAACAGAAGTTTGATGTGTATTGTGATGCATCTGGGCAAGGGCTTGGTTGTGTCTTAATGCAAGATGGAAAGGTAGTTGCTTATGCTTCAAGGCAGTTGCGTCCTCATAAAGTTAATTATCTTACTCATGACCTAGAATTAGCCGCGGTGGTCTTTGCTCTTAAGATATGGAGACATTATCTATTCGGGGCGAGATTTGAGGTGTTTGGTGATCATAAGAGTTTGAAGTACTTGTTTGATCAGAAAGAGTTAAATATGAGGGAAAAAAGGTGGATAGAATTTCTGAAGGATTATGATTTTACATTGTCTTATCATCCTGAGAAGGCAAATGTGGTTGCTGATACTTTAAGTATGGCAAGTATGATGGTGAAAGAATTAGAGTTGATTGAGAAGTTTCGAGATATGAATTTGGCAGTGGAGGTGCTACCTCAGAGTCTGTATCTTGGGACTTTGATAATCAACAATGATTTCTTGGTTAGGGTACGTGATGCTCAACAAGGAGATGTGTTCTTGCAGGAAATGATGAGGCAGAGGGGTGAAGGAAAGGATTTGGAGTTCTATTGTGATGCAAATGGACTGATTAAGTTCAAGAACCGTGTATGTATTCCTTCCAATGATAAGCTTAAGCAGATGATACTTGAGGAAGCTCATAAAAGTAGAATGAGTTTTCATCCTGGTACAACAAAAATGTATCAAGACCTTCGAAAGAATTTTTGGTGGAATAGAATGAAGAAGGATGTAGCTGAGTATGTACAAAGTGTTTAACTTGTCAAAAGGCGAAGGTAGAACATCAACGTTCACTTGGGATGTTGCAGCCATTAGAAATTCCTGAGTAAAAATGGGATAGTATTTCTATAGATTTTGTGTCTGGTTTGCTAAAAACCAAGAGTAATCATGATGCAATTTGGGTGATAGTAGATAGATTGACTAAAGCAGCTTATTTTCTTTCCATTAATATGAAGTACAAGTTGGAGAAGCTGGCAGATATGTATGTGAGAGAGATAGTCAGATTGCATGGAGTGCCAACTAGTATTGTGTCAGACAAAGATTCAAGGTTTATATCGAGATTTTGGGAGAGTCTACAGAAAGCCTTGGGTACTAAGTTAAAACTTAGTTCAGCTTATCATCCACAAACTGATGGTCAGACTGAAAGAACAATACAGTCCTTAGAGGATTTGTTGAGAGCTTGTGTGATGGAACAACAAGGAACTTGGGAGGAATGTCTACCTTTGGTGGAATTCACGTATAGTAACAGTTATCATGCAAGCATTGGAATGGCTCCATTTGAGGCTCTGTATGGGAGAAAGTGCAGAACCCCTTTATGTTGGTATGAAACTAGAGAGGCGATCCTATATGCGCCAGATATGGTTCAGAAGCAACATGAGCAAATCAAACTGATCAGAAAGAAGATGAAAATAACACAAGATAGGCAAAGGAGTTACTATGATAAAAGGAGAAAACCTTTGGAGTTTCAGGTAAATGATCATGTGTTTTTAAAAGTTTCACTTGTAACTGGAGTTGGAAGAGCTCTAAAATCCAAGAAGTTATCTTCTAAGTTTATTGGGCCATTTGAAGTGCTAAGTAAAGTTGGTCCTGTTGCTTATGAGATTGCTTTGCCTCCAAATCTCTCAAACTTGCATCCTGTATTTTATGTATCTCAGCTTAGAAAGTATATTCCTGACCCTACTCATGTGATAGAACTTGATCCTGTTCAAGTGAGAGAGAATTTGTCATATGATGTACAACCGGTGAAAATTGTTGATCACCGTGTTAAGAAATTAAGGGGTAAGGACATTTCACTAGTTAAAGTAATATGGAATACTAGTGATGAGGGAGATGCCACGTGAGAAACTGAGAATAAGATGAGAGAATTATATCCTGATCTTTTTGTAACTTAGCGAATTTCGGGGACGAAATTCCTTAAAGGAGGGGAGAATTGTAACATCCTATGCTTTGTGTCATGCCTATAATATATTATTGAGAAAAATCTGTAGTACTTTGTGAGCAGAAAGAAACCGTGTATGTACAGTAACCCCTGATGTCAACAGTGACATAACGCTGATGTCATCGGTGACATCACGCTTATGATATTAGTGACATCATGCTGACCTCACGCTGACATCATCGCTTACATCATCGGGGACATCATGATGACATCATCGCTTATATCACATTGACGCTGACATCTTCAAAAAATTTTCATTCCCATCCAAGGTTCTCGAAGGTTCTAAGGTCATATCTCGCCATTTTCTCCCATACTAAACCTCCTAAACTTAGATTTATCTTCAGATTTGTGATTCTACGTCCGTTCTAAAGAATTTCAAGTAAGTTTCTCTAAGTTTGAAGTTAGATTTACCGTTCATTTCTCTTCTTCTTCTTTTTCTTATAGATGTTCATGTTCTTAGGAAAACCTCCATTCTAGAGTTAAATCTTCAGTTAAATCTTTGTAAAAGCTCTGTTTTGAGGTAAGGGGGGCTCTACTTTATCATTTTGTTATGTTTATTACTTGTATTCTCATAGATCTTGTCATGTATGTGATTATATGCGGAATAATCCTTGTTTTATGAGAAATAATCGGTGAAAAGTGAGAATAATTGGCTATTTATGTGATTTTATGATGAATACATGGTGAAAATGTGATATTATGTTCAAATAAGGCATGATAAGGTATATTGAGGATGGTTGATATGATTTTTATGATTTTGTGATATGAAATATACAAAGAGATGGATGTTTCATATTTGAATATATTGTGTTTCATGTTAAAATGATGTGTATTATGAATATGCCATGGTTTGATGGATATGATGAAAAGTATGTGGAAATACAATGAAAAATATGTGTGAACATGATAAATGACATATGTGAACATGTGAATATGCTCGAAAGAGTATGAAATGGGAAAGGATATGATGTAAATAGTTACAGAGATACACTGGAGAGTGGAAGATGGAGACGATATGGGATATCTTGGGGAAATGTAGGGTGGTGAGTGACATTCAGGATTGTGCACAGAATATTGTGTTCGAATGCACCACATGGCCACACACTCATTTTTCAACTTGACTCCTGACCATTACCTTTGCTAAGGGGCCGTCTATTACATGCGTTGTATCCGTATTGCATTGGGCCATCCGGCGACTATTTACATAGATGTGTAGACCTCGGGATAGAGGCATCGGATAACTGTGGCCACAGGGCGCGGTAAGTGCGGATGAAAGTAAAAGAAATTGTGAATCTATGGAATATAATATGTGTTGAGATAAGAATATGTTTTATATGACACTGTGATATGTAATGCCATAATATTTTCTTTAATTGTGATAAGATGTGTTTTGTGATGAATATGTGTTATGTATGAGTGGTAGGGTAGAGACTCACCCTTACATAACATTTTTCAGGAAAACAGGATGAATAGTACCAGGCTCACAGTGCATGGATGGATGAGAACTGCTATAGGACTTAGTTACTTTGAGTTATGTAATGGATAATTTCAATTGTATAGCATTCTTTTGAAAATGTTGTAAAACTACTATTTATTTTTGTTGCTAATGAAAATTTTAGAATCTTTGTTTTTCCAAAGTACTTATGAATTAATGAAATTTTACTCTATGAACCTTATATCATTTCCATGTCTGTTTCTATTTAGAGAGTTTTTGAAAGAAAAATTTACTCTACTATTTAACTTTTTATGAAAATTTATTATATATTGACAAAAGAAATATAAGGCGTTACAAGTTGCGCTGAAGCAGAGGGAGCAGCAATTTGGGAGTTGGATGGCTTCTGTCATGAAGGAGAAGGATGAGGAGCTTGCATTGTTCCTTGAGATGAAGAAACGCGAGAAAGAGCGGAATGATCTTCTGCTTCACACCTCTGAGGAGTTCAATGTAGCTCTAGGTATAGATTTATGCTCATTTATTTTTTGGTGCTGAAGTTTTTGAGGATTTGTTTCTTTCTTATGTTCTGTGGAGTAAGATTGGCTTGTGAACTTGTCTCTTTTAATGTCCCATGTTGGATGAAGAATCACAAAATGATTATGTTTATTGGATAGTCCAATTGATAAATTTGATATCTTCTTGTTGGATTTTTGTTTGTCATTTGTTATCCTTCATGGTGCAGGGTCAAATCTAGGAACTTCTCCCATATTTAACATTTCATCATCTACGTCGATCCCAAGACTGGTGTTGATGATTTTCTCAATTCTCATCTACGCATGTGTGATTTTCTCAACTTTGATATATGTCCCATAGCAAGGGTTGGATAATAAGAGGGAGGGGTCTGGAGATAAGAGTTAGAATAGGTAGTAGAGAGGGAGATACTAAGGGTGCTGGATGGAGGTAGAAGAAGGATGAGAATGAGGAATAAATGTCTGAAAGATAGGAATATGGAAAGAAGAAGGAGTGCCAAAAAGGGGGGACTGGGGTAGGAGAGGGGTTGCAAATGGAGAGAAGTTTGAGAAAGAAGAAGAAACATTTTTTTTGCAAATATATAAAACATATTTATGGACTTTTTGTAAATATTTATTTTAATTAATAAAAAATAAAAAATAAAAAATAAAAAATAAAAAATTTAAATGACATAGCAAGTCACGTAGGCTGTGACTATGCTTCTATGTGGTGTCATGTGGAGTGCTGAGCTGACTCTCTATTAGTCAGCTCAACACTTAACAGAAGAAGGATAACGGCAGAGATCATTTCCTAATTTTCTACTTTAGAAGAACCACTTCCAAACAAAAATATTTGTAAGGACTAATCACAAAAATGTCTATATTTATAGGGACAAAAAACATAATTAAGTCTATTCAGAATTAATAACTTAGGAAACCAATTATGTTGTGCCACCTAGCTTAGAGTATTAAATCCTACAACTTCTAGAGCTATGAGAACAATGCTCTTTAAATAAAAGACAAGACTTAATCGTGTAAATTTGCCTTTGATAGTATGAATTCACTTTTAATGTTGATATTGATATTTGATATATATTTTCATTATGCATATTAATAAATTATTATTTAGGTAAAAGTTTAATTTTACTTGAATAGCAACACTAATAATACTTATAATATTACGCTTAAATTTTACTATTAATTTAATTATAAATTAAAAGTCGATCAAGTTCATTATATTAATGCATAACAAATTTTTTACTCTTAAAATAATTATATATTTTAAAATAAAAATAATTATATCTTAATAATTATAACAAATTTTAAGAAATTATTAAAAAAAGACAAATTTTTAGTAATCATAAATATTTTTAAAATATAAAATATAGTTAATAGATAATAGGTTTGTTTTTCTTGAAGAAATGTACGAAGAAACTTTTAATCATTAGGTCTTTTTAAATTATTACGGTATAAATTAAGTTGTTAATTTTTAAATTTAATTAAATGAATTTATATTTGTAATTGAAATAAAAATAATCCATACATTTAATTATAAAATTTGTTAATAAAAATTGCTAATAAAGTTTAGTTTAGCAAAAAAAAAATACTTTTAATCTTTAACAAAATGACATTCATATTTAATATTTAATTGGACGTCTCAAATAATTTATAAAAATATTTCATGATGCATAATTTTTTTAATTTATGTTAATAAATTTCACAATTAAATTGTTTTGTATAAATCACTTATTTATTAAATAAGCACTTTATTAAAATTAAATTTTTTTAACACACACTTATAATTTATTCAGAAATTAGTAACTTTTTTTTATTCAATTAATAAATTTGTTTGGTGAACAAATAATAAAATAAATTTATAGCATATGAAAGCTAACTTTTAAAAAAATTACTTCAAATAATATTTATTATTGAAAGTTAATTGTTAATATTTCTTTTATTTTACCTTTAGCATTTTAAATAATTTATATTTTCACAAAATAAAAATAATTTCTTACTTTAGTCTTTTAAATAATAAGCCGTAAGACATTTCAATTTTTGAATTTTACACTAGCATAAGCCTTTTGTTTTTATTTATCATTTTCATTCTTTAATTCAATGACATGTATAATTGATTATGTAGTGAAAATAATGTTGTAAATGACATAATATATATTTTTATTTTATTTTAGTCTTTAAGATTATTACTAATAAGACATTTTAGTCTATAATTTTTAAAATTTTTCATTTGGATATTCTTCTTCTTCATTATTCCTTAACACTATATCTTTAAGAACTACCATCATTAATTATTATCAGTGTCTATATTATCTATGACGAATTCTCTGTCATCATCAGCACTTTTTTTATTCTTTGTCGTTATTAGCACTTTTTTTACACTCAAAACTTTGACCATTTCTCACATTAATCTCCTTAATTCTCTTTCAAGATATATTCATTCTAACTTTACCTACATCAATTTTTTTAACAACTTAAAGGAATAGTATTCACTTTCATTATTATGCTTAATAGCCTCAGAATCTTGAATCTTTATTTCAATGGACTTGTAGGTAACATATTGTCTTCTATTGGGACCACATTTCTTTTCACTAAAAAATTTCTTTATGGCTTTGAATTCATTGATGGAGCCTTTTTTATATTCTATTTTTTGTCATATTCAATTTGATTCACTTATATCTTAATTCAAACTAGCTTAATTGATTTATTTCAAAGTTTAATTTCAAAATAAAGAACCTCGATGTGTCAAATAAAGGTAATAAAGTTGTCAACAGAGAATACAAATATAGATAAGAGTTGACAATTGTATTGTTAAAAAATAATGAAATGATAGGTAAATAAAAAATTTTAAAAATTAAGAACTAAAATGTCTTAGTGTGACAATCTAAGATACTAAATTAAAATGAAAGTATACACCACATTGTATACTAACATCATTTTTCATACAATTAATCATACATGTCAATTAACATGACATGTTAATATTATATTACTGTATGTTTATGTTACATGACTCAAAGAACTAAAATGATGAATGAAAATAAAAATTAGAGACTAATATGATATTTTTAAAATTTTATATACTAAAATATTTTACACTCACTATTTCATAGACAAAATGAGAGTTCAATCCATAAAATAACTTTAACTCTTATTTTTAGTCCTTTCATATATTTTTATTAATTATACAATTAGTTTTATCTAATAACTTTAATTCAACTAATTAATTATAAACTATAAATTTTTTACTAGCTTATTAGCAATAAATTATAATTTTGTAGTTATTTTTATCAAATGAAGTATATACTATTATCCAAACACACCCTACCTTTTAAATAGATTTTTTTATTATGCAAGTTAACCGTGGAAAACAAAAAAATATAGTCCCTTTAGTTGATAGCTCAACGGTAAAACTAGAAGGACAAAATGTAAAGATGAGAGTTCAAATTCTGTCACTTGCACAAGGAGATCTTGTATGTATGAAACGAACATCAGGGCCATCAAGGCAAATACCTAGCCCATGAAGACCAGATACTCACAAAGAAGGGCTTGAATAGCATAACCCATTATGAATTTATGACAACAAAAAAATCATGGCCCACCAAAATTAATGTGCTTGAATTGTGTTGTGACAAAATTCGCTGACACTACTACTCAAAATTAATTTTAGCACATTTAGTTGATAATTACTTGACCAAACAAGAAGTTGACATTAGCTTTGAAACTGTGATGTAGAAGATGCTATTTATGAGTGAAAACGTGAGGATATGGTTATAAAGAAAGTTTGTACTTAGTAGCTTTGAGCTAAGTAGCCCGAAGTTATAATGAAATATGTGGTGGAAGTCACAATCAATGCATCCTATTTTGTATATGTGATCACGCTGATAGAGAGGTACATTAAAGAAAAAAGTCCAGATTTGTCCACTTTTGCCAACAAATTAAAGTTCAGTGTTTTTATAATAAAAAACCAAGGTGAAAACTTTTTCTTTTCTACCTGGTTTCGTCAAGATTTGTTAGAAATAATATTTTGCGGTGAGTATTTTTGAGAATTGTTTGAAAAATATTTGCAAATCTTCATTGTATATAACAGTGTAAATAGCATTCAATTGCTCTGTGAATTTAATGAGGATTACAAAATAGAAAATCTCTAAGTAGAAAACAGGATGAAGAATGGTCATATAATATAAGTTTAGGGAAGCAACGTTGAATATTGAGCTGACAGAAAGTGCCACCAAAAGCTAACGGAGAGCACAAATAAATTGGCCTTAATAACACCAACTCCCTGGAGCTTGGACCAAGGGCCGGCTGTCCCAACTCTTAATTGTCTTTTCTATTGTTCCATCTTGTCTGTAATTTTTTTAAAAATTATTTTTTTTATATATGTTAAAAAATCATAATTAAAAAAAAAAGTACTTGTTACTATACTTCTAAACTTATAATTACAGTACATACTCTTTTTAAATTAAATATTATGCTTTTTTTAATATCTTAAATATTTATAATTTTTTAATAAATCATTAACCCATTAGGTAAAAGAGCATATAATACTTTTCTTTTTATTAAGTACCTTAAAATTTACTTTAAAAAAGTATATAACATACACATTATTTTAATTTAAATAAATATAAAAAGCAATTCTAGAATTGTGATAACTACCTATAATTAGAAACAGTAGTATCCAACATAGCAAATAGATAACTAATTAAGAAATATCCATTTCAGTCTCTCAAATTATAAATTTAAGTATTTTAGTACAAAAATTTTAATTTGGTTTTTAATTAAAAAAATATTCATTTTAATTTCTTTTCTATTTTATTTGTCATTGTCATTTTTTATTAAAAAATTTATATTATTTTATAAAGTTAAACGTTAATGTAAACTTTTATAAAGTCAAAAACTAAACTGATTAATACTTATAATTTAAAGACCTAAAATGAATATCTATTAAAACAAATGATTTTCAGAATCATGCAAAAGCCAAAAACAAAGATTTAATATTGATTTATTTCATCAACAATTTTATATGCTGACATACTAAATTATTTGGGTATTTAAAAAGTTTATATAGAGTTTGTGAAAGTAGTTTATAATTTTTGTAAGTTTTTTCAGTTTATTCTAATAAATATTTTTATATAATTACCAAAATAAGCTTTTTTATTTTTATTTTATAAATTTATTATTTTAATTATTATATAAACCATTTATGTAATAAAATTATTGAATAAATGCATCTTAGATATAATATTCATGCATTACATTAGTACGTGTAAATGTGAAAAAATAACTTAAAATAAAAACACATATTAAGAAATTAAATTTTATTAAACTATAATTATAATATACTATAAGAAAAATATTTAAATATTTTTTTAGTAAAATATGTATATATTTTTTAAATTATTAGTACAAATTGTCTATATTTTTTTTGGTAAATATATGGTTAAAAATGAAATATATTAAATATCATCATATTGAAGTTGTTTATTAAGGGACTACTTAGTTTCATAAAATGTTTTTTCATTTTATTTTCTGTTTTCACTTTTAATTGCAAAATTATCACCTTATTTTTATTTTGATTATTATCTTAAAAAATTCATTCAAAATGTTTTTATATTTTTTTACATCACATATACATCCTTCATTAGAATGGGGTAGAATTAGTATAAATAATAAAGAAAAAAATTATTTTTAGTATTTTTATATAAAAATAAAAAATTATAAATTAATAAAAAAAAGTGACAGTTTTGAAATTAAAAAAAAAATAAAAACAAACATGATAAATATTTCATTGTAATAAATTGTATTCTAATGCAATTTTCATAATTTTCATCATACTTAATAAAAAATTTTAAATCAAAGATGATGATTCATAGTAGTACAGTATATATTTAACTATGTATGAGAAATTATTGATAATATTATGAGTTACTTTAATAATATTGTTCAAATGTGTATACTAATTTATTAATTTTTTTTTCATTTTGATAATCATGCAATTAATTTTATTTAGAGAGATGTTTATAAAATATTTTCTAATAAATTATTAATTATTTTAAATTTATTAAAAAGTACAAAATTATAAGAGAAAAATTTTAAATTAAGAGTAAAATAATTAAAAAAATTAATAAATTATTAATAGCATGTTACTAGTATTTTTCTCTCTTCAATGATGTCACTGTAACAAAGTAATATAAATGTTTATTTTTCTTACATATTTTTTTACTTGATTTATTGTTGAAAATTTATGTATGTGATATAATTATTCAGTGTAACTAGATTATTCATTTGCTCAAGTATTATCTCAATGCTCATAATATTTATTCTATTGTAATAGCCAGTATTTTACTACCATTTATGTGTAGAAGCCAGCCGTTAAATTTATACTTTAGATAATTTAATTTATATGAATATATTAATTATTTACGATCTTACTCTGATATCTATAAGTAGTAATTTATTTTCTTTTTATCTACAATTAATAATTCTTTGAAGGACTTATTAAATGTTTGATTGTATTAACAAGTGTGAGGTGAATTTATTTATTAAAAGCTCTTACATTTGATAAAGTAAAACTTTTGGAAAAGAAAGATAAGAGAGAATAAAATAGGTTTGGAATGTGCAATTGCTTATGGATTCCTATGATATATAAGGCGACAGTGATTGACCAAACAAATAATAAGAAAAAAAGATTACACTTTTCTTTGCCCCAAATTAATCTGAAATTTCGATGCCATTTGAATGATTCCATCCATTTGATATTTAAATGAAAAGCATATTACTTTTTTTTTCCCATTTAAGAATATATGTTTATATTGCAGCATTCTTAATATCGACAATGTTTAATTCCACGTTTATTATTTCAAAATTAATATACATATAATTTAATAATTAACAAATACAATTTTATAAATATAAAATGTCATAATTTATTATAAAGATAAAATTTAATAATTTTATATAATTATAAAACTAATTAAATATAATACACTAATAAAGATTAAATAAATTACAATATATATATATAATTTATAAAAATACATATTTATGAAAAAAATTTAAATTTATATAAGGTGATAAATAAAAATTTATAAATATAAACATAAATATTCACAAAAAAAAAATCTGAAATTTTATACAGATAATAATGTAAACTTGAGTAACAAAGTTTATATACTATAATAAAACACAATTTTTATTACTAAAATTAAAATAAAATTAATAAAAACATGAATAAAAAGTAAAATTACTTTAATAAAAAAATAATTTACATGTTATTTTAATTTTAATAATAAAATATATATTTAACATGAAAAAAAATCATATTTCATTCATTAAATAACAAACTCTTATATATAATACAAGAATTGATTAGTAATAATTTAAAATAAAATGTTTATTATTATATATATAAATTTAACAGGACATGTTATATTATTTTTAAATTGATAATTATTTTTATTTAAATATTTTTAAATTAAAAATATATTTATATTTTTTAATATTGATCACTAATTTTATCATCAATAATATATATTTAATATAATATCAATGATTATGATTATTTTATATTAGAAAGGTATAAAATATCATTTTCATCTTCAAAATATCACATAAATTATCTTTAAATATTTATTATAAAATTAAAATTAAAAGATATATTGTAATTTTTAATCCTTTTTTTAGTAGGTGTTTTGAAGACATATATTAAAAATAAATTATTATTAAAAATTACAGTATTTAATATTTTCAATACATTAAATCTTAATATATTTTTTAATTTTTAATAAAAAAACTTATTATGACTAAATTTAATAAATTTTTAGATAAGTATGTATAGAAAAAAGTTAATATAAAAAGTTATATTAATCTATTAATCTTTATAGTGTGTCAAGTATAAATGACATAATATTTTTATATAATTAGTGATTTATATATTTTTTTAAATTTTTAAATCATGCTGCTATTAGTGGATGATATCTTTAAAGTTGAATTATTATCGAGACATTTAGATTTTGAGTGCTAGTAGAGATAAATTTAAAGTAATTTTTTTTAATCTTTGATTGATTTGATGTAATAAAATATTTATATTTATATAAAATTAATATAAAAACTTGAATTAAAAGGAAGAAGTTAAACTCTAAATTTAAACGTTTCGTAAAAATAAATTTTAAGCTTTACGAGTGAGTCTATTTTTTTAATTTAATTTTTTAGTTTTTATTATTTATCATATTTAAATTATAGCATATTGAATATGTGAGCGCAAATAAGATTTGTTTGTCATAGTTATATTTTATTTGAAATAATATTGTTTGAGCTAATAAAATTACTACAAACAATAAAATTTCTTTTTTCAGTATTCAATACAGTAAGCATAAATATAGTTTGAAAGATATGTTTCAAATTTATTTTGAGTTATTTATTGCTAAGTAATAACAAGATTTTAAGAATTTGAAAAAAAATATTTATAAAAAGTAATTACAACAAAAATGTTAATAAATTAGAAATATTATGTCATTGATACAAATATGTAATAATATTTTTTGTTAAGGATTTAATTAAAATATTTTAAAATCAATCGTATTTAATTAAAATTTTGATAATTTAATTAAAAAATTAAGAACTAACAAGTTAATTTAAGATATAAAAAATAATAAAAGTATTTCGTTACTAAAAAAATTATTTAAACTAAACTAATATGTAAATAAAAAAATAGTTGGTAAAAAAATAATTATAGAAACAAAATATATATTGTAACGAATAAGAGAATAACATAAAAACCTAGTGAAAATGACATAAGAAGTAACGCCCATCGCCTTCAGCGGAAAGAGGGAAACGGGGAAGGCAACAACAATTTCAAGCAAATATTAAATGGTTAGAGAGTCCAAACAAACACTCGAATGCTACTAACTCAAACAAACAACTCCTAACTCTTAACAAAACACAAAAAAAAAAAAGAACAGAATCAGCTTTTCGCAAACTCAAAAGCAAAAGCAAAGAAGAAGAAGAAAGTCCTAAGAACAATGTCCATCGCATTCTCCTTCATCAATCCTCCTTCGACCACTTCCCTTTCTTCTTCCAAATCGATTCCTTCGTTCTCCTTCTCCACCCTCCGTCTCCCTCTCACTCCCATTCCCGCTCCCCTCTCCCGCACCCACCGCCGCGCAGATCCCTTCCTTCTCCACACCTTTGGCGGCGGCGGAGACGGCCACGGACACGGCGGATCATTCGGAGGTCATGGTGGCGGCGGTGGTCATGGAGATGGCCACGAGGATGGCAATGGCGGAGAGAACGAGGCGCTTGTGCTCCTGGCGGCGGCGGGGAAGTCGTTGGAGAGCGTGCCGGCTGACTTGGCCACGGCTATAAAGGAAGGGAAGATTCCTGCTGCCGTGGTGTCTCGGTTTCTGGAGCTCGAGAAGTCTCCATTCTTCCGATGGTTGCTTCAGTTTCCTGGCTTCAAGGAGCGCCTTCTCGCCGATGATCTCTTCCTTGCTAAGGTCGCCATGGAATGCGGCGTTGGCGTCTTCACCAAGGTTCCTTTCTCTCTTCCATTCATTGTTCAAACATCATTCAGCAACTAATTATGGTTCTTTTTATTGATGGTGAATAGTGTGTCAATCATGTTATAAGCGTGTACATAGGAATATAATTGTGTGAGCAACAAGATTAGATTAACGGATTTTTTATTGTCTGATCTAATTATGCTATGGAACAATGATACTTTTATTTATGGTTGTTATGTTTGCTTATGTGCTGATTAATAATCTTCTGTGACTTTTGTTTCTTCCCTCGCTAGACTGCTGCTGAGTATGATCGCAGGAGAGAAAACTTTTTCAATGAGCTCGAAATTGTCTTCGCTGATGTGGTATGAGTATTCTCAATTTCTTCAAAAATTATTGCCCATCTTTCTGCATACATTTCCTTACTTGCTGTTACAGTATATCATTTACGATGTCTTCGCCTCAAAACACAAGCTTGATATATATGATTTGATGCCACTATGTACCTTAATGATGTTGACGAGCTAGAGGAATTGATAACGACTAGTTTCTTTGGGTATTGGTTCCAATTAACAAATGCAGAAATTTTGCGGGTTTTTTGTATGATCCATTTCAGAAATTCGGACAGTTTTTATGGTTCTTGTATATGTCCAGACTCCATATATTATGTCATCCTTGTGTTTAAAAGCATTTTTTTATCCCTCAACTTTTTGTCTGGGCTCTGCTCTGCTCTTTCTTATTCTGTCTTATATAATTGCATTAGCAGGGAAAGCACATCAAATGCTGAAACCCCAATCTAAGTAGTGGGTGGTTTGAGCAGAATTTTTCTCAATGGGGAGAGTGAACCATGGTAACCCATGTGGTGATGTTATTTTATTTGCTCAATTGTTTGTAGGTTATAGAAAAAAGTATGCATGCTTCCCATCATTTATTTGGAACACTCTAATGGAGATAGATGCTCAATGTGACTATAATATTTATAATAAAAAAGACTTTTCTTTGTTTGGATAACAGAATTTGTTTTTCTACGCTAATGAATTTATGTACTAACATTTGAATTAATTCTGTTGTTTTACTTCTAAAAGGAAGTTTGGACAAGCTTACTTGGAACATGTGAAAATAATTTATGATTTTTTTTTTCATAAGCTCTCGTTATCTTATTTCTACAAACTTCTTGGTGCAGCTTATCATAATAAATTCTTTTTTTAGCTTATTCCAATAAGTTTCACTGTCAAATTTATATTATAAATTGGCATGTGATAAGAGTTTATTCAATAAGCATTTAATTAAACTGTTTTTTAAATGCACCCTTAATACATTTGTGTCTTGTTTGTGTGTTATTTTCACTTTGTACATGCTACAGTCCATAGAAAATATTGCTTCCTGTGAAACATTTATTGTAGTCAATGGCATAACATCCCGTTTACATTTACTGTCCATAGGTCATGGCCATACTCGCAGATTTCATGCTGGTTTATCTTCCTGCACCTACTGTAGCTCTTAGACCACCACTTGCAGGCAGTGCAGGGCCCATTGCTAAGTTTTTCCACAGCTGCCCAGATAATGCATTTCAGGTGCATGTCCCATAGGTTATATTGATGTGTTTTTCTTTTGATTCCTTAAATAATTTTCACAAATAAATGTTAGTAACATCATATTCTTTATTTCCTTCAACAGGTTGCTCTCTCTGGAACATCATATTCCATATTACAGAGGATAGGTGCAATTGTGGTATGTACAACTTGGTATATTCTGTCTTTTCTTGCAATTTTAATCCAATTTCTTCTCATTTTTTTCTTTTAGTTTTCTATGGCTAATTGTTATAATGCGGTTACCTTTCTCAGCGTAATGGAACTAAGCTTTTTGCAGTTGGAACTGCCTCATCACTGGTTAGTTCTTGTCTTCCTCTTCTCTATAACTTTTAGGAGTATTTATGGATGTTTATTCATTAATCATTGCAATAGTTAAGGGCGCTCATGTTTTGGCAATTGAGTTGACTGATGCAGTCTTCTCATTTATGATTTGCCTTCATATTATGGGTTTGATTGCAACAAATCTAGAGAGCTACACAAGGTTTTTAGTCTTCAAATTATGGGTATGGTTACAGTCAGATCAAGTACTGCAGAAATTCTAGTATTTCACATAGTTTATTTATAAATATTTCTCATAGGTGTGGTGAATGGTTAATTTTTATGTGGGTGCTATTTAAATGTACTTTCTTCTAGATTTTTTTTTGTATGATTAATTTTTACGCACCTGCGTCTGAGTTCAGTTTGTTGATGATGCAGTGCTAGTAAATCCTGATCCTTGACTTGCTCTTGTATTGAACTTATTTTTCACCCATTGGATGTATTGAATGAGACTGATTTGGCGTAAAACATTTCCACTATTACAATCAACTGCTTTTATACACGTTCTTCAAATTTGAATTTGAAATTGTTGATCTACTAGTTCTTATGAATGAGATAGTGAATGGCCTAAAAAGTTTCCAAGGATCTGTCGTATATCACCTTTTCATTTGATAAATTATCCTGCCAATTCTTATTTCCCTTAAGTGTTTTAAATGTTAGTGGAGTAACTGAGTTCAGACACTAATATATACTGCATTTTGTATCCATTCAGGTTGGGACAGCTATGACAAATGCCTTAATTAATGCAAAGAAGGCAGTTGATAAGTCTGCTGCTGGGGAAATTGAAAATGTTCCCATATTGTCTACCAGTGCTGCCTATGGTGTCTATATGGCAGTTTCTAGCAACCTCAGGTAAAAGGGATGATGTAATTAGTGATGGATTATTTGAAGCTTATAATATAAAACCTTCAAATGATTCGAGCAAGTGGTCTTAGCTTCAAACTTGCTCTTACCTTTGTGCATATGGGTTGCACTAACTAGTAACTAACGTAATCCATTTAAATGGTCATTGTGGCATTTAGAAAAATTGTTTCACTGTCAAACACTAGTGATTTAAATGCTATAGGAATCATTGAAAAATCAATGTTTAAAAAATTATGATCAATATGATTATAATGTGAGTGCTACCCAGCCATATATAAGTAATTATTATCAGTTGCTTGTCATTGTTCATAATGTTGGACTTACTGTCACTGATTACAGACTAGCATCTCAGTACATATCATGATGAATTGCTTGGAGAGAAAGCGCATGCTTTCTTCTCCATTTTTGCATGTTTAAAAATGTTTATTTAATGATTTAATCAACATTTAATAGACAAATAAAGCTACTGGAAAAGTTAAACAAATATTTTGAAATGCTGATTGTTGTGGGAGATGCTATTTGCTCAATTTTATGATGTTGCTTAATTTTCTAAAGAAAATTCACGGTTTATAAATTGAACCTTTTAACTTTTGTTATACAGAGTATGTTAACATTATTATTACTTTCAATCATATTTGAAAATGTTCTAGCCTGTTCTTGTCTTCTGTAACTTTATGTTGATTGTTGTATAAAACCTTCACTAGGATTCTGATTTTGCTTACAGGTATCAAGTACTTGCTGGAATTATTGAACAGAGGATGTTGGAACCTTTGCTGCACCAGCACAAGCTTTTACTTAGTGCAATTTGCTTTGCTGTGCGGACTGGCAATACGTATTTGGGTTCATTATTGTAAGAAAACTCATACTTTTTCTGATTACTTGTGAATGGAGCATTGCTTGTTGCCAGTGGCTAATGTTTTGTGATTTTGCCATGACAGGTGGGTGGATTATGCTCGTTGGGTGGGGGTTCAGTAGGCCCAAGACCAAGATCACATGAGTTGGATTTTTCTTGATTGACTACATTTTTCTCAAGATGTTGTTTTGCTTCAGTACTGGACCACCAGAAAATTATTTTCCTGCAGGCTAGCAGAGCTTTGGTTGTAGGAATAGCCCAATAGGTTATCGTCCCCTCTATTTTTGCATGCTCATTGCGGATCACTATGCGTGTTCTTCATCTCAAGAGTTTCCTCAGTCAATTTATGGCATGAGGATGTGGACATAATTTATTTTTTGTTACCAGGACATAATTTGATACTCGATGAAAACTGAAAAGTTGCATCTTATTGCAAGATATTAAAGAAAAGTTTTTGTTACTAATACAAGTAATTCTCTACATTGAACTATGCCCGCCCCTTATCTTTTTTCCCTATAGCATGATCTACAGGCTGTGTATTATTTTACAAAATTAGCTTATTGATTAATTTCTTCCTTGTTTGGTAGAATTATGCTAGAATTGTTTTTAAAACTATATCGATATGCCTGCCTGAGGAGATTTTCTTAATCGCTATTGAATTCAACCTGATGTCCTGAGTGCATTTTCCCTGTGTGCATCTTAGAAATTTGCTCATGCTATCTTGTGTTAAAGTTCAGTTAATATCTTTTCATGTTACTAACATGACAAAATGGCTTTATAAAAGGAGAAAGACTTATAAGGCAGGGTCTGGTTGCCGAATTTTAAATTCAAGAAATCAATAATAAAAAATGCTTAAAATGAAAGTCAAGTATTAGGAGTTATGAATAATAAATACAAAAAAAAAAAAGCATAATAAAGAGATTTTCATATTTTCTTTAAAAATAAGTCATTTGAATTTTTTTTTACTTGGCATAAAAATTATATAATTACAATTTTACAATATTTAAAAAAAAAATTCTTACTATTTAAATGCATGCAATATAGTAATTTTACCCCATTCAAACACAACTCAAAAGTAATTATTATACAACTCACTGTTATTCATACTAAATTTAGGTTTACTTGTATTTCTGTTATATCATTTTAATTTAGTATTATAGTAAATTATAAAAAATGTAGCAGAAGTGTACTGATTGGCAAATATAAAATCAATACGACGATGTTTTAATTTCTTCATACGAGGATTAGTCTCATTCAAAGGATGTATAGATACTCGGCCAATTTTTTTTAGAGGCTTTTTAAAGTTTTCTTATATCTGAAATATAAAATGCATAACTTTAAAATCATATCAAGTTATACCTTTGAAAATTTAAAAGTAGGAAATGACTTTAGCTAAACACTTCATTCTTGATTCATAATCACTTTTATCACTCACAGCAAGTGTATTTTGAACATTAACAGATGGCATTTTGATGATTATTAATAAATTACTTACGAATGTTTTTAGACATTGTTTAACAATCAAAGTTGAAAATTAATTTTGATGTAAGTAACGTGATATTAAAAAAAAAAAAAAAAAGAGTCTAGTAAGCTGGTGAAACCAACTTTTGTAAATAGACTATTATTATTTTTGGACAACTTAATTAAGCTCCATAAGCTCTTATTAAATAAACAATTTATACCATAAATTTATCATTGAAAGAACTTATTTTTATATAAAAAGTAATATATTAAGTTAAAAATAACGCAAACTTATAAAATATTTTCATGTTATTTTAGCTTACATTACATGACATATTAAGTTAGAAAAACTCTTACCCATTGATCTACATATTCGGTAATTTTCATAATGAATGTTTAAAATAGCTTAAATTGTAAAATATAATTGTTTAAATGAAAA
The DNA here is from genome assembly GCA_024086825.1 of Abrus pulchellus subsp. cantoniensis. Lineage (NCBI taxonomy): Eukaryota > Viridiplantae > Streptophyta > Magnoliopsida > Fabales > Fabaceae > Abrus > Abrus pulchellus. The sequence continues at coordinate 23,468,643 of CM044054.1, forward strand.
AATATATTTTCAATTTTTTTAGTTATACAAATGTTACTTTATTTTTATTTTATTTTAAAAAGTTGTATTAAAAGCAAAGAAAATAATTTTTTTATTATCATTATTTTTAGATAATTTTTTTAAAAAATAAAAATAAGATAGCATTTTTATAATTAATATCAATAAGACATTTGCTTAAATCAAATGGTCCCTTGTTTTTTAAAAAACTCTCAACGTAGTAAAGATAAACTATTATTTTTTCCAAAACAAATTAAACAAAACCTACATTATATTGACTGTAATCTATAAAAAATACAATTGAGATTGCTAAATAATTAAAATTTGGTATTTTATAATTTATTAATTCTATAAACTTGAGGATTCAAACACTAATTCCTTTTAAAAATGACTGGGGAGAGAACGGGGCAACGTAGGAAATAATCGTAAAAGTTATTGTAAATATAATAAAGTGTAGTTTCGCAGCTGTATTCAGATCTCACATTATATTGTAATATAATAATCTCACGACTCAAGCTTTACATTTTCCTTCATCATCGGTGGCCATTAGCTGTGTAATAAATTAAAACTACAGAGGCTATTCATACAATACAAGGAAGAAAACTACGCTAAATTGAAGTTGTTTCTAGATTTTCTGTAACACCCTGTTTTTTATCTTGAGAAATGACTAGTCAGTTTCCAACTATATTTGCTCTAAGCTTCTAAAGGCATCCTACTAAGAAAGAAGGATAGGAAGATGTCATGTTTCCCGGGGGCCATCAAATGATTGTGTCTTTCTCAAGTTCCAGTGGAGACCCTCATGAATACTGCGCAAGAAATCATTGGTAGAATCAACTAGACAAGCTGTAGGAACAGGCCAAGGTGCCATGCTGCACACTAGTGCATCTCCCGGTGCTAACTGCTTCCTGTCTTTGCCATCAAATGATGCCCATGCAGGGCTTCTGCTATTGAATGGTACTTGCACCCTCAAAGTGACATGCTCCGGAAATATCAATGGCCTAAAAGATAGGGAATGCGGGCAAATTGGTGTGAATAAGATACCTGGAACCTGCAGATTGATGACAAGTTTCAAACTGAGCTGCGTATTGATAATATTTATATAACTAAAGAGAGGAAACAACTTCTTCAAGGGAAGGGTTGGCCGGAATTTCCATTGTAAATTGTTATCTAAGAATAAAAAGATAAACTGTTTAAAGGTATCTATCCAGTAACAGCCTAACAGGAGGGGAAAAAAGAATATGAAAAGCAACTTGTAATTGTCAAAGCAAACACTTCAAGCCAGTGATCAAAAGCAGTTCAACAACATTATAGATAATAGAATTTTTTATTGAGACAAACATCGTCAACTAGAAAAAAAAAATCAGCTAAACTCTGCAATGAAGACTATGTAAGAAACTCTTCAACAAAGTACCTGTGGATGGACCATTGATCCTCCAGCTGCTAAAGAATATGCTGTACTACCAGATGTTGTAGATAAGATTAATCCATCCCCTTGCACACATGTGACGAAGGAGTTGTCACAGTAGCATTCCAAATTTGTTAGGAAAGATGATATTCCACGATCAATAGTAACCTCATTTAGAACAAGCATTGATTCTTCAGTTTCATAATCATTTTTAGCTGCATCTCGTATAACATGACATAGCAAACGGTGTCGTAATGTGATACTAATGGGGCCCTTTAAAATTGATTCAAGGTATTCTTTGTAATGTTCACTGTCTGAAGGATGGTTAAGTTCAGCTTCCAACTAGAAATGAAAGCAAATATAAAAAGTAAGATGAGGAATATCAGCAACACACTCTTTATTATTGATTAAAATTTATTAAAAACTATACAATTATGTGGATCCCACTGTTTCTCACTTTTAATTTAATGTTTCTCGCTTATACTTTTGTAGTTGTCAATAAATTTTAGCTAGTTAAGAATGTGTTGCTAGTATTCCTCAAGTAAGATAATATACAGGAATACAGAAGGATACAGAAAGGGGTCATAAAGCCAAGAGAGCCTAAAGAAAAGGGGACAATAGGAGGCACTGGTCCTTTGAACATAGATGCTGCCTGCACATTAAATACATGAAAAAGTACTAATCAATGTCACGAAGCAAACCAACATAACAGATAGGAAAAGTAAAACAAAGATTATAATAGACCTAAGATCAAATGTTACTTAAATGAAATTTAAACTCCAAAAATAAAACAAAAGAGCTTTTTATTTTTAGCGTATATATTAGGTTGAATAAATAGTTAAAAGTACAATTTTAGCAATACTACCTCAATGTGGATAAAAAATATTTAGCAATATATACTGTTAACAAAAATAAAAAAGATTAGCAATTTAAAAAGTGCTTAAACTGCAGGGACCAGTGCTACGGATATCAGGAAATCTTAAAGACTTCCTTGTGGCTTATTCACAAGTTTTATGCAAATACTTTTCTGGCTTCTGACCATATTTTAGGTGACAAAGTTGACAGATTCAAATTTTGAAAAATTAACCTTGACTAGATGTGGATAAAAAATAGTTTACTTCCACAGAGTAAAATCAAGGAAATTCTCAGTTTTGTTGTAATACTAGAAAGCTAGATTTCACATACCCATAGGACAGTGCCATCTCCACCAAGAGTTATCACAAGGTCAACTTTAGTGTGCAGCATCAAAATTTCCTTATCTAAAAACAAAAAATTGACGCTCATAAATAGTTATGATTTGGGGAATAATAAAAACATGCAACCACTATCATCAAATAGTTCACTGATGATTGATTTGGGTCCATTAATTTTGAGCTAAACTCTTATAATCTTGGCATTATGTCCTGCCAGAATGATGAGCTAAAATCTAAACAGAGAATTGATATGATATTATATAAGCACAGAAAAAGAGCATAGGTTCCAAAATTATGCCGACAAAGAAATTGCATCATGTTAAGTGTACAATATTTTTTTGGTGTGCAATTGTGCATCAAGGATAACTAATATAATATTTGAAAGCTGCCGTACTGAAACTAGCAGGTCATCATTTTGAAGCTAATAGAAAACACGGTGTACAATAACTTGACTACTCAACTATAATTTTAACAACTGGAAGACACTTAAAAGGTTTTACTTTGGACAAAAACAAGGAACATTCAGCCAAAGAACAATTGAAAAGGAGGGTAAGGCAAGGGACCAACATATCTATTAAGGTATATGCACTATGCAGAAGCAAGATATCGAAATCAATTGAAGAATTATGAGAAGCAAAATGAAATGATAGCAATATAATTTCACAAAGAAAAGAGTGTACAAAATCCTCTTATAATAATGAGGATAAAACAAAGAAGAAATCTCTCTTAAAAGGAAACAAAGATGAACAATGAATTGATGATGTAAAAATTAATAATTCAACTCCTATTTACATAAGATTCAAATAAATTAAATCCAATAAATGAATTAGAGGTTAATACGAAACTAAAGTAAAGACCATTAGTTTTAATGGTAGTTAATAAAATGGAATTTGAATCATCCACTTAACAATCTCCACTTTGGCTTGAATTCAACTAGTTGTTCATCACCATGTCTTCAAACTTTGTAGAGACTAACCAAACAATGTTGAAACTTGGTATTTCAAAGAGGCTCAATAAGCATATCTGCTAGATTCTAAGATGTGTGGATCTTTTTTACTACAACTTTACCAACAACCATGTCTTGAATAAAGTGATATTTTATGTCAATGTGTTTGGTCTTGTCGTTATAATGATTGGTCTTAATTGAATAAGTATTCTTAATAGCACTTGTTAAGGTATATGCACTATGTGGCCATAGTAGTCAATAGTGGCCGCTATCGCGGTGGAGCAGAGCGGAGAAGCACGGCGCAGCTATAGAGACCCAATAGCTTCACAGTTCAAAGGAACGACTGTCGCAACCACTATTCTATTCTTGCTGAAATGCCAAACTTGTGTTTCTAAATGTTGTGCAACTTATAGGGGGGCCATCTTGGGATTTTGCCCCCTCTTATTTTTTGACATCTCTTCATAAGCCCTAAGCTTCTCATTTCATCTCTCAGCTCTTCTCTCATTTCTGCTCTCATTTTATCTCTATTTTCTATGATTCCATTGCCTCCAGTGGCCTTCATCTCCAACGATACTTTTTACACAACAGAGGCGTTCTTCGGTCATCTTCATCTCTTATGAAGCCTCCAACATGACCCAAATTGTTTTTAGTTGTCTTCTTCAACTTCAAGTTCAACGAAGCTTCCGACGTCACCCATACATTTTCTAGTCATCTACGTCTCCGACCAACTTTCCTGCAAACCTTCTAGTGAACCTGCACATATTTTAGTGACTGAACATTTTTTTTTCCTATTTTCCTTCTCTATTTTGATTCTCGTATTCTGTTTTGTTTTCATTAATATTGCATGTCTTTAAAGCACGTCTTTAATTTGGGTCTTAATTTAATATTTTTAGCATATATATATATATATGTGAAATTTAATTTATATTAGATATATTTAAAATGCCTAAAATGATGGTTATCCCACTATCCGCTATCCCACTATAGCATTTTTTGGGTCAACTGCTCCGCGCCTCTATCTAGGATTGACTCCTATAATAGAAGCAAGTTTTCAAAATGAATTGAAGAATTATGAGAAGCAAAATGAAATGATAGTAATATAATTTCACTAAGAAGAGAGTGCAAAATCCTCTTATAATGATGAGGATAAAACAAAGAAAAAGCCTCTCTTAAAAGGAAACAAAGATGAACAATGAATTGATAATGTAAAAACTAATAACTCAACCCCTATTTATATAAGATACAAATGAATTAAAACCAATAAATGAATTAGAGGTTAATATGAAACTAAAGTTAAGACCATTGGTTTCAATGGTAGAAAATAAAGTAGAATTTGAGCCATCCACTTACCAATATCAAAGAACAAAATTGGTTTTAGGCTTGTGTGGTCAAATCATAAAGGTTATGTACCTATTTGTGGGCTTCGACAAAAATAAAAGGAAATACTAATACCATTACCAGCATATAGTCTAAATGATTTAGAAAAAGCCTGTGATAGGGTGCCATGAGAAACTGTGTCTTGCAAAGGGTTTAGAGAAGGGCCTTTTACGTATGAATGTATGATATAATCCTAGTTAATAAATTGATAGAAGTAAATACTAAACTTTATTTTTCCCTCCATCTTTTTCCTTATTCTTCACACAAGTTTTGGCACCTCTCAAATGCAAGGAATCCACAAAAAAGGCAAAAAAATCCCTGATAAATACCTCAAAAGATAACACAATGCACAAGATGTGCAATTTTGTGAAGCACACATCAAGTGAAGAGTATCCTTTAATGATTCTTATTGCTTACCATCATTCCAAGTTTCTACAAAGTTATAGTGTGATGACTCTGTCAAAAGTTCCACCTTGACACGAGGTTCCACATAGATGTGTAGTTTCTTTTGCTGCCTCAACCATCTAGGAATGAGAAAAAAGGCAAGCAGCATCATTAAAACAAGGTTTGGCATATGCTAGAAAGGTAAAATCAAAATGAAAAATTCCATGCCATACAACCCCATTATTGTTTTATACGAAAGACATATACAAGGAAGGATAAAAAGGAAGAGGATAGATGTAATAGTAAATAATAAGAGGTGAAGTCAAACTTCAAATTTGAAAGGAAACAATCTTTACTTTGCCAAATCAAACTTGCACAAATGAATTGCAAAGCAGGGTTAAGTTTAATTTTTGTGTGAATCTAGTGAGAGGATTTAATCTTTGACCATCCATTATGATTGTATAGTTAAGATTAGTTCCTCCCATGTCTCATGTGCATGTGCGTGTACACACGTAAACACAATGTTCTCAGCTTTTATATTATGAAGAGACCTCTTAAGTTTTTGCAACAACTGTTAAGAAAGAAAGAATGAAAGACATCAGCAAAAGTTGCAAGATTCCATAGAAATGTAAAATAACTTGCGAGTTCTATGATCAAACCTCTATTCCATAACATATTCCGTACTTTTGTTAAGAATGTCAGACTCAAGTCAGCATCATATTATAAGGGAAGAAAACTTGACTTTGGGAGAACAGAAAGTGAAAACAAATAATGTAAGGATTCACACCTAATCATTTCAGCACATAGAATTTGAACTGAAACTGAATTTGGTTTGGTCAATATGAGCACTGTTTGTGGGCATGACTCCCACTTCAAAGAGATCTGGAAGAGATGTAGGTTCTCAATTAGACAATAAAGAAGTATAACTATTGAAAATTTAGCACTAGCTTGAAGACAAACTTTAAGAAAAGTGACACACAAGCTTATCAATTGCAATAATAATATTTAAATAATAAAATCAAATCACTCACAACAACAGAAGAGATACCTGCTTACTACTGCGCTCTGCAGTAGTTATATTTCCTCTTTCAAAAGAGACAACATCATGTTTGTGCTGATCACTTTGCTCACCTTTACAGCACCATGAAAGTTTAAATGAAGCCTGCATAAAAAAGGATAAAAAAGATCAAGTTCAATTAAGCCTTAATTGGTAATTTTAACATTATTAACAGATATGACAAAAATTGTAATCACTTCGAGGATATGAATTAGTTACTGGTAGGACAAATTTGTCAAAATATATGGTGGTGGTACTTGCACAATGTCATGGGAAAATGGACAAAAAATTCAACAGTAAGTTCACAATTTCATACCAGTAAGAACATTAGTAATTACCCCAGTTTTCATTTGAATGTAATTGCACAAGGCTTAACTGCCAGTGCTGTTCTGAAGACTCGTAATCTATTCAGCCTTATGAATGTTTGAACATGAGAACCATCAACAAAATGGCTCATTGATTATATAGGTATGCAAACACATCACACATATGCAAATATGTCAAAGCATTAAATATCAATAGGAACCCAACTGCAACAGGATGATCATACCATAATAACCCAATTTGCTTCAAGTAGGGATTCATGAAATACCTTTCTGACCATCTTGGAATCAGAATCAGGTGTTCCATCCCTAAGAACCTCGTGGGAGCAAATACCATTCCTTGAACAACATCTTTCAGACTGTCCATTAGCTTCATTATATAATGTTGGTTGTTTGGCAGGGTTATTTGACCTCACATCATCAAGATCAGTCTGATGCTCTAGACATGATTTCTCTGTCATAAAAACAAGCAGTGAACAGAAGGTATGTGTTAAATTGATGCTTCAATCAATGCATCTCAAGAAGTCCTCAATATTACCAGCAGATATTAGAACTTTAGAAGGTATGAATTCAATTAATATCCAAAATATTTAATCATTTACTTTCTCCTCAGGTCTGGATTGAGACCATCAGACTAAATTCTTTTACAACCTTATGTAAATTGCAGGGGTATTATATTTTTAATAATGGACATAAAAATACTATTAAGATGAAATAATTAGAAATCAAATCAGAATTAAAAAACTTCTCAAAATTCACTGACTAAGCCCAGGATTTAGGATAGAAGCCCCTAAATTCTGAAATACAATATCATGTCAAGTGAGCATGAATACACAGTGAATTCAAGGGAAAACCAAGTTCAGAAAAATGTTATGAACAAAATCACTCCTTATATAAAGGGAATAAAAGACTGTAATGCTTCATACATTATCAAACAAAAAATGAAGCCGGAAAGGTACTCTCATTTGAGAGAGTAGCCTGCAAAACAACATTATACAACTATAAGAACTCAAATTCTAATCACTCAGACGTGAATTCCATTGTGTTAAACACAGACTTACGACAACAATTTTGGATGAATTAGAATAGAAAAAAATAAAATCAGAAGAAACATACATTGTATATAACTAAAGATGTAGAAGCAACAAAAAGAAATATATTGCTCATCAATTTACAAGTATACAGAGAGCACAACCACAGTTGAGTCAAAATCAGATGAAAGAAATTATGTTCCTTCAGCAATATCAACTGTTACAGAATAGAAAATATAACTACAGAAGCCGCATCTTGTAGTTATTCAATTATTAGCACCTGTGTGTTCAAACTTCAGATTCCGTGCCCTCTCCAACTCATATTTACGTTTCCATTCAGCAGCCTCAGCTTGAGCAGAAGCTTTTCCTTCGGCAACTCGCCTGAGGGCCTTCGCGACAGCTAGAAGGAGTTTAAGATAAAATAAGGACAAAGATCTTTGTATCAAGATCATGTCTTGCTGCAGTTGATATTAATAATTTCAACAGAATATGATCATACTTCTTAAAGCTTCAGAGAACTCTATAAGATGGTCATCTGACCCCTGGATTGGAGCTTGAAGAAGCTCTTGCACTTCTTTCTCAGGGAAGAGAGAAAAGGAATTGACAAAACCATTCTCAGCCTGTGAACATGACATACTTGTATTTCCCTGTTACATGACGGAAACCAGACAAACCAAGAAATACACTTGTCACTGATGCTGATATATGTGAAACTGCTGCCCTCCTTAGCAGTGGACTACATCCTATATATATATATATATATATATATATATATATATATATATATATATATATGAACAAAGAAATCACAGAACTATTGACAATCTTGGACCTAGTTCCTTTTGTCCCTTTTTTTATAAGCCGAACATATCAATGACTCGTAGATATTCATATTAGCATATATATCCTCTATGGCTCCATGTCAATAAGATATGGAGGTAGCACGAACTGGCATCAAGAGTAGAGATTTACAATATATCCCAACTAAGAATCTAGACATGTTCTAGAAGCAATCCTAGTGATGCTGATCCTATGAGTAATAAGGGAATCAAGGTCAACTTCAACTATAAATCATTTTGGGCATCCTCATTTTTTCTTTTCTACATAAAACAATTGAATTTTCTCATGAAAATAAGTTTAGTCATGTTGTAACAGTAAAGAATTCCCAGGCTCCAAAATTCCAGGAGCACAAGTCCAAACTAAAATTTCAACCTCAAAATGGGGCTTGAAGCAAACAGCCCAATGAACAAACCCGATTAGTGAACAAAAACCCTAGCAATATAAACACAATAACCAAACCAAAAATTAAGATTAATAAAACAAAGAGAAGCAAATTGGAAGCTGAAATTAAGAAGGAGATTATCAAAGCAGGGAAGAATTACCGAGGAATTGAGTTTGTTTGGGGCCATAGAAGAGAGTGTAGAGAACAGAGAGAGAAAGAGAGAGAGATGAAGAATTTTGATCCCTTTCCCTGGTTGAGCCTTCCCTGGTCTTCTCCAATGCAAAGCGTTTGAAGAATTTTGACCTTGCAATATACTATTCTATATATCTATATGTATATATATTATTCCCTCTTCTCACAAATACAAAGGAAGATACATTACTTTTGGTTGGATTACAATTTGGAATGTAACAACCTCGAAACAGTGAGATTTTTACTTTTTTCTTCTTGAAGTGAAGGCAAAGACTAATTTCTTTGGACACATTTTAATAATTCGGAGTATTAATTCTTTTGGCATTTACACTGATTGATTTAATTTCTTAAAATAATATAAGTGATTTTAATTTTTAATTCTGCAAAATGGATAATTGTAAATTTTCTTTTTTTATGTCTATAAATATTTTTATTTATTAAATTATTTTTTAAAATAATAAACATATGTATTTATTTTGTAGGGTGACAGAAAAATTATTAAGAGAATATAATAAGATTTTTAAAAAATAGCGACAAATATTATATTGTTAAAGTTTGAATTGATTAACATTAACAACACTTTTATAATATGGATAATTAAATAATGGATAATTTTAATTTTAGAGCTGAACTAGTTTTTGGTTGAATAATATGGTCACATGGAAGTTGCCTGAACAGAAGCTTTTACTCATGGTACACTTTTTTTGTTTAAATATGCTCTACATTAACGATTTATTATCATATAATTTTCTATTAATTCAACAAATAAAAAGTTTGGTTTATTTTAAAATAATATTTTTGAATTCAAATCTAGTAAATAAAAAAACCAACAACACATTATCCTCTTTTTAATTATCTTAATATTTCATAAAAAAATATTAAATAAAAAATTTAGTATTTAAAAATATGAAATAATTTCTTTATTTAATAAATAAAAATTAAAAAATAATATAAAGTTTTAAAAATTATTCATGAAATAAATACAAAGAAAATTATACTCATTAAACATGTTCATGTAATTTAACTCGAATTAATGAAAACTTAAAACTCTTTGCTAAATTTAAGAACCATAGAGAAAGAAAACTTAAACTTCACAAAAAGACGTTTCATAATAATAAATATAGCATTAAGTTTCTGATAAAATTCTAAAGAAGTTTGACATTTTGTTTCTTTAGTTAGTGGGGACCACACCCCACTACGTTAACGCGTGCCCAGTTTATATGAATCTACGCGGCCTGGATAGAGATATGAATCTATACAGAGATATAATTATATTGAAAATAAAATGACATAATTATATTCAGAAATAAAATTTAAAATTTTATAAAATTTAATTAATTAACGAGTCTTTATTCAACGAAAATTTATGTTTTTTTACCTACTTTATCTACTTTTTCTAATATCATTCCATTAATAAATAAATCATAATTTTTTAATTTTTTATAAAGAAGAAAAAGAAATAGAAAGATAAACTAAATAATAACTATTTAAAATTAAAAGTTTAGAATAAGTATATAAAAAAATGTTTAAAAGATAAAAGAAATGTTTAAATAAAAGTGTCAAATGATCTAATTTATTACTAAATTAACCTTTCAAATAATATGATATACATTAATATGAGAGAAATTTTACATAAAATAATGAATATTATACCCAGTGAAATATAAGAAAAACTAATTAATTATTTAAGATAAAATTCAATTTAATATTTTAGATATATTTAACTTAAAAAAAGAAGAAGCTATCGTACGCAAAAATAAATATAAGAAAGAATATAATCATCTTCTCATCTTAAACGCATTATTAGTTGAAAGCTTTCTAACTGAACATTATTTCATGAAATAGATTAAAAATAATATATAAACACAACATAGATATATAAGACATGATTTAATATATCAAATTTATATATAGTAAAATTTTATTAAAAATTATAAAATATTCCAAAATTTATTCCACTGATAATAGAAAATCACATACTTTTAATGAAAAAATATATATTAAAAAACCACAAATAATAATATAATATAAATTTCCATAAAAAATTATACATAACACTACTTAATAATTATCTAACTCAAATAATGGTGTTCCATAACTTTATAATTTATGAAGAGATAGAAAAAAGAATCATAAGTTAAGAAAACTGAAAACTTAATAAATTTAGGAGGTTAGGGCCACACTTGTCTTGGTTTTTACTTTCTTGATTCTCACATTAAAGAAAAAAGAAAAAGTGAGCGATAAACGGGTCAACACTGGGCGGAGAGTCAACCAACAACCCCAGCACGCCACAACCAAACTTACCCTGACATCACACCCACCGTCTCTGCTCGTACCCACATTAGTCAAACCACTTTTGCCTTAACCCACTTTGTACTATGTCATTGTCTCGTAAATATTATTACTTTTGCTAAATAATAATAATAATTAATATAACGGTGAATAATGAGTAAAAAAAACTAAGCATGCATGTTTATAATTAAGCAAAATTAATAATTTTTTAAAATTTGAATACAACAGAATAAAATTAAGAAAAAAATTATTTAAACCACATGCTTTCTCAATATATATTGAATCATTAGCTTCCAATAAAGAATTCGATGACTAAGTGATCAAAAATGATGATCAATCTAAGTATTGAGGGACCAACTCCTACAATTTTGGTTTCTAGAAAAATAAAAGTGACAGGAAGAGAAAAATAAAGTCAAGCATAATTATATATGGACTAGTTCTTAAATACAAAGATATCCAACACTTTTGACCAAATACTACTTAACATATTGTACACATATAGTATAACAATAGAAGATAGATTATCTCTTACAATATTTATAATTTTATATAAAATACAATTTTAATAGATTCAACTATTAAATTATATTTATATTATTTAAATCTTTATTTTAAATTTATCAAAATTAAATAGCTATAAGAATATATTTAAAGTTTGTTTTTATTTTTATATATTTTTTAATTATACACCATGAACTTAATTTTAATGTATTATTAATGTGATATTTTTTTTTACAATTAATTAATTAAAATGTATCATAAACATAATATTTATATTAATTTTGACAACAATCAATAATTTTGACTGACTATTCATCATTTGACAGTCATACATATTTTTATATTATTAATGTATTTAAATTAAATTTTGCACAAGTACAAATATATATTGACTTTATATTAAATAATTTAAAATTAATATCAATTTAATGAATATAATGTATACAAAAAATTAATTTAATAAATAATTTTAAAATAAATTTATTCAATATATATGATTGACTTTATCTTGACTTTCTTCTAAACAGTCAGAGAAACAAATTCCAACTTTATTTTATCTATATGATTGATAATTGATCTAATTACTACTAAATAATTAAAAGACCTTATTTTTAATAGTAATAATAATGTGATGATAAATATAAAAAAAAAAATCTTTTATCTCTATCGTTTACTTTTTCATGCAGGGCTGACTCAATATAAACGAAAGTCTATGTTGACAAGAAAAAAAAAAGTCTATAACAAATTGTAAGGTATTTTAAAAAAAATATTATTTAAGGTCTAATTTTAAAAGGTGATGAATATATTTTTAAAAAATAAAATGCATATTTTATATAAAAAGTTACAATAAGCTAAAGGTAATATTTTTTAGTAAATACACTTTTATTGTAAATTGCAACATCTCTCCATTATGATTTTTAGTAAAAATAATTCTGTTATTTTGTTAACCCATACCTTTCAGATACTGATTAGTGTGATCTTTTTTTTTTTTTTCTAATATTGATTTTATTTGTTGCTCAGCAATTAATTTTTAGATTTTTTTATGAAAACAAAATATTAACCTTTAACAATATATTTCAATTTAACTTAAAAATTTTAATACTTTTATTTATTTATTTTATTACGTACATGATATCTTACCAAAAACTAGGCTTTAATAAAGAGGAGGCTTGAAGCACATGATTTAATGGCCTCTCCTTTGAACTAGCTATGGTTACTTTTCATTTTCTTGTAATTGAGGATTTTGAGCGAACAAGTTACCTGAACTTTAAGTTTGATGCAATCAGCTGTACTTCCTTCTAGAACTAGCAATCTAGCATAACTTGTTATTAGGAAAATGTTAGGGAACTTTTGGTAGACAAATTAGAACCGACACAAACATAATAAATAAAATTGTTTTAAGGTGTGATTACTCTTGTATGTCTATTTTGCTCATAGAATTGGTCTAAAATTAATGTTTAAAATTAGAATTGTACTCGTTAAATCTAAATTAAGTTTTGTAAGTAAACTTAAATTTAAAATTTTATGAAATATCATTTCTATTAATTAAAACTATTTTGCCACATTCACTTCTCCAACTCTTTAAAAGATGTCACCTTTGTCAACGGGACTGCATTCAAAATATATGGTATAATTATATTTAAATTTTAATAAGATTTACACATCTACTAAGAATTTGTCAATAATTTTATTATCTCTAAGTTATAAATCTAAAAACATTTAAAAAAAAGTGAAAAATACTTCACCATAAAAAATTCCAAGTTTATTACAAAAGAATATTTTAAACTTTTTTTATTAAAAAATATTAAAAAGAGAGCCCTCTTAAGATACTTATTAAAGAATAAAAAATAAGAAATATAAAACAAGAGTTATTAACAATTCTCTTTCATGTTTTTTAATACATTTTAAAGATAATTTGTTTACTAGTACCCTTAGTTTTACTTAGTAAAAATGACAAATTATGTATAAATATTTCTAAAATTGAACAGGTTAAGCACTTTTTATAACAACATTTTTCTAATAATGAAAATATTCAATTTTTTTAACTTAACCTTAATTGATTCTTATCCTTAGTGAATCATTCTCATATAGTTTATTATATGTATAGTCCAATAAAGTAAATACACTTTTAGTTACAAGCAACTTATCAACTTTCTTCCTTAGTAGTCTTAGAGACTGACTTAACATTCAGATAAGGCATAAAGTGTCTCATACCACTTTATACCTTGTATTTTAAGGATCTAATGCATTCTATACCACATTAGTTCACAAGGTAAATGTTAAATTCTTAACTAGTTTCATACCAATTTGGTAAAATCCAATATCAAAGAATTATTCATCCATTGACTCTAATAACCCTATATAACCTATGGAATTCCATACGTGCATAAGAATCCTCTTGTGCGACCATGATCCAACAGACACAACTGTATTTTTAGATGTAGCAATATTGCTAACAGAATCTTGTTATAATCCTCAAGTATATTTGTACTCATGGACACAACATCAAAGATTTTCAAAACAAGAATAAAGAAAGGGGTGAGACTTTTTAAATACTCATAGAAGTAGTTCGGTGTACGAAGGGCAAATGTACCCATCGAGAAGTAATAAAGGGTTCTTAAATTAAGTTCCCACAATATCGTCCCACAAGGATTGATTTCCAATTAGTAAGAATTTTCTAATTCAATTGTTTAAACTTCAAAGATACAAGATTAATTAAAAATAAGAATTTATAAAATCAATTATAAAACTAAGAGCAAGGAACACAAAACACGTCTTGGTTATACTTATCAGAGAAAAACCTAGGGCATATGAGTGTTCTCATTCAATCCTTTATGTTATTTTGCTATTTAGATCTAAACTCAAGTTTCTTGTTATTACCAATTATTCATACGAATACTATTAATATTCACTGGTCATGCAATATTAATATTCTTTTCTTTAAGTTAATATTCCTAATGGTCATGCAAGTTATCAATTTAGAGAAAGCCTAAGGAACCTATGAATTTGTTAATTCAATAATGATTAGAAGAGGAAGATTGGTTTGGTCTACCTAATCTTTCATCTTGTTTTATCCTATAGATCTATTAATTAATCAAGGTACGATCGCCTGACGATGTAATCAATTAGGGTTAAGAGTGAGAAGCGATAGGATAAATTCTAATCACAAAATGGAATTCGAATTAAGATTCAAACATCAAAATCTCATAAATTCATAAATAATAATCCCCATAGCCCTAGCTATGGATTTAGTTACTCATGTAGAAAGAAAGAACTAAAACAATCAATAACATATCCATAATAAAGAAATATAGCAAACTAGAATATGAGATGAATCTTCGGTCTTCAAGCCGCACTTGAAGCAAGTTTCTGCTAGGAGTATGCTGAGAATCCATGTAAGAGAGACGAAAAATGATCGAAAAGCCCAAAAAGACTAAGGTTGTGTGTTAAGCTGATGTCCAAAAGATACCTCCACGATCCTCTCTTCCCCTCTTTATATAATTTCAAGTTGCACAAATGAGCACGACCATGCACCATAATGCAGCACGGTCATGTATTACGTAGAAGCACCCCTCGTACTTTGCTGGGCGTGCTTATTGCTGTGAGGCTTTTAACCTCATCCATTTAGGCCCAAAATGCACCAAAACTCACTTCCACCTCTTTTCTATCAAACTGCGCAAACAATATATAAATTTGTATAAAATCTCAATGAAGTAAAGGTTAGATATAAATATATGGCTGTAAAATATGGCCAAATTACAAACTTATCATTAGGACTTGAAAGTAAGGAAGGAAATAAATAGGAGAAAGTATAAAGTTATATAAAACCTTGATTTTCAAAAATCAACTTAACCAATATAATATAAATAATTTCATTAATTAATTCATTCATAAGCATGCACCTCATTCATTTCCAATTCAATGCCAGACTATAATGTTAGGACTTATGCATGTGCTGACTTTTGGTTTGGCTTAAAATCATTTGTTATGCTTATGTGACTCTTGGATCTATTCCTATCATCGAAAATTGTTGAGAGTTTTACTAGCCAACCTACATTTCGCATGTATGGTGGGGGCTCAAACTTCCATTGACTGATCTAGCTCAACCAACATGATAAGCCTAAGGAGAAGGTTAGGATAAAAAAGCATCGCGTGGAGACTCCCAATTGTTCTCATGTCAATTCTCTCTAAGCATTCTCATTAACACATACACACCTCTTCAGGGTCTCACAATTATAATGGGGCCTTAATCCACCTGTCAATGCATTTCTACATGCTTTCAACCACCTATGAGTCATTAATTCACATGTGCCCAACCAACTTTAAATCATTCAATCACCACATTCACTTTCAAATGCCATCATGCATGCAAGACTTATGCATATGCAAACAATCAGATATTCAAATTCACAATGACATCAAACATCACTAGTAATAGTGAACTTTATTCTCGCAGGCGTCCTTGTTAGGTTTTCCTAAGTTTTCTTATAATAGTTCATTTAATCTTTTAATCAACACTTTGTTGTATACTGATTAATCCACATTTTACTATATTTTTTAGTATATTTTTGTTAATAAATAAGTAGTAAAGTGCTAAGTAAACTTGGAAATACCATTAAAAATGCATCAATAGTCATAATTGTGTAAATAGTTTAGAATTTTAGATTTTAGTCCAATTCTAAACAATTTAACTTAAAAAGACTTTAATTCTTGTGCAGAAGCTTGAGCTGAGAAATTGAAGTTGATATTGAAGTGGAAAAAGTAAAAAAATTGAGCCTAAAAGAGCAAGAATCAGATGGTAAATGTTAGGCATAACCACTTTGAGTACATAGAGTTAACATTTTAAAGAAGAAAATCCATGAAGACCAAGAGAGTAGTAACTCTAAGTGGTGAAAGTGAACACTCCAGCAGTAGAGATCCTGAAAGACCTTGCGCTTGTCCACTCCAAGCGTTAAGAGTAGCTACGCAGTAAGTGCGTGTCCACTCTAAGCGTTGAGAGTAGCTACGCAGTAAGTGTGTGTCCACTCTATACATTGAGAGTAGCTACGCATAAGGCTTTTCTATACAGAACACTTGCACGTGGACACTCTTACCACTTAAAGTGTCCATGCAAAAGTAACATAATTTTAAAAATCATTTCTAAGTATCGACTTTGGACAATTTGAGTTCCTAATTCAGTTGTAGAAGCTTCTAGAAGACCTTTCATGCTATAATCCTCAGAGATTAATGTGTGGAAGTGAAAAAGGCAGGAAAAACATTGTAAATAAAAGTTAGAAGTTCAGAAAAAGGGACTTTTGTTCATTTTTGTTATTTTTCACTTTGTAACTATTTTAACTCCTAAGGGAAATGAGAGAGAAAGAGATTGAGAGCTACTTTTAAGCTTCATTGCTAGAGGAATCAAGGTCAAGATTGGGTCTTGGAAGATGTTCTTCTGCTCTTTGTCTTCTTCTTCTCTTACTTCTCCTTCTTCCATTGTAATGTTGTTCTAAATCTTTTTAGTTAGGGATTTATGGATCTAGATTTGATATTGTGATGAAATTTTGGATTTGGATCTTAAGATTTATTTTAATTGAATTGAGTATGTGATTATGTTCTTAATGCATTTATGAACTAATCCTTCATTCAATTGAACTTAAAGGAATCTTCATCAATGAAAATTGAGTTTATTTCTCATATTTGAATCATATGCCTAGGTTATTGAGATCTTAGGATAAGTATCATGATCTAGTAATCCTACAATTTCCAGAACTTAATACAATATTTGATTGAATTTTACCTAAGGAATTAGGGAGGTTTAATAAGTATTAGGATCAATAAGGCAATGAATTGTCCTTTGGTTAAAGAAGTAAAATTGATTATTAATCAATTAAAATTCTCAAGAGTCCAGAACATGATTATATTACAATTGAAAATCTGGTGAAGTGGTTCCTAACTATTTTCCATATAGTATTTTTAATACAAAATTCGTACTCTATTTTTATAGCAAGTTTGTTATCTTTTATTATTTTTATTTCTTACTTTTACATGTTACAAATCTTCTAAATGAATTATATGACTCAACTAATTGTTAAATTGTGAAGTGGTAATTGAAAATAGGATTCTTGTGGATGATACTTGGGACTCATATTGATTTCTAAAATTTTATTACTTGCTATAACTACCTAGATCACTTGCTAGTTAGTATTCCTTTGAATTTGCGTAACATATATGAGGACTTAGATTTTATTATTATTATTATTATTATTATTATTATTATTATTATTATTATTATTATTATTATTATCTAAATCCACGGATATAGTTAATGTGACTAGTATTTTATCAAACACAACCTAAATTGAGGCTTCATTTTCTCTTTCATTTTTCATCCATTATTAGAATATATGTTAAACTTGTCCAATTTCTTTCTTATTGGTTATTTTAACTAAAATTTTAGATTAGAGTGATTAAACTTAGCATGGCTTAAAGTCTTAGGATTTGCCAGTTCATTGAATTTTCTAAGTAACAATTTGATTAAGGGGTCATATCCTTTTCTAAATTATCAAAAATCAAGTGCCTAGGTGTTTCTATCTAACATAGTTTAGATTGATTTTATTAGGTGATAGAATATATATGTCAATTTACAGCTTAGTTCATTCAACTAGTTTTGGTATACTTAGTGCTATGTTGTAAAGGACAATTTTCATTCTCTTTGGTATTCATCAAGTTTAGAAGTCTCAAACTTACCATGAATTTTTGCTTAACTTCGCATTCATAACACAATTTCACACATATATGTACACCATAGTAACACAAGCAAACATATCAATTTCAATATCAAATACATGTCTAAAAACTTAAGAGAATGAGGAATTCTAAAGAGATTTCAAGTACATCAAGTATAGTTGAATCTAACCCTCGTAATTTGAATGTTGCAGGGCTCTAACAAATGAAATGCCAAATCACTTCCATCTATACAACAACCTCCCACCTTGGAGCTTAAACCCTTACCAGAACAGTGTGTGATTTGTAGTGTATCCACGCTCACTTTGGTGTTACCACTACCCTCTCTTCTTTAAGGTATTTCTACCACACTTATCTTCTGCACCCAGTGTATCGCTGAACCATTCATAGTTTTTCAACATATTCAAACACAATTATCATGCCATTTGCATTTCACATTATTCATTATCAACCAATAGCATGTCCACATATTTCAACCACATTGCAACCAACCATTTAACTACATATCATACTCAATATCAATTACATTGCAATCCACTCAAAGTTTCCATTACAACATAATGAAATAGGGTTCTTCATTTCACAATTTAGGGGTTTTGGATTCTGGCTTTCTGTGTTTAATTGTTGTATAGAATATGTGATTTAAGGGATAATTGCATGGTTGAAGGGCGTTTGGGATTTTTAATTGAATCAATTTGCTGCATTTTGTCCTAATCACACCTTAGGGTAGCAACATTCGTCTGTAATAGTGACTACTTTGTGCGCCTTGGTATAATGGTGATTTTTCTGGTTTTATTCTAAACAGATAGTCATTGCTTTGCTCTAAATTTTGATTTTCCCTAATTGAATTACATAGAATCCCACTTTGATTTAGTTTAGCACAATTTGAACCCTAGAGTAACTACTGTTATATGTGATAGTGATCACTTTGTGTTGTGCAACTCTAAACCATAGTAATTACCCTAGGACTAATGTGTGCTGGGACTTATGGACTGTAATGTCATTACTAAAATACTACACTTGCTTCTTTGCACATGCTGCACACACATCCTTTTGTTGAAATGCTGCCTTTTAAGAGTAATTACTCTCACTCCTATTAGTGTTTACTTTCCATGTGCATAAGTTGCTTAAATGAGAGCAACCACTTTGAACTGCATCACTTGTGACCTACATGACTTTGTCTGTACTTTGTTGTGTATGTTTGCTTGAGATATGCATTTCTCCACATCAATGCTACTGCAATTGGGATTGAACTACACTCCCAAAGTAACCACTTCCACATGTAGTAAAGTGACTGCATTACATTTACTCTGAATCATCTTTCTGCAATTTATGCCTAAATTTAGCATTATGCATTTCTCTGCATTTGCATTTACCCTGCTGCTGCATAACTATCATGACAAGTTTCAAGTTCCATAGTAGTTACTTTGGCATCACAGTTCTCGAGTTTAAGCATCATGTAAAGCTACCATTGTTGCATATGCACAACTGCTACCTCACTTTGTTGTCACACATAGCTTAACATGTTATATGCCCCTTTTGAAAGTGTCATGTATCCATTATATTGCATAAAGGCTGCATTACCTGCATCATACAGTCTTCACTTTCATTCATCAAGTGTCCACTTTCGCCCTGCATTTCTCATAGTAACTACTCTGAACCCCACTTTTGGCAATCTCTATCTGTCTATCTACTACAACACATGATTTTACCTGCATTTCCTTATTTTCTTTATGCTTTTTCTTCTGAATTCTTTGAACATTTGCCTACGTATTTGCTACATTAATTTACTACACATTTCACTCATTATTTCCTCTCTTCTTTGCAGAAAAATGGTGAACACTCCCACAAGGAACGCCCCAAGAACCAAGAGGGTCAGGATAGCTGGTGCCTCCTCATCCAAATCCACAGCTGCATATGACCCCAGATTTAGGTCAATCGCTTATGAGAATTTGATAAATGCCTTCTATACTTAGTCTTATAATGTAATTCATAAATGACAATTGACATTTTTTGAGCTATTCATTAAGAGAATTTATTATTAAGTCTATTTTATTCATATTTTAGGAAAAAGGATCAAGAAGTGAGAGCTGAAAGGATAGTGAGAATTGAAGTAAGAAAAGAACTAGAGATATACACAGGCAAGTACATGGTCGTATACATGAGCGTGCACCTCACTGATTGTATCAATCAAGCACATAATCATAATCAGAGATATACACGGGCAAGTACACGCTCGTGTATATGAGTGTGTATCTGACTGGTCACGTCAATTGAAGTACATCATTAAAACCAGAGATGTACACGATCAAGGTACATGACCGTGTACATAAGCGTGTACTTCTCAAAAAAGCTGTGAAGGGCAAATGTTAGAGACCAGAGATGTACACGGTCAAAGTACATGGTCGTGTACATGGATGTGTACTTTTAATATACGTCAAAATTAAACTTTTGCAAGAAGAAGAGCCCTTGGACTACTCATATAAAAGGAAACTTGACACATAAATCTAGGACACGCTATTTTTGGGAAAGAAGGAGTCAGTGACGGCTGGAGAATGGAATCAAGCTCTTTAATTTTTCTCTTTTGTAATTGTAGTTTCTACATGTTTAGGTTCAAATTTTTCTTTGAGTATCTAGACGTAATGAATCTTATGTAACCAAACCTTCTGGAATTTTTCTTAATGCTATTTCATGTTTTCTTCTCTTGAGTTTAATTGAGTAGTATTAATTGTCTCCTATCTTATTTTCTTATTTGATTTTTAGCAAAAATCCTGCATGAAATTACCATTGCTCAATTAAAAGGACTTGAATGTATTTCTAGAGATTGAAAGGCATAAGTTTTTTGTATTATGAATAGCTCTAATTATGAAATTCATAATGAACTTAATGCAACCTAGGGAAACTAATTAAGGAAGGGATTTCGATTATTCAACCGAAGGTTAGAAACCATTATCCTTGATAAAGGTATTGGTTTATTTCAGTAATTCCTGTAGCAACAAGGCACTAGAACTAAGTAGTTGGAGGAGAATTTCAGTTATTTGGACACTTATGAGGATTTACAATCTAGATAATCACTTGTTTCTCTTGAATACATTTAGTCATATTTTTCTAGATATTATTATTATAGAAATATGTTTCTTTTAAATTATTAATTTCTTAGTTCAGCAAAATTTATTAACATAATCTCTGCCTATATTCATTAACAATTGAGTAATTAAGGTAGCAATTCTTAATAACAGCCCATGTGGATACGACACTTGGTACTCTAGTTTTTGCAATATTACTTTGACAACAAGTGCACTTGCCCATTAATCAATTTTCACATCAAGTTTTTGACGTCATTGCTGAGGACTAATTGATTAAGATTTCCTTGATTATGTCTGATAAATCCACATTTTATTGGTTTTTTACTTGTCATTTTGATGTTTCTTAATAGAAAAAAGTAAATTTAGGAAGTGTAAATAACATAAAAACATCATTTTGGTCAAATATCATAGGTTTCTTAATTCTTGGTTAATTTACATTGATTTACGTAGATATAATTTACAATTTTGATCATTTGAATAATTGTGCAGGAATTTCTAGACTTTTTCCATGAATTTTTAGCATTTGAGAAAGTTTGATATGAAAGTTATCACTTTGGATCTCATAGTGAATACTACAGCAAGCTAAATCCAGAAGGACAGACTAAAGTGATCACTATGAACCCATAGTAACAACTACAGAGACCCATTTTGAAGAAGTGTTGTGCATGCTTACTTTGAAACCATAGTAGACACTCTAGAGCAGTCTAAGTTATCACTCTGATACCAAAGTGAAGACTCCAGAGAGGCCAAAAGCACAAGACTTGCGCGTGGCTACTATGGGGTGAGAGTAACTACTATGGAGCACTGTACGTTATCACTATGACACCAAAGTGATAACTCCAGAGAGGCCCAAATCACAGGACTTGCGCGTGGCGACTATGAAGCGATAATAACTACTAAGGAGCACTGTACGTTATCACTATGAAACTATAGTAGTTACTATGGATGAAAATTTCTGCATTATAAATAGAATTTGAAAAATTATGGTACAAGATTTTTACATAACTTTAGATTCTTTTGCCACTTTGGGAGCATTTTGCAGAGCTTAGGATCCTTGGGTGACAGCCAAGGCCAATCTTAGGGTTTGATTTACAATTTCTCTTCATTTTCCTTTAATTCTTGCATTAATGATATTGATTTCCTTTTGTCTTCATCTGGAATTTGTAAGACCCATCCTTATGGAGGGCTAAACTTTCTTGTAATCTTTAGTGAGTTCATGGATTCTTGAATTCTTGGGTATGAATGTCAATATAATTTCCTTTTCTTCATGAATTTACATTTTCCAAATCTTTGAATTGAATTAATGGTTGAATGAGGGGGACATTGCTTAATTAACCCTAATTCGTTTTGATAAAATTCTTAACTTGGTTTACTTAATCCTAAGTTAATTTCTAAGGTTGCGTATTCTTAGGGAAAAGAGTTGGAGCCCATGTAAATTGCTTAATTTGAATGGGACTTTTAGGTTAATTCTTGCTTTTTGAGTTACCCTAATTCAGAGGAAAAGGAAAAGTATTGAATCTTGAGAGGGATAGGGATAGAATTACATGAACAAACTAAGGATTGCACATTTTATTGACTGAACTCATTAATTTCATCACTTTCCTTTACATTAAAATTAGAATCACACAAAACCCCCTTGTTTTAATTGCTTTTATAGTAAATGTTTACAACATGTTCAATGTATGTTACAAACTGAAGTCATTGGAGACAACCTAGGCTTGTATCCTAGACTACATAAATTTTTCTGCATATTTTGATAAAGGTTGACGACAAATATTTTTACAAACGAGAAAATTTTCCTCCATCAATGTCTTTACTAATTTTTTTTATTTCTTTAGTCTTTAATTAACTTTTCTATTTTGCTTTCATTCTTTCTATGAGCTGATTTTTCTGCTACATGACCAGAACCAGTTATGCTGCACTATTTTAACTTGACCCAAAATAGAAAAAACCTTATGAAATATTCAGAAAGAGAGGTGGCTGCTAGTACAGAGGGAAAATGCACAAAACCACATGGAAGGAATGACAAACAATGAAGATCAAGCAAGGTCTATGTCTGATTATGCTTGTCCATCATTAACTACGACAAAATCTAGTATTGTCCATCTGGATGTGCAAGAGAATTTTAAAATAAAGCCCAATGTTATTAAAATGGTTCAACAATTTGTTTAATTTGACAGGTTACAAGATGAAGACCCTAATGCTCACATTGCAAATTTTTTGGAGATCTGTGATACTTTCAAGATTAATGGAGCTACTGATAATGCAATCCGCTTATGGCTATTTCCATTTTCTCTTAGGAGCAAAGCAAAACAGTGGTTGAACTCTCTCCCAGGAGGATCTATCACTTCATAGGAGGCCATGGCAGAAAAGTTCTTAGCAAAGTATTTTGTTCCTGCAAAAACTGCCAAGATAAGGAATGATATCTCTTCCTTCTACCAATTGGAGTTAGAGAATTTATATGATACATAGGAGAGGTTTAAGGAATTGTTAAGGAAGTGCCCACATCATGAGATTCCTAACTGGATTCAAGTGTAAACCTTCTATAATGGATTGAACCCAGCCACAAGATAAATGACAAATACTGCAGCTAGGGGAACTTTAAATAGCAAGACACTAAGGGCTACACAAGTACTATTTGAAGAAATGGTAATGAACAGCTATTAGTGGAGCTCCACTAGATCCAAACCTGTAAAATCTGCTGGGATTTATAGTCTTGATGCAGTAATATCTTTGACAATGCAAGTTGAAGCCTTAGGAAAGAAGATTGATAGTTTACCTGTTAACCTTCCAGTTGCTTCGATGATGAGATATGATATTTGTGGAGGAGGCCACCTTAATCATGAGTATTAAGCTACTCAAGAAGAGCATGCCAATGTGATAGGAAATAGACCACCTTACCAAAATTATAATGGCATGAACAATCCAGGCTAGAGAAATTATGCAAACTTACCATGGAACAACAACCAATAGCCAATGCAGAACAACACACTTCCAGGATTTCAACAAGCTTCACATCCACCGCCACCCCTAGCTGAAAAGAAGTCAAACCTTAAGGAGTTGATGACCAAATTCATTCAAACTTTAGAATCTCGGTTTCAATCCACCAAGACAACACTAAGAAATTAACAAGCCCAAGGAAGCTTGCCTGGTAATATTGAGACTAATCGTAAGGAGCAGGTCAAGGCAGTCACATTAAAGAGTGGCAAAATATTACAAGAGAAGGGGAAGCAAGAAACAGAAAAAATTACAGTTGAAGAGGAGGATAAATGTCAAGAAGAGACTGTAGAAAAGCCTCCTACAGTGAAGGAATTCATACCTCAACTTTCCTACCCAGTAAGATTAAAGAAAGATAAGGATGATGAACAATTTGGTAAATTTCTTTCCTTATTTCATCAACAACATATCAATTTACCATTTGATACTTTGGCACAAATGCCCAAGTACGCCAAATTTCTGAAGGATCTATTGTCCAATAAGAAGAAGTTGGAGGAGTTGGCCACAGTAACTTTGAATGAAAAATGTTTAGCAATTCTTCAAAATAAGATGCTCAAGAAATTGAAAGATCCAGGGAGTTTTACTCTTCCTTGTCTTATTTGTAGATTAATAGTTGATAGGGCTTTGGCTGATTTAGGTGCTAGCATTAATATGATGCCATACTCTATCTTTAAGAAATTGGGTTTGGGGGACCCTAGGCCAACTAGGATGAGTATTCAATTACTTGATAAGTCAATTAAATATCTTAGGGGTATCATTGAGGATGTGCTTGTAGAAATTAACGAATTTATTTTTTCTATTGATTTTTTTATTCTTGATATGGATGAGGACACTAAAGTCCCTTTGATATTAGGTTGTCCCTTTTTAGCTACTGCAAAGGCTATAATTGATGTGAGTGATGGAAAGTTAATTTTGAGAGTTAGAGATGAAAAAGTCGCTTTCAAAATTCCTGATGTAATGAAAAGGTCTTTGAAACAAGATGATTCTTACTACTTCATTAATGTAATGGATGATTTTGTTTTTGATTGTGCACAAGAATTCTTAATTTCAGACCTATTGGAAAGAAGTTTAGTTCAAAAAGAAGGAAAATATGATATGAGCTTGCTAACTCAAGAGTAGTGATGTCATTTAGAAGCCACTAAGCCATTATTGAGAAAGAGGGACTTTGAAGTTTTGGAGTAGAATTCAGATAAGCAACTCAACTCATCCACTAATGAACCACTAGATGTAGAATTGAAAGTCCTACCTGAACACCTAGAGTATGCTTTTCTGGAAGATGGTTGCAAGTTATTGGTCATTATTGCTTCAAACTTAACACAAGAACAAAAAGCCCAGCTGCTAAATGTACTTCGGGAATACAAGAAAGTAATAGCATGGAATATCTCTTACATAAGAGGGATTAGTCCTTCCTTTTGTACTCACAAGATATTGATGGAGTCTAATTTTAAGGCTGTAGTGCAACCACAAAGAAGGCTAAACCCAAATATGAAGGAAGTGGTGAAGATTGAAGTGATTAAGCTACTTGATGCCGGAGTGATATATCCCATCTCGGATAGTCCTTAGGTAAGCCCGGTGTAAGTCATTCCAAAGAAAGGAGGAATGACTGTAGTGCCCAATGAGAAAAATGATTTGGTGCCTACTAGGACTGTCACTGGATGGAGGGTTTGTATTAACTACCGGAAATTGAATGATGCAACAAGGAAAGACCACTTCCCTCTCCCATTCATTGACCAAATGCTGGAGTATGTTTTGGGCCATATGTTTTACTATTTCTTGGATGGGCTCTTAGGATATTTCCAAATCCCAATAGCACTAGAAGATTAAGAGAAAACTACCTTCACATGCCCATATGGAACATTTGTTTACCGTCGGATGCTGTTTGAATTATGTAATGCACTAGCAACTTTGTAGCAGTGTATAATAGGCATTTTTTATGAGATGGTAAAGGATATAACGGAGATATTCATGGATGATTTCTCAGTCTTTGGTGACTCATTCTCTCATTGTTTAAAGAATTCGTCAAGGGTACTTTAAAGATGTGAAGAAACCAATTTGGTGCTTAATTGAGAGAAGTGCTATTTTATGGTGCAAGAGGGCAATGTACTTTGTCATAAAATTTCTTGTAAGGGAGTTGAGGTAGATAAGGCAGAGATTGACACAATCGAGAAGCTATCGCCTCCTACCTCTGTTAAGGCAGTTCAAACCTTCTTAGGCAATACGGGATTCTACAAGAGATTTATCAAGGATTTCTCCAAGATCACCAAACTTCTGACCAGACTTTTGGAAAAGGAAAATTCCTTTGTTTTTGATAAGGAGTGTTTCATTGCTTTTGAGCTACTAAAAAGAAAACTGACCCAAGCTCCTATTTTATGTGGTTCTAATTAGGACTATCCATTTGAGTTGATGTGTGATGCAAGCAACTATGCTGTGGGAGTTGTACTTGGCCAAAGAAAGGACAAGCATTTTCAGGCCATTTATTATGCCAGCAAGACCCCTAACATGTGCTCAAGAGAATTACACTACAATAGAGAAAGAATTATTGGCTGTGGTGTTTGCGTTTGATAAATTTTACAAATATTTAATTCTTTCTAAAGTTATAGTGTATATTGATCATTTTGAATTACGTTATTTGCTAACCAAAACTGATGCAAAGCCTAAACTAATGAGGTGGGTCTTGTTGCTGCAAGAATTCGACTTGGAAATCAAGGATAAGAAAGGTTCAGAAAATTTGGTTACTAATCATTTGTCAAGGTTGGAAAATCTCAGTATGGAGGAATTAAATGAAAAGAGCATTAATGACAAATTTCCATAAGAACATTTGTATAATGTGGTTTTACCACAAGAGTTTTCAAATCAACAAAAGAAGAAATCCTTTTCTGATTTGAAATACTACTTTTGAGAGGACCCATATCTATTTCAAATTTGTGCATACCAGGTCATTAGACGGTATGTGTCACACTCTGAAGGATAGAAAATTTAAGGACATTGTCATACTGGCCCTGTTGCATGTCATCATTCTGAGAGTAGAACAGCTAAAAAGATGCTAGAATTCAGATTTTACTGGCCTTCTATTTTTAAGGATGCTCATAGGTATGTTGAGTTATGTGATAATTGCCAGAGATAAGGTAATATCTACCAAAGAAATGAAATGCCTCATAATTACATCCTAACTTGTGAAATTTTTTATGTTTGGGAGCTAGATTTTATGGGACCTTTTACTAGTTCAAAAGGGAATAAATACATTTTAGTGACTATTGATTATTTCTCCAAATGGGTAGAGGCACAAGCTTTATCTACTAATGATGCAAGAGTAGTCACTAGGTTCCTTAAAAAGTTGTTTTCACGATTTGGCACACTAAGAGCTTTAATTAGTGATAGGGGTACACATTTTTGCAATACACAATTTGAAAAAGTTCTGAACAAATATGGAGTCACTCATAGAATTGCTACCCCATATCATCTTTAAACAAGTGGCCAAGTTGAAGCATCTAATAGAGAGTTGAAAAGAGTGTTAGAAAAAACAGTATAGAAGAATACGAAGGATTGGGTTGACAAGTTGGATGATGCCTTGTGGGCTATCAGGACAGCTTTTAAAACTCCCATAGGCACTACACCATATAGGCTTGTGTTTGGTAAAGCCTGTCATCTCCCAGTTGAATTAGAACATAAGGCATTTTGAGCAATCAAATCCTTGAATATGGATATTGATCATGCAGGTAACAAGCGAATGATGCAATTAAATGAATTGGAAGAATCATGGATGGAAGCCTATGAAAACTCTAGGATCTACAAAGAAAGGATGAAGGTCTACCATGATAAAAAAGACCAAGGGAGGTAAACTATTTTAAAAAGGTGATTTAGTACTGTTGTACAATCTCGCCTCAAATTATTCCTACATAAACTCAAATCCCATTAGTTTGGACCGTTTAGTGTGTATGAGGTATTTTCTTATGGTACAATTGAATTAACTCATCCAGAAAAAGGAAATTTTAGGGTAAATGGACATAAACTAAAATTATACCAAGGGGTTAACTTCAAACTTTTGCAAATGAGGAGTATTAACTCCTCCATGTTGAATGTTGAATTACATTGAATAGTTTAGGTTAGGTAGGTCTAGTTTATTTTAATTTTGTTATTTATTTGCTCATTTATTTGTATTTTTTGGTCTTCAAATAAAAAAAAAGAGTGCAGTGAGATACACGGCCATTTACACAGCCATGTACATGGACGTGTACTTATTTTTCATGTTAATTCTGTTAGGCAGTGATGTGCATGGCCAGATACACAGCCGTGTGCTTTTATTTTGCATAGATGTGGGTTAGGCAGAGATGTACACTTAGTTTACACGCCTATGTACTTTGCTTCCCTTTTGATTTTGATTAGGCAGTGACTTAGATGGTCATGTACATGGCCGTGTACCTAACTGTGTAAATGCCCATGTGAGTCCTCTGTTTTAAAATTTGTTGGGTAGTGATCTATACGGTCAAATACACGGCTATGTAGATTTTGCAACAAAGTTTAAACATCCTTTCTCATTTTTCTATCTCGCGCTATACTATCCCTCTTCTCATATCCCTCTTCTTTCTCTCTACCCACTCCTAGTCTTCCACCCATTCTCAACTCCCATGCTCTATTTCTCTTTCTCTTTACTCACCTATTACTGAACCCCATCTTCCCTCTTCTTTCTCAATTTTCTGCATCCACCATAGTTGATGAGTCTTCATCAAGAGCGCCTAGAAATGGCAAGGAGCCTGTGAGGACTCACATGGGCATTACTACAAAGAGTAGCAATTCTGAACTCAAAACACAAGAATTCTGGAATACAAGCTGGGCGTGATCACTATTGTTAGTGAAAGTGATTGTTTCAAAGCTTAAAAGAAGAAGAGAGTCTGGATGTGGTCACTCTTACTAGCGAGAGTGAGTGTTCTAAAGAACCTCAATCTCAACAAACTTCTGCGTAACCACTCTTGCTGGTGAAAGTGAGTGTTCTAGAGGAGACTAAATTTCAGCGAGCTCTATGTTATCACTCTTATCAGTAAAAGTGGATTTGCTAGAGAGACTTCAGCATGACAAGTTGTGCGTGGTCACTTTTACTCATAAAAGTGAACACACGCAACCACTCGACGTCCTGCGTTGCAACTCTTAGCAGCAAAAGTGATAATTCCAGTTTCCAGAAACCACATAAGCCTCTGTGTGGCCACTCTTATCAGTAAGAGTGATAATGCACAGAATCAAGATTTCTATAAATACCTGTTTAAACTCAGAACTCGAGGTTTTTTGTACATTTTCTATTTTTTCTGTTAGATTCTCGTTGAGAGAGAGGATTGGGGTCAAATTTCAAAGCTCCAAGAAGAGGCATTGGATTAGAGCTCGTGGAGATGGCCGCTCTGCAATTCTTCTCTTCTTCTCCTTCTTTCTCTTTCTCTGTTACAATGTTTGCTTAATTCTCCATAGTTAGGAGTTTATGGAACTTGAATTGATGTATTAATTTGACTTATGCTTCTAAAATTTGAGTTCTTGGATTAATTGAATTGTTAATTCTGCTATTATTGCAATCTATGAATGGAAATTCGTATGGTTAATCAAAGAGGAACATTTACCAATGGAAGTTAGATTTGCTTCTCTGATCTGAGTTTGCAATTAGAATTGGGGATTTCTTAGGGATAAGGAGACCTAATTATGCAATTCTAAGGTTCCAAGTCTTAATGCAACATGAAATTGAACTTCACCTAAGGGATTAGGGGGGTTTAGTTGCTTATCAGGGTCAATGATTTAAGGAATTAAACTCTAACTATTAATAAGAGAAACTAATTGGCAATTAACCAATTACTTGAATATTCAGAGGCATGATTGAATTGATATTGACATTCTTGTGAAATAAATTCTTAACTATTCTTTATTCCTTTCTCATTTCATCACAACTTTCATACTCTATTTTTACTGCAAGTTTCTTACCTTTTATTTGTTCCTGCTCTTGATTTCTGAATGTTACAAATCTTCCAATTTCTTATAGATCAAATGGTTATTATTCTATGAATTGATAATTGATTTCCTAATTCCCTGTGGATACGATATTCTGATCTTAAAAATTACTCATTACTTACTACAATTCCTAGTGCACTTCCTAGTGTTTAGAGATTGTGATACCATCTTTCATAATTTTGTATGTGCTTTCTTATGGACATATCTCATTAATTCTCGTATGAGCTTTTGTAATAAAATGCTAAAAGTTAAGAGACTAATCTTCCATCCTGATGGGTTCTTTCCATAACTACATAACTTTATCCCTATCCTTCACATTTTCTTGAGACTTATATTGTCTCCTTTGCTTTGTAGGCACATTTGATAAAAGATATTGTTCCAAATGTATTGCACGCAAATGGGCCAAAACAAAGATGATCGTGAGGATGATGGTGATTCAGATTTAAGGGCAAATCCTCCTAAAAAGGGAGGTCATGATGAGGACCTCATTAGCTTGGAGAGCTTAAGCTAAATAGAGGATGCTTTGGAGGGCTTCAAGGCCCTATGATTAGGTCAAGGGTTAAGAAGCCCTAGGTAAGCTTATGGGCCTAGTGAGTCACCTTGGGCCCAAGCCCATAGAAGGCCACACTTTGAAGACCTATTCCTATTTCTTTTGTATCATTTATTATTCTTAGGTCTTATAGTGTGTTTTTGTAAAGTGTACTTTTGCCTTCTTGTGTAGTTGGACCTAGCCCAACAGCTAATGTAGCTTGTTGCCTATATAAGGCACTTTTCCTTTGTATTTTGGTAACTTTGGTTCATTTTATAGATTTAAAGAAATCTAGTGAGTTTTGAGAAACTCCTTTTTCTCTCAAGTGATCTTGGTAGAGACCTTGATTTTACTTCTTATTGGTGGATTCTTCCATCATGGTGAAGATCTTGTGGCTTATCTCCCTTTGAGAGTAGCGCCAATATCCATCTTATTCTTCTTCCACTTTTTCTTTGAAATTTCTTATCTGATTACATTTTTTTATCAAGGAATCAAGGATCGATGATTAGTGTTTCTCTAGGAACGATCCACACAATCAAAGGAATGAAGCAATTCCTACATCATGGGGTGATCTTTTTGCCTCTGTTTCACATGTTTTTAGTCCAATTTTCTTGCATAGTAATAGACAAAAATACAAAAATATTTTCATTATTCTTTTCTTTTTAATTTAGTCCAATTTTGTAATTCCAATTTCATATTCTAATTGCACTTCCTATTCAACTTACAATCATTCTCTATTTTGTATATAATTGTCATTCTCACCATACTGAACATATTTTCTTGTAAAGTGAATTGTACTCACATATTGCTAAGTAATTGTCACCTTTTACTATGGTAGAGAATTAAGCCTTTAATTTTGTTTCTGTGTGCATACTACATGTATTTCTGCATTTATCCTCTAGAACTTGCCTTGCTTCTTAATTGAATGTGTATTGTGCAATTTTTCATCTAGATGATTGAGACATTCTTTATACACACCCACCCACCCTAGAACACACCCTTGCACCTGATTTCTCTTGTTCCACATTTCCTTCTTTTGCCAAACTTAGTCTGCAAAAATATTTTTCTTACCTTAATAGAGGTATTTCTTTTGAGTTGCATCAAGAATGAGTGCAAGAAACTAAGTTTGGGGTACTAATTATAACTATTATTGCTTGAGGACAAGCAAGCTGTTAAGTTTGGGGTGGTGAGTATCGTACATGTAAAAAAATGCTTGAATTTGAAGAAAAGAATGATTGCTAAAGTCTAATAAATCACAAAAATGAATGAATGAAAGTGAAAGAAAAAGAAAAAATAATAAAGCAAGGCATTTTGATAGAAAAATGATTGCACATAAGGCAATTAAAATATATATATTTATACATGATGAAAGAATGCTAGAATCTCTCAAAATACACCATTTGATGCATTTCATTCTAATTATTGTACTTATTCAGTCAAAAGAATTCTCTTATCTTGAAAACTCACTTGAACTTGTGACCTGCATTTATTAAAGTAAACCTAACCTAATTCTATTTGTGACTAACAAAGTCCTTATGATAGATGGATCATTGTATCTAGACAAAGGAGATTGAGAATATGGGCAAGCATATGGTAAGGTGAGGTAAAATACATAAACTTAGGGAAAACACTTAGCCCAAAAATTTTGTTGAGTGAATAATGAAACACCTTTCTGTGAGCTAGATAATTTTTTTGCATTGTGTAATTTACATGAAACCTTGCTGAATTTCTGTTTTAATTTAGTGGGACATTGTATGAAAATAATAGATAAAGAGTATGATTCCTCTGTTGAATGAATCAATATTTTTGAAAATTTTAGAAGTGTCAACTAGAGTTAAAGATTGGAATAGAAAATTTTGAAAAAAAAATTTAGATAAATCTAACCCTTATTGCTCAAGTTCCTTGAATTTTGATTTGCTTGAGGACAAGCAAAAGTTTAAGTTTAGGTTTAAGTTCCTTGAATGAATCTATACTTTTGCTTACCTTTTTGTTGTTCTTTAATAGAAAAAATAGACTTAGAAAGTGTAAATAAGATGAAAATCTCATTTAGGTCAAATATCATAGGTTTCTTAATTTTTGATTAATTTACATTGATTTATATATATATATATATATATATATATATATATATATATTACAATTTTAATCATTTGAATAATTATGCAGGTATTTTCAGACTTATTCTATGAATTTTTGGCTTTTGAGAAAATTTGAGGTGAAAGTGACCACTTTTAGAAGTGATAGTGACCACTATAGCAAGCTAATTCTAAAGGGCAGACCAAAGTGACTACTTTTAGAAGCAATAGTGGACACTACAGAAGCACAAAATGCTACTGACCTGCTCTTAGCTACTATCCCAAACGATAGTAGACACTACAATGAGTTCAAATTGACACAGAGTTGGGCGTATTTACTTTCGTTTACTATAGCAGCTACGATGGAGGACGTCAACTTCATTATAAACATATTTTTGGAAATTAGGATTAGGATCTTTTGACACTTTTAGATTTTTGTCATTTTAGGAATACTTTGCAGAGCTTAGGTTAGCCTTGGGTGACAGTCAAAGACCTAACCTAGGGTTTGATTTCTATTTTCTTCCTACTTTTCTTTTATTTTTACATTGATGTTATTGATTTCTCTTCACTTTCATTATGTAATTATGAGACTCATCCTTATGGAGGGCTAAAACTTTCGTAATCTCTAGTGAGTTCACTTAAATTCTTGAATTCCTGAGTTTTGAATGTTAATACAAATCTTTTTCTATCCAAAATTTCTTCTTCCTAATCCTTTGAATTGAATTAATGGTTGGATAAAGGGGATATTACTTAATTAACCCTAATTCATTTTAATGAGATTCTAAACTTAATTTGCTTAATTCTAGATTTATTTCTAAGGTTGCTTAATCTTGGGATAAGGGATTGGAGTCTATCAAATTGCTTAATTTTGTATGAAAATTTGAGGTTAATATTTGCTTATAAAATTAACTTAATTCTGGGAGAAGAGGAAGAGTATTAAATCTTGAGAGAAATAGGGATAAAATCTACATGAATGAATTAGGGGTGACTGCATCTTATTCATTAAACTTTACAAATTTTGCTTCTTGCTCTTTGTATTGAACTTGGAATCACACAAAACCTCCCCTCCCCTATTTATTTGTTTTCTTAGTTAATGTTTTCAACATATTTGATGCATATTCTCAACCAATGTTATCGAAGAAACATAGACTTGCATCCTAGACTACACTAATTTTTCTGTATATTTTGATAAGGATTAGGGACACAAATCTTTATGCAAATCTAGCAATCATCAACCAATCAATCATATGGACGTGACTATCAATCAGAAATTTCCATATTTCATAAAACAATTTGTAAAATTCATAACTAATCCAATACAAGTCCAAACATAATGAAATCACCAAGGTTTTCTGCCTTTACATGTCTACTGTAATATAAAATTACAATCAAAATTTAAACACTTTCAAAAAATTCATTAAACCTCAATTCAACTATGTTGTTCTCAGATTAATTCATTAATCCAAAACACATGAAACCAATAAGTTTATTCTCCTTAACATGTCTATTTTCAAATAAAAATACTTTCAAAATCAAACTATTCACATACATTAATTCGTGCATTAGTTTCTCAGTTCATGTCATAGAATGGCACAATTCAACAACAACATATTGGAAAAATTATAAACCATTCAATTCATCACCAAAACTCATGAAATAAGTGAAATTATTTCACTTTGGTTATCTAGTTTCACAAAAAAAAAATATAATTAAAAGTTTATAACTTCCAAATTCCAGAATAAGTCATAAACATTCTCTGTCACTCACAGTAACACGCTTCTCAGAATCAGTTAAATAGGAAAGTCATAACTATTTTATTTTAAGTCCAAAATTCATCAAACTAGTTAGGGTATTTACCTTATATTCTCTATTTTCATAAAAAAATTAATAATAAAATAACATCACTTATACATTTCAAAACGAAAAAAAGGTTTCTCAGTAGCATGCACAAAACATTACTCTTATACAATAACACCTTGAGAAAATCATAAGTAATTCATTTAACCTCCAAATTTATCAAACACAGTGAGCATATTTTCCTTATGAATTATAATTTCATAAACAAATATAAATAAAATACAATCATACTTGAATTCTAAGACAAAAATAATTTAAAGTACATTATTCTCAAAAAAACATTTACACATAAAAGAATATTAAAAAATTCATAAATATTTAATTTCAATTCCAAATCAAGTGAAACCAGTGAGCATAGCTTCAAGTCTATTTTTATAAAAAAAAATATATCAATAAAATAACACTACAAACATACAGTAAGACAAAAATAAGTCAAAGTATATTGCTCCCAGAATACTATTTTCATGCAACAGAAATTTATAAAAATCATAAATAATTAAATATAAATTCAAATAAAGTAAACCTAGTGGAAAAATCCTCAAAATTTAACTATATTCATGAATAAAATACTAAAAAAATATTTTCAACGATTTTCTCATATTTTACATTATTTACACTTTAATCCTTATATTTTATATTAATTACAAAAAGGTCCTTGTCTCCAAATTTTGTAATTCTCAAATTGTCCAGTTCCCAGGTACTCAAGGTCATTAATTTATGTCTAAATATGGTCCAAATCATTCTCTTGGTCCAACCACACATGTGGTCAAGTGTCTTGCACTTTCAAGGTATTTTTGGTCTAAATCTATGATACTTTTCCATTTTTTTAGGTTCAATCTTTCAAATTTATTTTTTAAAGTTTGTTTTCATCATTTGCCCATGTAGTCCATATGTTTAAATATGTCCATAAGTCCAAGGGTCTTCATCACGGTCACTTTTCATTCTTAATCTATTTCTTTTTAGAATTTTCTTAGATAAATCTTTAAAAATAGTTTAAAAATTCATTTTAACTCTAAAATAATTTTAATCCATAAGAAAATCATGAATCCAACTTAGACACCATAAAAATAAGTCACAAAATGAAACATGCAAGATTTTCATGCCACCAACAATATAACAAGCAAAGTCATCATTAAATACAATACACTTTGTGGTTCTTAGTGATTTTCATGCATTTACTTGTTTCAATCAAAATTTTAATCATGGATTCATAAACACACACAAATTCAATCACAACCAAAAAGGGTTAAGGCTCCCCTTTGACTCAAAACTATTTAAACAAAGTATTCCCCTTGATTATGAAAAGTACTCTCCCCCTTACTTAGTGTTTTTGGGTTGATCTTGCCTTGATCTTTGAGTGATCTTTCTCCTCTTCCCTTTTCACTTTTATTTTACCTCTTGGAAGTGAGTATCTCTTTCCTTGGCCTCCTAATTCTTTAAGTTCCAAATAGTATACAAAAAGAAAAGTTGGAAGCTTGGTGGATTTTATGGGGTATCTTGGTGTTTTTGGTGGGATTAAAGATTTGATTCAAGACTCTTATGGTGGGGTATTGGGTGATCTAACTTGTGGTTCAAGTAAAGTATTTGAGATAAACTTAGATGTGTATAGAGAGAATTGAGATGAAGAAAAAGTAAAGAGTTCTTGGGTTGCATGAGAATTGGTATGAAGGGTTTTTTCCTCCTTCATGCATGGCTTTATATAGAAAATCTCATAATTTTGGCCCACCCTCATGCATCACACAGTTTCATACTCTCTCACAAGTCTTTGTTTTCAATTTTGTTTCCTCTTTGACTTTATTCCACAAGCCTACACATGTGCACATTTGTAAATGTCCAAAATTGCCCTTTTCATGATAATTTTTGTACTTCTAGTTAGATTTTAACCTTCCTAGTTCCATTTCAATCATTCCAATTACTTTTTGAAATCTATTTAGTTCAAATCCAATGGTCATGGTCATGGTGTAATTAGATCCATTGGATGAGAATTAATCCACAAATCATTCATCATTAGCCTTATCTTCTAAAAATGCTTACCTTGTTGTTTTGGCTTGATTTCATTGGCTCTTGTGGAATATGCTCATCCAGCTGGGACTAAGCCAAAAATGACCTATCTCTTAATCAAGATTAGTCTCACATGGCTCTAATGGGTCACATGGCTCCTTATAGTCCACTTTCTTTCATTTACATTTGATATTTGGATCTCCTTTTGGGTAATTTCTATACTTGCTCTTTTGGCTTCATACTTGTGCATCCATAACCTTTACACATGGTCCATTTATCATAAAAATTTCAGAATTTATCTCCTTCATTTGATTGTCTAAAATAGACCTCCATTCTAGGTGTTTCTAGGGGTATTTTGGTCATTTTGGTCAAATTTTACAATTTTATTTATTTTTTATTTTTAAATTTTTCTAAATTTCTTATAATTCATATATGACTATTTTAGATAGTCTAAAATGTCAAATAATTATTTTTTTATTTTTATTTCTTTTTTATATTACCCGATTTTTTATCGATTGGACTCATTTCAGTAAATTTTATCAAAAGAAATTATAGTTCTCAAGTCTCTACGTACTACTTACTTTTAATTCAATAAGGTTAATATAATCCAATAATCATTTATAAAGTGAGAAAAAATTTGGGGTATTACAAAAAATGGAGACTTTCTCTGTGAAACTTTAAACTTTGCATGTGTCTTACCGATCGACGAGCTGCAACATGCATCGGAAAAAAGATCAAGTCGTTGAGTGATGAAACAAACTCCGATCAAGCTTGAGATAGTACATTGGAAAGATATGTACTCAAAGCGATTGAGGGCGTAAACGATATCAGATTTAGGCTTATGATATACCATTGGAAAGGTATTTTGTTTTCACTATAACTTGTGAATTTGATGTTCATTTCAAGAGAAACTACTTGTGTTTGAAAGCTTTTCTACTTGAGAAGTCAAATACACAGTTATTAGGTGCAGAAAAACAAGTTTAGAGGGTAAAAAAATGTCTCACATAGTGGTTGTAATGAAGGAAGTTTCAAGCTTTTTTATGGAGGAGGTGCAAGAACTTTGCCTCCTTGCTTTGATCGATGAAAACATGGAGAAAGAGAGGTTGAAAAGTGTTTGATAACTTGATTTAGTATCTATAAGAATGATCAAGACTCCTCTTTGACATGCACGAATGAAAGCATCTCCTTTTGGCACCATGTAAGTAAGTGGTTGTTTGAGATTTTAGAAAAGAAAGTGTGCAAAAACCTTGGCTTTATGCATAGAGAAGGAAGGGTTCTAGGTTTTAGCCATAAAGGGCGATGGTTTCCAGCCCAAGGTCGCTGAAAAAGATGGAGAAAAATGGTGGAGAAGATGAGAGAAACCGAAAGAGAGTTTAAGTGAGGGAGAAAGGGTGCTACGTGGGATAAAGATTGATTTTCACCTTTCTTATGCATGTAGAGGCATTTTGGTCATTTCACACTTATAAAAATTTGAAAAAAATTGCTTAATGAAAAATTGGCTTGATAGAATTTGATCTTAAGAGCAAGCTAAAGGACCAATACTTCTACTATTACATCACTTTTATTGGTGTGTGTTATGTTTGCAATTAAAATATAATTAAGAAGTTTTTAAAATAATTTAAAGTATTGCAAAAAAATTTTTTCTTAAAAATCAAACATGTTTTTTGAGAGAATTTATTTTAAAAATAAATATTTTTATTTTAGAGCTTCTTTAACTAAAGTTATAAAATTTTATAAAATACATTAGATTATTTTTGAAAAAAAGAGAAAATCGTGCTGTACACGTTAACATAGAAAGGGCAAAAATAACGATGTTATACCTTTATTAAGTGGAGGAATGAAAAATTAATTTTAAAGAGTTTAGAATTTAAATAAGGGTAGATTAATTTAATGAAAATGATAAAGATAAAACCTGGTTCTCTTGTAATTTATAGTTTATGGTGTAAAATGGGGTGGCATTTGAAAGAACTGATCCTGTGTCCCTGAATTCAAACATCCCACATAGAAACAATGGTCCTAACAGGTCACTGTTAATTCATCAGTGCACAAGCTTTCGTGCTAGGCGCCACACAAGGTCATCGTTTTCGGCCAAAATTAAAACACAAGGTCGGCGTTCAGGGACTCTTTTTTAATGCATATAAACCATACCTTAGATTTAGATGAAGTCATATACAATTTCAGAACAAGGTATTTGAATATTATACTGAGTCATATTCACCCGGAATTAATTAAAATTATCTATATAACAAAAGATATACATCATTTTAATTAAAATATTTTTTTTTTAAATATCACTCTAAATATATTGATAAAAAAATAATAAATATAATAAGTAGTAATTCAATATAACAGAAATAAAAAAAAAGATAAAGAGACCAAAGAATTAGATAAATGTGGATAGTGTTGTAACATGATATGTTTATAAATAAAGATTTATATTTAAATTGCGATAATAAGGATATGTTTTTGATTGGCGCGAGAATTAGGATTGAGGGGGGGAACAAATGAATTTGGGGCCTAAATGCACAGAGTAAGGCCTTTTTATTTGTGGGCCCAGCAAAATTGAGTTTCTTGTATTCCACAGTCACTCCCTTTGCTTCCCGGAACCACCATCGCTTTCCGATTCGTTCTCTCCGTTAGTTCTACACGAAAAACCCTAGCACCCATGGATAGCTTACAAGCTACTTACAAAGACGAAGAGGATGAAGAAGACGACACTCCACCTACAACCACCGCCACCGCCGAAGGAGGAGGAGGAGGTACCGACACCGAATCTCCAGATGCGCCTCCCCTCACCACCAGCACCCCCTCTGACACCCCAACCGAAGCCCAGAACGACGGCCGATCCGAGCCTGACCCTTCTGACGACCTCTCCGACGACGAAGCCGCGTCTGACGGTTCCGCGGAACCGAAGAAGTCACCGAAATCCGGAAGAGAAGAAGGAGACGAAGACGAAGAGGAGCCTCCTCCGAAAAAACAGAAGCAGCTCTCCTCTCTGACGGCCGAGACCGCCGGGAAGGAGGATTCGCCCGCGTTGCCGGAGGGAAACAACGGTTCCGGCAATGCCGCGACGCCGGCGAACGGTACTGGGACGAATTCGAAGAAATCGAAGAAGAAGAGCAACAACGTGTGGGCGACGAAGTCGACGAGGAAGGGGAAGAAGAAGAGCAAGGGAAACAACAACCACACGAACGGGGAAAATAACGTTCTGATAACGCCGGTTCCGAGATTCCCGGACAAGAGCGACGACACGCCGGAGATGAAGATATGCTTGTCGAAGGTGTACAAAGCGGAGAAGGTGGAGTTGAGTGAGGACAGAATGAGTGCAGGGAGCACCAAGGGTTATAGAATGGTTAGGGCAACGAGAGGGGTTGCAGAAGGAGCATGGTACTTTGAGATTAAGGTTGTTAATTTGGGGGAGACTGGGCACACGCGCCTTGGATGG
This sequence comes from Abrus pulchellus subsp. cantoniensis, assembly GCA_024086825.1. Classification (NCBI taxonomy): domain Eukaryota; kingdom Viridiplantae; phylum Streptophyta; class Magnoliopsida; order Fabales; family Fabaceae; genus Abrus; species Abrus pulchellus. The sequence continues at coordinate 23,509,258 of CM044054.1, forward strand.
TCCACTGAGAAGGGTGATTTGCAGGCACCGGTTGGGTATGATGGGAATAGTTTTGGCTACAGAGATATTGATGGAAGCAAGATACATAAGGCATTGAGGGAAAAGTATGGAGAGGAAGGGTATAAGGAAGGTGATGTTATGGGTTTCTATATCAATTTGCCAGATGGGGACAAGTATGCTCCCAAAGCATCTCATTTGGTTTGGTATAAAGGCCAACGATATGTTTGTGCCCAAGATGCTAAGGGGGAGGATCCACCCAAAGTAGTGCCTGGTCAGTAATCTACTTTGTTGGTTGATTTTTAGTTTTAGTTTTAGTTTTTATGATTCTGCTTTGCTATTATATGTTTTTGAACTAGGACAGTATAATTTTTAATGGGTATGTCTGCTCCCTCCATTACAAGGCTGAGAGAAATAGGGTTGATGGATTTGTGGTGATTAGTGTTTTTAAGTGAATATACTGATACTGGTGGGTTGTTGCTAGTTTATTATTTTGGGGCTAAGTTAATTTTTTAAGGGTGTGGAGCGGGAGAGATTTGACTTGACATCCGAGTTTTTGGTTCTGGGTTGCTTGACTATGATTAGGTTATCAAATTTTTTATGTGACTAAATGAAATACTTGAAACTGAATGTTGCCATGTTTTCGTTCAGTATTGTCAATGATAAATGGCAGCCAAAAATTGTCCATAGACATCTAATGGATGGTGATGCTGCCAATGGCAGAAGCTTGGAGACGTTGTTAAAAAAATGTAAAAGATACTAAAAGGACCCGCAGAACGCAAACAAAAGCAAGTTAACAACGTATATTGAGAACAATAAACATAATAACACCATTTTCTAGCAAAAAAAACTCCAAAATGATATCACCACCACCCATGTGAAGAAACAAAAGAACTGGCCAGAAACACATATGGTGTGATTTGCATAGCACAGACTATAAGGAATCAAAATTCTGAAGTAGCCAGAAACCATGTCTGCGATTTGATTAAACAGTGACTAGAGCCTCCAGAGAGAATACTGACGAGAGAGATCACAAACACATGGGCAAAACTAAGGAGAGAAGATAGAGACAGGAGATGAGATAATTTGTTCAAAATTTGTCCCTTGCAGCAGAGATGAGAGTGAAGTTTGTCAGTAAGGTTTTCATGTCTTTATTTTTTCTTAACAGAAGTAGGTAGAAAGTAGAAACTCCAGAACATCATCCAAAATTAGTAACCTTGTGTTAGAGGTGAGGGGAGAATTGGTGAATGAGGAAACTCTCATATACCTGCAACATTTTCAATCTGGTGAATGGTCATTTGAGAGCACTGTTTCAGTACATTTTAAAGTATTATATTTGTAAATTACTTGAATACTTTGTGTTATTTCATTCTTTAAGGCTCAAATCATATTAATTTGACTTGTCATGGAGAGGCAGTAAATAGGTCAGCTTGATTTCAGGTCACTCTCTAACAATTGGCCAACCTTTTTTTTTTGTTGGTTTATTATTTCCCACCTTGCTGACCTCTTCTAATAAGATATTAGATGAAGCTTAGTTGTTGTTTGTTTGTATTGTTTTCCAACCCTGCCTGAATTGGAAATCATTATTATTACGTGGCCATAAAACTGAATCTTTTTGTCAATTCTTATTCTCTTCATTATTCTATTTCTCTTGCTCTTATGTTTTTTTGCTGACATTGGTGCATTCTCCTTGTTATGACACTTTAGTGGGCTAAAAATTCAACGTCTCCTACCCAGATGACAATAATGTGAAAAATTAGGGGTGAAAGTGAACATAGACTTGTTATGTGTCTTAGAGATTCCAATATTCCAATCAATCAAATAAAAGTTTCTGGGCTTGTTTCTCTATTTGTTAGGTAGAAAAAAATGTTATTCTTCCCATTCTACGAAAAAACTAATGGTGAATCATATATTTTAAGATTTTATTAGGGTAGTGTATAGTCCAGTTTTTTTGGACTTATCTTCTCCTTTAAATAAGAAGCTGGGAAGATTACAATTTTAGAATATCTCTTAAAAAATAAAAATTCTTTTTTTTAATCAAAAGCCCAAAAAATAAAGCTTCTATGGAAGCTAATTTGAGGAGCTTTTACTTTTAATGAAAAGAGAAGCCCAAAAAAGCTAGAACAAACACTACCTAGCTCCCGCATGGCCCATGCTGCATTTAAATGCTTCTGATTGGGAAATATATCCAATGTGGCAGAGGTAGGGTTGGGGTGGGGAGAAGCAGCATTTTGCATATGGGTGATATCAGAAAGCAAGGATTGAAGAGGATGGTGATTGCGATTTTGCTTAGCTAGACTTGTCAGAGACTGAAACAAATCTAGTGTTCAGTTTTGTGTCAACTTGGTCTTGGATTAGAGATTTAAGGTAGTTTACATGCTTTGTGATGCATGAAGAGACTGTGAGCAGAAGCTGGCGAATCCAGCGTATATATGAAGATTAGCATAGAATCTTCTTAGATGCACTAATTTATTGCCCCATAGGATGAAATGATTGGAAGTGAGTGAGAATGCAAGACGATTTATTTGTTTGCTCTTTTGCTGGCGGTTTTAGAGTTGTTAGAAAACAAAAGTTAAATACAATGTGTGAAGGTCATTGTAATTTGAAATTGAATTGAATTTATTTTGGCATCTTTGTTTGGTGTATATACATTTTGAAATCCTCAACTTTGATTATTGACTGATTAGAAGTTAGGAGTTGGTTATCAGTGACTCCTTGGGAACCTTGATAGTAAATCAGATTTTGTCAGAACCCATCTTTAGTGATGTTGAAAATGCTGTGGACATTAAATAACTGCTTTCCTTGCATTTGTCACATGATTTATAATAGAATTATTGTGGTCTTATTCAATCCATGTAGGATGTAGCTGACCCCTACTTGATGGGATAAAACTTGATTGTTATTGTTGTCGTTCTTCCTTGCATATAGTACAAATGTTGATTTTTCCTTGCTGTAATGTAAGTTGTATTTTAAGTAACCATTTTATGATATGTACTTGGCATCAAATGTATTCTGTTTTCTGTACAGGAAGTGAGATATCGTTCTTTAAAAATGGCATATGCCAAGGTGTAGCTTTCAAAGATCTTTATGGTGGTCATTACTATCCCGCTGCTTCAATGTACACTCTCCCCAATGAACCAAACTGCACAGTCAAGTTCAACTTTGGTCCTGATTTTGAATTCTTTCCTGAGGATTTTGATGGACGGCCAATTCCCAGGCCAATGATTGAAGTTCCTTATTATGGTTTTGACAATCGAGTTGAAAATGGAGAGTCTAATGAGAAGAAATCCTAGAAAGATTGATTTAAGTTGCATTTATTATTTAAATGCACGTTCTGCACATATGGATGGGTTCATATTCTGCTGTAATGTTGATTGGTTTTAAAATTGATTCACAGATGATTAGATTAGTGGTGTAAACTGAAAGAGAGATATTGCCTGCGTGAAATACATAAATTTTTCATGTGTTCAGTCAGTATTCTGTAGTTTCTTAATTTCTTTGGCAGTGTCTTTTTCAATATTTTTTTCCATCTGCTGTATACGAGTTACATTTAGTGTCTTTATGATAATTATCCAATTCTTTTTGTATTCTGTCAACACCCATGGTAAGATGCTGAACAAGAACTCTTGACTACACGTATCTTATTGGGCAAAAGATCTGAAAGATCAAACCTACTTTTAGCATCATCTTTCGGAAAAAACGTGAGTTGATTGGCGTATTTTTGTAGCCTTTTCTGTTCTGTTGGGCTTCGTGCACCCCTTTCCATCGCTGATTACGTTGTTCACCTGACCTGGATGGTTAACATAACTCTGACAAAATGAAAAATAAAACAAAAAACGAAACCATAACACTGTGTTCCCTTATATTTATATGTTTTATAAATGTCAATTGCTGAAACAAAATATTTCCCAGCATATAATATCATATTCGGGGTATGATGTGTGGTTCTTGTGTGTTTGTATCAGCCAATGACTCTTCTAATGAATAGGGGAGTTGAGACCCTCTTGAGAAGACAACGGATGCAGTGATGGGTGCCGCTTGGAAGGGAAAGATGGTGCTTTCCTGAACGAAGGGCGCTTCTTGATACGTTGAAGAGTTTGTTTGGCATAGATACTATAAATGAAAGGTGCAACTCTCTCCTTAAATTTGAGAATGAAAAAGAAAAGAACTCTAAGCGATAGGAGAATGACCATCACTGCAGCTAAGTCCCACCATTTTGAATTGTCAACTTGAATGCCAAGCATTGTTTTGAGGATTATTTCTCCTTTCAGTTTCGGGCCCCCAGGTACTGAAGAATCAAACTCCATCCCAATCATGTCATTCTTGTAAGCTCCCTGCATTCCCCATAATCACTAAGCATATAAACTGAAAAAATTGCACTAGTTATATCACACACCTAACGCATTAAAAGTAGCAATATGTTAACATTTTGAGATATATTAGAGAATTCGTTGTCATTTGATATCCTTTTGATCATGCATGTACCTAATTTTTTTTTGGAGAATGGTGATTTTCCTGAACTTACCTGCAATCCCCATGCACCATAATTGATGTATGAAATTGGGTAACGCCAGAAGAATTTGGGAAGATCAGGGATCTGACGGAAATAGCCAGCTGTCATCATCATAACACCCTGCAAATGCACATACTTTAATAAGCAAACCAATAAATTTTCAATGAAAAATAGGCTTAAAGTAGTGGTAATAGTAGTACACTTACAATATATCCCGCTCCAATTATCAATCCCATGAGGAAGTTGGGAACCAGTGAAGCTATTATCATCATAGAACTCTCCACAACCGCAATACAACCAATAAGATCAAGACAGATATACAAAAGATGTGAAAACTCTGGACGAAACTTAACCATATAATAGGTTATAGTTCCCGTAGCAATGGACATGATTGCCACAAAGGGAAATGAAGAGAGAAAATTTGATAGAATGTAGACTGCAACCCCATAATACCCATTGAGCCTTTCTTTGTAAAAGACCTGTATCAAGATAGAGAAGACAAAATTTAAGTACTGATAAATATTAAATGCCATAATCGTTTTCTTTGTTTTGAGCTTAATAGAATTGTATACAAAATGAGATACCCTCATTTCTTCTATGAAAGATGGGAAGCCTCCTATGGACATGAATGTCATGAAACCTGATATAAAAGCGCCACATGCTCCTCTAGCGAAAATGGCTCTATAACTTGATCCAATTTCAAAGAAGATTGTTCCAACGCACAAAGATAAGGCCACATAGATTGTTATCCTTATCCAGTAATATCCCACATCTCTTGACATGTTCACGAAAGATCTATGAGTCAGTGTTGATAGTTGCTTCCACCATTTGGATTCGCATTTGGTTTTACTTTCAAAATCATGTCCTTCCTGTCACAAGATTCCTTGTTTCTTGTTATCTAACGGACCAAGACCATGCATCCCAAAAAAATTATGTTTCTAATGACACACAAGATACATATACAAGGTAGCACAAATTAGAACTAAAGAAGTAGCATATATTCGAAAAGAACGAGTAGGGGTCTTAAGAACTTATAATTCTATAGTTTGAAAAAAATTTGGTTATAAATGATGACAATAAAAGAAAGGCCTATAGTGCCCCATTATAAGTCTAATGTTACATCTCAAATATAAAGGGAACAAAAAATATTTTTCATAATAGTAGTAGAAAATGCTAGCTAATGTTTAACGATATATACTAATTAAGAAATTACAATATATATATATATATATATATATATATATATATATATATATATATGTTTAACGATATATACTAATTAAGAAATTACAATATATATATATATATTATTTTATTTTTTTATTTTAATGTATCATAACATGATTATTGATAAAGATGTATTATTTATTAATTCTTCAACCAAAGTTTAAGTCCTTAAACACTGAATAGCAAGACTCGAGTGTAATTATAGCAGCAAGCGTAAAGGGGTACCTACAATGTTTGAGATTTCTTTTATTCTTTCTCTTGCAATGGTTGCATGCTCTGACCATCGGTATTTCTCTATGAGTTTTGCTTTGACTGTTGCAGTTGATAAGTCCGTTGGCGATCCCGTTACTGATATTCGTTCCTGTATAATATAAAGGGACAGAATATATTGAGAGAGAAACAAATTTCATCATAAAAAGTTGGACAAGAAACTCATGTTAAATTCGTCCTCATCACATTAAATTAGAAAAGTGACTTAATTTTTTTTATTGTAAAAATATTAATTATATTTTTATAACTTAAATAAAAATCTACTAAAAAAGTGTTAATAACATACTCTATTAACACACTTTTTTAATATATTTTTAATTTTTAATATAATTTATTAAAAAGTACAAAAATTATATAAAATTTCCCTTTTCTCATATTTAATTTAATATTTTTTTCTTGTATTTTTCTAATTTCTAATAAATTTGAACCCGTAAGAGTATGTTAAAAATACATATTTTTAGCGAAAATACACTTAAACTCAACTTTAAGAGATTAGATTAACAAAATTCTTTTTGAAAAAATGACACATTATTATTATATTTTTAAAATTTAAGTATTTAAAATGATATTATTTTTATAATTTTAAATATTTTTCTTCAAATTCATATGTTTCAAATTCTACATATATTAGTTGTGTAGTTACAATTTTATTTTTTCGAAAAAATTAATTTGTACCTTTCACTTTATTTGAATTTAAAAACATTCCTATTGGGATAAAAATGCGAAAATGGAGGATATTTGCTAGTGTTTAAAAGTCTATTTTGACTAATGCAAAGGATATATATAAACTTGTTTTAGCTAGGTAAGTTTCTTTCGCATCATGTTCAACATTAAATAAAATTGAATTTGTCCTAAAGAAGGGAAAAGAAGATGAGGATTCTTAGATGGAAGCATATTCAAGCAGCTAGAAAGAAGTAAAGGAACAAATAATTATAAAACCTGTGGTATTGAAAAAACAAATTGTTAGGCATATATACATGTATTCTTTGGGTGGCCATCACAGTGGTTGTGATCGCATCAAAGTCTGAATTAATGCAACGGAGGAAATGATCTGAAGGGTTCCTTCTACTTGGACATGGGAATCCTGCTCTCGCAAAGAACTGCCCAAATCAATGGATAAAATTATGTCAGGTTTTAACTTATTAAAGTTAATTCTAAACACATGCTTTTGTTGTATCAATAAGCATTTTAATTATCAAATTTTCTTTCACACTACAAGTATTCCAACATTTCACAGAAATACAACCAAGTCAACAATTTCATTACCATTTTTTTGAATCTGAATAGACTTTTAGTTTAAATTTTCAATCTTAAGTCTTCAAAGACTATCCCTCCTCCCCAAAATAAAACAAAAATGAAGCCCTACTCTTAAAAGTGAGCAAGAGCCTAACTTATCGTTATATATAAAAAGGGCATTTAATATATAATAGGTAAAAAATGTTCAGCATTAAAATTGTTTTACTAATATAATATTTATTTAAAAAATAAGTTATTAATATAAATATATATTACGTGCCTACATTGATAATATGATGTATGTATTGATATTATATATGAATTCTTTATATTAATGAGTATTGTTTTTTCGTTAATATGATACATAATTCTATTACTACAGATGCACAATGTTTATTTCAATTGTTTAATTTTTATTAAACAAAAAATATATCAAAAGAAATTAATTCAATGTCAATTTGTTTATATTTGACTCTTTTTTTTCTGCTAGTATATGAATAATTAATAGATCATATACCTCAACTGCCTTTTCGGCTGTTCCAAAGTAGATTGTTTGGCCCCCAGAAAGCAGAAAGAGATCATCAAAGAGTGCAAAAACCTCACTACTTGGTTGATGTATAGAAGATATAACAGTCTTCCCATCATGTGCTATGTTCCTCAAAGTTTGGGCTACAAAATATGCTGAGGCACTATCAAGACCACTTGTGGGTTCATCAAGGAACAAGAGGCAAGGCCTTGTTAGAATTTCAACTGCTATGCTTAGTCTTTTCTTTTCTCCACCACTTATACCTCTCAAATGCCAATTCCCTATAAGCCGATCAGCACAATCTTGAAGACCCATTTCCATAATTGTTCCCTCTACAGTGTCATTTACCTCTTCTTTGGTCATTGTACATGGAAGCCTTAGATTAGCTGAGTAAGATATTGTCTCTCTAACTGTTAGTGTTCCCAACATTATGTCTTCTTGGGTCACATAAGCCTGGCATTGAGGACATTAATTAGCAATCATTTTTTTTCTTCTTCTAAACAAGTGATTGATAAATTGGAAAATTTTGATTTGGTGCCTTCTTTTACCATTAAAATTAGAATTTCATAGGTTAAGTACCAATAATAGCAAACTTTCAATTAGAATATAGTGCCATTACTTACTACAACCCCGTAATCTAATCTCCTCTTCTTTCCATTTAAAAGCACATTTCCAGACATGATAACGTTTCTAGAGAGTCTACCTGCAATGGATCCCAATTATCTGATGTTAAAGTCCGTAACAGGTTTATTCATAAACAAGAAACTGAAAAATGCTAACACAGCTACCTTACAAATTCATTAGTTGACTTTCCAAATTCCCAACATGGCCCTATCTTTAGAGGGTTTTGAATTTGGATTATTAGTCTTCAGCTACATATTTGTTTTTCATTTGGTAAAATTATTAATCGTTATCTTTTAAATAATTAATAAACTAAAAGTAAGAAAGATTATCATATTCTTATATTTAATACACATTTAATGTAAATTTTAATTTTAATTTTATATTTATAATTTCATAATTAAGGGTGTGTTTGGCAACAATAATGAATAAACTAGTTGAAAGCTAGAAAGCTAACTGATTAAATTGAAAGTTTTTTTTTTATCAAATTAGTTGTTAAATTAGTTAATAAATGTAAAATAAAAAAAATTAAAGATATCATTAAATTTTGTCAAAATTTCAAAACTTAGTAATTATATATTTTTTAAATAATTTAAAATTTTTAATTTTACTCTCATTTTAAATATTTTAGTTATATAAAAAGAAATAATATGAATTATTTTGATGAATTTATACTGTTATATTATTATTTTGATGATTTTATATAGTAAAAAATATAATAATTAGTTATACTTTAATAAGATTTTAATGACAAAAGTAATTTAAAAAGGCTGGATGTGAAAAAAAAATAAATGCAATAATTTAAACATAAAAAAGGAGTAAAAGAATGATTTATTAAAAAAATAATAGGACAAAAATAATAAAGTTATACCTGAAAATTAACTTTTAAAAACCGGTATATAGAATATGATTTTAAGAAAAATCTAATAACTGCTTATTTAAGCAATTTTACTAAATAAAATTATTTTAATTAAATAAAATTTCAATTAATTAAATAAAAAAATGCAATAGTTTAAGTAATTTTAGTATTTATTTATTAATTAAATTTAAATTTTATCTCAATAATAAGTGATAACATTAAATATAAATATTTTATTAAAATTAAATTATTAAGTTAACTGGTGCATAATTCAAATAGCACTACAAAACAATACTTAATTTTCGCCTTAATTTAACTGCCTTGCCAAACACACTTTAGAACTTTTAAAATATTGATTAGCCAAATTTTTATATTTTAATTTTCATAGACAAGCATATAGAGCATATTTGGCATAGGATCCCGTTTGGAGGATATAATGATTTTACATTTATTTTCCTTTTTTCAGCATATGTTACGGCCTGTTTGATTTAAGAACATACTATTATTTTTTTCACAGTTAATTATATAAATATATCTTACTTTCACTTTTTTAAGGATTTGCATAAAAGTAATAAAACCTTATTTCACTATTACTTCCATAAATATTTACAATAAAACAAAAGTAAGATGATATAGCATAATTATTTATAGAAATAAAAAAATTAGGAATTATTTGAGAAAAATAATAAAAGAAATAAGATAATTTTTTACTTTTAAATTATAAGAATAATTTATCATTTTTATAATAAATAAATAAATATTATATTAAAATTATACTAATATATTATTTTAACTCTTTTATTGATAAATTAAAATATAGTTATTTAAAATAAAATATTCACCCTCCTCTTCTTTTTCTTTAAGAATATTCTTTCTAAAAGAACTCCTTAATACATTTTTGGTAATCAAAGTCCGTGACAAATAGTCAAATATTGAACCCTACCATGGGTAGATATTGTTAGTGAATTATCCATAAATGAAGTGAGATGCAATATGGGAAAATGATGGAGCATGGGAGAGTGAGAAAACCTTATTTGTTGGGCTTGATTGATGTTCACCAAGACACAGTTGTTATGCTTCAATCGTTGTAATAAATAAGGGGGGGGGGGGGACTGCGTGTCGGTAAACCATGTTGTTACTTTTTGCCATCTTAAATTGATCTAAGATAATACCATGGTTTTGTTCCATTGTTTGAAATGGAAACAAGAAAGGGTAGAGTTTAATGGTCTCATTGCTCATTCTTACCCTTTTGTATAAATCTACAGTGTCTCAGTCTTACATTGGGAAAATGTTTCCATGAATGTCCTGTTTTTGGCTTCCCTAATAAGTCATTTACCTTGTTTGTAAAGGCACACTTGGTCCCTTTGATTGCCATAGACATTATGATGGAGTTATGATTTTTTTTTTTTGCACCCATTGCTTGACATTTCTTTCATATTCTTTTTAAGATAGATTTCTCTCATATCTCTTGAAATTTAATACAGATTATTTAATATTTTTTATTTTACATGATTTCCTTTAATTTGTATATATTAATGTAACATTGTATATCCTTTTTAATTACCCAAATTTTTAAATTTTTTTATTAATTATATAAATTAAAAGAAGTCAAAGTAATGTAAAAAAAAAAAAAAAAGAATATCAGATGAAATTTTGTTAAACTTCAATTAGTATGAATGTAATTAAACTTTTTTATTACTCTTTCTTTTTAGTTATATGGTCTGTCATGAACTTTTTATTTTGTTTACTTTAGGGAAAAAATAAATAAAGTAATGAATAAATAAATAATTTTTTAATTTATTTAGCATAATTAAGAAAACTACGGAAGAAAGAGAAGAGAAAGAAAAATAGTATTTACTTTTTTACTTTTTTGGTTTTAAAAAAATAAAGAAAATATTTTTTTCTTGAATAAATTATCATGCCCCTAAAATGAATGAGTTGTATAACATAGTATTAACACATTCTTCTCTCTTTTATTCTTGCGTTTTTAGTATATTTCTCCATATAAATTTTAAAATTAATTACTAAAATATAATATTGTTTGATCAAATATAATAAATATTATTTATTTACGCAAGACGGGGAGGAAAACAGGGTGTAATGTGCAAGGCTTTCTATGCAAAAAGCAGTGACGCAAATGGGTATAGATGAAAGGTAAAGAAAATTTAGTTTCTTAATTTCCTACAAATTTCTTGGATAGTTTGATAGTTTGAGAAAGAAAGGTGTGTAGCTCTCATACTTTTATTCTTTCTCAGCCATTTCTGTGTTGAACTAAATTGAAGAAAAATATATCTTTTTCTATTTTTCTTCCACCACTTTCTTTTTAATGAAATCGAACAAAGTGTAAGTCTTCAAAACTACATACATATTACTCCTATCAACTTTGTTTGGAGAGAAAAACTGCTGCGAAAAATATTTGAACTTCATATTGTTGCTTTAGTAAATATGCCCTCGATTTGAAGTTTGATTTCAAGGAAAGTTAATACACAAAATATTAAGAAATATCAGTATTCTTTTTTATTAAAGATAACAGTTTCGGTAGTGTTTTACCTCCACTTGGCCCGTTGTTTTTCATTTGTGCTTCCAAACCGGAGAGAAAAGTAAATAAAGATGTTGGGTGAGTTGAAGCCCATAAATAACCATCACCTCAACAAACGATATTAAAATTAATCACACAAACTCTCCAAACAAGATAAAGGGAAAGAGAAGACTGATTTTAGGGTTAGCAAAACTTAAGGAATTTTTCAGTTATTTCTTAGATATATTAGGTATGTTCTTTGCATATATATAAACCATACGTGAAAGAACATGCTTTGGCATGAAAATGAAAATCATATACTAATACAAATACAAATACAACAAAGCATGCACCCTTATGATACATATGGGAGGGAGAGGGGGAGAGAGAGAGAGAGAGATAGAGAGAGACCTGCTAAAGCATCAAGAAGCGTAGATTTTCCAGAGCCAGAAGGACCCATGATAGCCATGATCCTGTTAGGTTCAGCAAATCCATTCAACCCATTAAGCAATCTCCTAGTGTGTCCATTCCCAAAATTTGGAACTACAACAGTTAAATCTTCCCACACAAGATACATTCCTCTCGTATCTGAAACTCTCAGTTCATTCTCGGCAACACTGTTGTCATTACCTGTGGTTTGCTCAATCTCCATTTCTCAATTCTCAAAGCAAATAGGGAACAAATAACATGGCCCAGTAGCCAGCTTACGTATATATAGATGAACAATTTTATATGATTTTTCTGTCGTAATTTATATATACTAATTCTTATTTAAATTAGACTATGTTATAAAATACAATGTATTAATAATATTAAAGGAAAATAAACTTTATTTTATATATTTTATATACCAAAACTGTGTACATGATCCACCGTAAAGAAAATTTAATGGGACCACTGGCGAAGTTCATTCTTGTTACCGCATGAGCAGTAATTATTGTCATCCAACGCCCACACAACCCTACAGTAATAGTGATGCAGCCATCGTTACTCAGTTATGGCCATGCATGTGAAGGAGAACGACACGTCTCAGATTCAATAAAGGAACTGCATTGCTTTGGGGAATATGAGGATTAAGTTGAATGATATATAGGATTGTACTCATAAATATGTGGTTAAAATTTTATTAGTAGATAATCTGTAAGTACTTTTTTTCAACTTTTGAGCATGTTTTAAGTGATTTTCTTATTATTTTGAGAATTTATAAGTATTTAAACTTAGTTAAAAGATTGAGATTAAGAAAAATATTTATTTATTAAATGGATTTATGAGGAGGGGTATTACTAGGTCAGTAACTATCCTCACCAAACCTGCTAACAATAAATTCCATAAAGAAGGTGGCGTGAGGGAACTGGGAATTAGACGAATGTGAACAGTCTTTGGAGTTTGAGCTTTGAATTTAGTGTCGTTACATAGTATCCCAATTTTCCACTTTTGACACCGTTTGATCTTTGGCATCCACCTCTACGTACGTAAGCTATCACATCTTTCAATGCCATCTTGTTGTTCATTTTACCAACACATTTTATAATCTTTAATAAATTTAATTAAATATTAAAAATTGTGTCACTCAGCACCTCCCCTAAAATTTATACTTATGACAGGGACATGGAAATTATAGTACATTTTCCTAGGCCACTATATGATATTGTACTTTAATGGGATGATATTTACTATTCTTCGCATGTGGTACCAAACTCCAACCGTCAATTAAATCATGTGGCATAACAATCCATTTTTTTCTTGTTCATCGTTCCTTAAAGCTTCAAGTGGGGACCCTTTTGCTGAAATTGCAGACACAGCAAAACCCATTATCATGTTCATGTGATCTTATTATGTTTGCCGAAAAAATTGTGGGTTGATTGCGTCCTACTTACATGCATCTTTGTCGCGTCTAAATGCTTAGAGATGTTATTAATTTCAAAGTTGTAGCGTTTTTCCAAATTGTTTCAAGTACACATCTTCTGACTCAAATGCATGCATATTCTTTATCTTTCCATGACCCTCTCCTCACCCACATAAACAGAAAAAGATCAGTCGTATAAACCACTTGCAAATCATATTACTAGCACATCACACACTATTGAGCTACTTACTGCATCTAATCCTGAAAATTAACATATGCAAAGCTACAAATTGGTTAGTAAACTTGAAAGAGATGTTTGGTTAATGGAATGTTCTTTAATTTCTAAAATTATACTTTTTTGGTAAATCCGTTTTTTAAAACATTAAAAAACACTTAATTTATTTTATATCATATAATATTTTCTAAAAATAATTTCATTTCATGTTTAGCTTAAAGATTAATCATAAGACTATTAGTGCTTTTTTAAATTATTTTTTAAATATTCATTTTATTATCTATAATAATTGATAAATTTTATTTATATTATAATATACACCTATTTCAAAAAATAAATTGAAGTTTTAAATAATATATATTTATAATACAAAATGTGTCGTGAGAATTACAAAATTTTAATTATAACTGCTTTTTAAGAAATCTTGTTCATAATAAGGAGTTAGTAATTACAGAGATTTTTAATAGATTAATTAGAATAATAAATGAGTAATATGAAAATAAATAAGTGTAATTTTTTTTGTATAAATTAAAGTACTTGTAATATTATTAACGTATTTATTTAATTTTCAAATAATAAAATTGTAACTATAATATTTATATTAGTTGTTAAATGCTAATTCATATTGAAATAACTAATAATAAAAATTTAAATAATATGGTTTAAAATTAGAAGTTGATTGTTAGTAAATTAAGAAAAAAATTAACTTGTGAGAGTGATGAAAATGAAATGTTACAGTGGAGAGATATTTATATTTAAAAATGGCATATTGTTGAATTTTGTAACGTACTGACGATGTGTGCCTAAGAATATAAAGTCTCTCTGTTTTAAACGCATTAAATTTAACTAATTAAACACCTTCCTAATTTAGTTTGTTATTATTATTATTATTACAATAACAGAAGGTTTGTTAAGTCCTTACATGCAAAAAAATTAAAAATTTTCTGATAATCAAACTGATTTTAAAAGTAGAAGATACATTTCGAAAATTGAATGTAACCAAATCATTTACATAAGAATTTAATAAATTGGCTCTTGCACTATTCATTAATGGACCTGATATCATTTGAACCAAATAATATAAAAGAAAATAAAATGCTTCAGAATCCGAATCCCAAAACCCGAAATAGCTTCCCCCATTCCCACTTTTAAGCAGAAGAATTCTTGCGGTTAATCCACTGTTCGGTTGTGTTTAAGAATGTAATAATTTTTCATTCAAAATTATAATCTGTTAAATTTTATAATGTTTTATTGTTTTTAATAAAAAAATTAGGAATAGAATCTATTTACGCGATGTAAATTTAAAAGACTTACGCTAAAATTTTAATTGTACAAATCAAATAATTTAATAATTAAAAAATTACTTCTATCTAAGTATTTGTATTTTATTATTTTGGTTAAATAAAATAATTTTTTAACTATTAAATTATTTAATTTATACTGTTAAAATTTAGTATAAATTTTTTTAATTTACACCTAGTATCAATAAATTTTATCTAAAAACCATGTTGACCTCTACAAATTTTTATGGGCCACAATAGTCCTTTTGACTTGGGAGAATTTTGCTTTTCACACATTCATAACTGGGACGTCAAACAACAGTCATTTACAAGTATACGTTTAAGGGTGCTAAAATATAATAATATAAAGCAATTACTTTACAAATTATATAAATACTACTCAATTTTCATAAAAGAATTAAATATTAATTTTCTATGCATAATATTTTCATTAATTTGGTTCTATCTTTTGATGTTTAAATGTTCTTCTTCTAAAGTGGTGGAGTTCCTCAGTTCTCAGAAATAATGAGTAAAAATGGAAATTGTTGCATTTTGTCTGAGTTATAAAAGAAAATTAACAATTGGGTTTCACGTATAGTATTCCCTAACGAAAGATCTCAGTTATATGATGAATAGTGTTTGACTTGATCATAAATGTTCTGATGTCATATCATAAATGGTTAACATGGAGCCATCGTATGTTTATACCTGTCTCTTAACGAATAAATTAGTTGAATGATGAAAATTAAATATAAATTAAAATTTGATAAACTAGTTAATTAAATTAAAATTGTTTGATATGATTAATTATTGAAATAGTTATTAAATGTAAAATGATGTAAAAAAGTGTGTTTAATTGTTTAGTTATTGTTTGCAATTTGGTAAGTATATATGTTTTTGAATTTATATTTTAATATATTTTAAACAATTTATCAATATAAAAAAATTATATTTTATAGAATGAGAATGAACTGGTGATAGGGATTTTTGAACAAAATAAGAGTAAAGGAAAAGTTTTAAGAAGACAGTGATTATAAAAATTGAGAAAAAAAGTTAGGAATTTAATAATTCAAATGCTATATGAAGTAATATTTTAAAAAATGATACAAATTATTAAAATAAAATATTTCATAAAATAATTTAATTTTGTCAAACAAACTTTTGAATTAGTTAAATAAGTTAAATGATATCTTATTTAATTTGTCAAACACTCCCTGAGTTATAAGACTTGGCAACTAAAGATTATAATTGAATAGAACTTCTAAGCGACTCTCCAATGTGTCAGTCTTTCATGGGATTATTTTGATAGTTATGTTGTCCAAAATGCTTAAGGAATGTCGACTTCTATATTCTCCAATTTTTAAATTAATAGCACTTTTTAATATTTTTATTGTTAACTAAAATATTTTATTATTAACTAAGTATATTCATTTGCATTTCTTCTTGTCTATAAAATGTGGGTGTGTTTTATTTTCAATTCCACATTTTTAAATACGTCCTTCAAGTTCAATTAGTCTAGCCTAATTTATCTTTTTCGTTTAGTATTTAGCCAAAGTGTGTATTTTAAGATTAAATCTTAGAAGTTACATGTCCAATGTTTGTTTGGGTCTTTCACAAAGGGCTTTGCTTATTAACAATGGATCATAAGGCCATATAGGTGCTGATATTATGTTAAAATATAGAATATGTCCTCTACAAATAATGAATTATGGGAGAGTAAACAACATTTTTTGTATAATTACGCTTGAGAGTCTTTCTTCGTACAAAAAAGATTATATTTTATAGTAACTTTTTTTTTTGTCTGAGATTGTATAGAGTTTAGAACTCTTCACGTTTAAGATTTTTTTTTTTTTTTTTGGTTTCATTAGAGTGAATTGAGAAACAATTTCTCAATGTAAAGTTTCAAGAAAAGTAATGTGTTGGAATGACATGTTTTTGCCAATGTTGTCATACTCTTGCCAATACATTGAATTATTATTATTTTTTGTGTTAGTTTGGTAAATAGCAATACACATATGGTGAATAAATGCTGACACTCATCATGTTATGATATATATCAATAGTATTATCGGACAAAACATCGATACTTTATGTGTTGACTACTTTAAGTCGGACACCAATGTTAGTTATTGAAACTTTGACACTTATGTGTTAGCTATTGACAATGCAACAATTTGTCTTATTTCCATGTGTTAATTCTCCGTTTTACCCTATAATTTTAATCCAATATTACTATATATATATATATAATAGCAAAAGTTTGCACTCTTCGTAAATTTTAGGAGAAGGTGATAGAAGCAATTCTTCACCGGCACTTGAAGGCTTATATAGACATCCACTCTAGATATGAGGCTCAAATTACGAGGAAGGCTCCAATATGCGTTCATATTTATTTTGTAGTAATAATATTGTTTCATACAACTCTTTCATCTCCTCAAATAAAAATGAGTTTTTACCATCACTACAGAAGTAATAAGCTCCCTTATAGGCATCTCTCTGCAAAAGCAATACATATGATATTACAATCCATAAGACATAAATTAATCACGTGCGTGTAAGGTTAACAAATATTTACAAGTAATGCAAACACTTTTGCTTCCTTGCCTATCCATCGTCTAGTATAAGTAATGTACCACTATATGTAATCTAAGTTAGAACTCAACAATTTAATTTACAAGTTATTACTCATTAGCTAATCTAGTCTCCTGTCTCAAAGTTTCACCACACCCTTGAACTTGGTGGACCAATTTTCATCAGTCTTCCCTCTAAGAGTAATGTCATGTAGCTGATAGGGTTGATAAAGAGTACGAGAAATATGTTGTGTCAGGCTTGTGATTTATTATTGAGTAATCTATAATATTTTATACTTGTTAAATGTTAATTGAAGGATTATTTGGTATTGAAATATATTTAGATGGAGTTTGAAATAAAAAAAAATAAAAATGAACAGTACCATATGAACAGTGTCAATGAACAGTAAAACTGCCTATGAACAGTATAAACTGTGTATGAACAGTAAAAATCGTGTATGTACAGTGACATCATCATGACGTCATGGATGACATCACATACGCGTACAGTACGCGTGCACAATGTTTCTGACGTGAATAATGCCCTATACAGTGTTTCCAGTGTGAACAGTAAGGCAGTGAACAGTGTTTCTGGCGGTGAACAGTAAATTTTAAAAATTTTTTATAAAAAGGGGGCTTCACACGAAATTTTCATTTCTTCACTCCTATCCAAGGTTCTCAAAGGTTCTAAGGCTAAATACCACAATTTTCTCTCATACTAAACCCTCCTAAACTTAATTTTCTCGTCAGATATGAGATTCTACGTCTATGCTGAAGGATTTGAAGTAAGTTTCTTTAAGTTTAAAACTAGATTTACCGTTCGTTTCTCTTCTCCTTCTCTTTCTCATAGAAGTTCATGGTGTTCTTAGGAGAAACTTTGTTCTGAAGCTAAATCTTTGGTGAATCTTGCTGTAAAACAAGTAATATTCAGTAGATCTAGTGTGAATAATCGTTCTGAGATAAGAGGAGTTTACTTTAACTTATGAACTATGTTTTGAACGGTTTAATATGCTATTTCAAGATGTTTTGATATGATTTTGTTAGATCTATTGAATAAAAGCTATTTTCTAAGCTGTAACTGTTGTTAATTGATTTAAAATGCTGAGATTTTGGCTAATCTATTATAAACTTGTCTTAGCTGAGCTGTTAAAATAATCTTGGCGGTGTGCATCATACTAAGATATATGTTTTGCATCATTATATAGCCGAGTTACATGTTTAGGTGGGTAGACGTGTAACGGTAAGTACATGCTGAGCTGTTGTGCTATCTGGATCCAGATACTGGAATGGGTCACTCTCAGACCGGCTCGGTTCCTTCTGGATTACTTAGGCTGTAAAACTAGTTGGAAACCATTTTCATGTTGTGCATTAGATGGACTGGTACTGCATGGGGCTGTTGCTGTGAATAATGTTTTTGTTATATACATACAATTTTAGTTTATTTTGTAAGCTCACTCTTGCATTTCTTTCTATGTTGTTGTCTGCGTGTGTATTACGATGATCGTACGGTGGTACGTGAACAGATATAGTAGGTGTTGCATCTACTTCACAGGCTGAGGGACCAGTAGAGAAATGTTAGAAGCTGGAGTCAAATAATATTGCATCAAAGTCTTTTTTCCTTATATTTTGAGACCTCTTGTAGAGGGAGCTACGTAGTATAATTTTGGATATTTTGAATATTATGAACTAAATGTAATATTATGTTGTTCTATTGGATATTTATTGTAAGAAACTTTGCTTTATTTTGAATGAGAAGTGAATTTTATACTTATATTCTCTATTATTTATTTATCTTAAATAAGTATGTGATGTAGAAACAATGTTCTCGACTCCTTATAAAAGGGGTCGTGACATGTTGCATCATCCAAAATTGCTTCATGACATGGTAAAGTTAGTGCCATTCACAAATTTGAAAACAAATAAATGGTACAACTGATCTCCAAATATTCATATCCTCGGTGCATAGGTGGGCAATGAATGCATCAAATCCATACTATACAGTTACCACGCAATTTGCATGTACAAATTTATAAAATATAGTTAATCATAAATGAACTTTTACAATTTGTTGATGTATTCAATTATAAAGAAATAGCCCATCACATTTCAAATTATCAATTTATATATAAATTAAGAAAGATCCTTCTTCTCCTTCCTATATGAACGATGTACTAACTACCTATAAAAACATTAATATCAATAAGAATTAAAGTAACCTAATATTTAAATGCATTAAGTTTTTTTTTTAAAAAAAACTTATCAAAAGATACATACCATACACCATAAGGAAGATCATGTTATGTGTAAGGGGGATTACTAAGAGTTAAAAATAAAAATTTATTCCACGCCCACATCATAGCTAGTGGAGTCAATCCTCTAATACTAGAATGTTTGATGTTTGTGGACATGCATAACTCTCAGTATAAAAATGCCAAAGTTGTAGCTCCCTAACTATTTTGGCCACTAGTAATGGACGATGATGTAGGAATTGCTTTATTCCTTTGATTGTGCGAATCGTTCCTAGAGAAACACCAATCACCAATCCTTGATTCCTTGATGAAAAATGCAATCGAATAAGAAATTTTAAAGAAAAAGTAGAAGAAGAATAAGATGGATATTGGCGCCACTCTCAAAGGGAGATAAGCCACAAGATCTTCACCATGATGGAAGGATTAACCAATAAGAAGTAAGCTCAAGGTCTCTACCAAGATCACTTGAGAGAAAAAGGAGTTTCTCAAAACTCACTAGATTTCTTCAAATTTGAAAAAATAAACCAAAGTTACCAAAATACAAAGGAAAAGTCCCTTATATAGGCAACAAGTTACACTAGCTATTGGGCTAGGCCCAACTACACAAGAAGGCAAAAGTCCAAGTTACAAAAATACATTATGAGACCTAAGAATCATGAATGATACAAGAGAAATAGAAATAGGTCTTCAAAGTGTGGCCTTCTATGGACTTAGGCCCAAGGTGACTTACTAGGCCCATAAGCTTGCCTAGGGCTTCATAACCTTTGACCTAGTCATCAGGCCTTGAAGTCCCTCCAAAGCATCTTCTACTTGGCTCAAGCTCTCCAAGCTAGTGACGTCCTCATCATGCCCTCCCTCTTCAATAGGATTTTCCCTCAAATCTGAATCATCATCATCCTTACGATCATCTTTGTTTTGGCCTATTTGCATGCAATACATCTAAAACAATATCTTTTCCATCAAATGTGCCTACAAAGCAAAGGAGACAATATAAGTCTCAAGAAAATGTGAAGGATAGGGATCAAGTTATGTAGTTATGAAAAGAACCCACCGAGATCAAAGATTAGTCTCTTGACTTTTAGCATTTTATTACAAGAATTCATACTAGAATTAATGAGATATATCCATAAGAAAGCACATACAAAACTATGAAAGACATAGTTATTATTAAATGAAGTGAAATGTCTTAACAAAGTGGGACTATGAGAAAGGTGAGATACATGCATTCTACTTTGTGGTATGAACTCATCATTATACACAATGTCATGTATTAATATAATTGCATTATTTTCTAATGAGAAAACACTTGACCTATTGCTTATCATGCCTAATGAATTGGACCTTAAATGTAGCATGTTATAACTAAATGAAAATTGGATCAAGTTCATACACAACATATGTGTTCCTAAATGCCTAGAATCAAAAACTATAATAAAAGATCTATGTTTATAGTACCACAATTCAGAAGAATATAAGAAAATCCTAATTCTACCAAGTCCTATATGTAAAAAGAATGAGATACACGAAATTTTAAGGGGACAAAAGACACTTAATGTCCAATCTACTTGTGTCATCCCCCAATTAAGTGGTAGTTCATTAGGAATTTCCTTAGAGAACACAACCTAAAAATTCCCGAGAAGAGAAGAAAGAGTAGTGGCAAGATTCAAAGGACTCATATGGCATTCTAGGTACAATGGTTGGCCACTATAAAGGATTCTTTTGACATCTTGCATCTTGGCAAGGAATCTCTCCTTCTTGAGACTTAATGTAAGCTCATAGTTGCCTTCATCTCTTGAAACTTTCTTTTTCTTGGGCTTTTTGTCCTTGCACAAGCACTCGGTCTCTTTTTCTTTATCTCTCTTGATTTTCATTTTCAATTGATCCTCCATTATTTGCCTAGGTGTTAATGGATGTAGAAGATACTTCTTACTATTATGAGTAAAAGAAAGAATGTTGGTAAAGCTATCATGATAGACCTTCCTATCAAATTGTCATGGCCTACCTAAAAGAATATGACCCGCCTCCATGGGAACTACATTACACAAAACCTCATCTTCATATTTTTCAATTGAGAAAGTTACCCTAACTTGCTTATCAACTAAGAGTTCACCTTCTTGGTTTAGCCATTTAAGCTTATATGGTTTAGGGTGAGGAATAGTGGCAAGACTAAGCTTACTCACTAACCTTTGGGAGGCACAATTGGTGCAAGAACCCTTATCAACTATTAGAGAACACAAATTTCCTAAGACGGCATCTAGTATGAAAAATATTTTCTCTTTGTGAATCATCTAACTCACGGCTATGGCTTCCTAATAGTCTCCTAGCTACTAGCAAGTCACCCTCACTACCCCTAAGGTCTTCACAAGAACTAGAGTGTTCACTTTCACTTGAGGAGGAGGAAGAGGATGAAAGATCCTCATTAGTAATAGTATAGCAATCCCTTCCCTTGAGTATCATGGTTTTCTTTGTAGGGCATTGGGATGCAATGTGACTTCGTCCCAAACACTTAAAGCATTTTATTGAACTACTCTTTTCCTTTTCTTGTTTTGGAGTGTTTCTAGTGGTTTGAGAATTGTTTTTGTCAAAACTTTTTGTTTCTTTTTCTTTATCTTAAGGGTTTTGTGTAGGGTCTTTTCTAGTCTTGTAGGACTTACCCTCCCTCTTATTTTTGTCCTTCCACCTTTGGGTGGAGGATTCCTCTTTAGAGGAATATTTTCTACTTCCTCTTTCTTAGAGTTGTGCCTCAACCCTCATGGTCAAATGCACTAACTCATCTAACTCTTCCTATTAATAGAGGTCGATTTTAGCACAAGTTACACACTAAAAATGGACTACTAATCTCTTTTTTTAACCTAGACCAGAACACTAAACTATAAGCAATAAACAAAGTAAGAAGGCAATGAAAGGAAGGGCTATCAAAACTAGTCGTTACTAAATTCAAGAAAACTAGAGAAAATTTAGAATGGGAGAAGAAAGGTGTGAACTCTTATTTCACATCCCGAAATCTTAACATGACATGCAAAGAATGGAGAGAGGAAAGGATTAAAATCTTAGTCCAACACCCGAATTATGCAATGATCCTAATCACAAAGCTTTAAAACAATCACATAAGCCTAAACTAGCATATACTAGTCGTGTGCAAAATTTAAACTAACAACCTATGCGAGATTATCCTAAATAACTAGGCCAAATAGAGCCAAAAGTCCAATGTCCAATTACAAAGAATTCAAACCTATTACAAAGTTCTACAAAAATTGAAAATTCCAGCCCCAAAAATAAATGAAAAAGTCTCTAAATACAAGGAGATTTGAAATGCACAAAATGAAAATTCCTAAGCTAATGTATTACAATTTGCTCTCCAATACAAAAGCTTTCAAAGAAGTGCAGCTCCAAGTCACCAAGTATCAAAAGAAAAAAAATGGTTAGTGGAAAAAACAACAATTAATATGTGAAATTTGGACCAAGGACCTCACCACTCTTCTTACGTGTTTCACTCAAATTTCAACTTGTGTTTACTCTTTTTTTGACTTTTTCAATAGTATGCACACTTGTTTTTTCCCTCTCTAATCCTTTACTAACAAGGAAATCAAGATAGAAAGTCAAGCTACTCTTAATTTGATCATCTAATATGCTACCATCATAGTGAGTCCTATGTTTATCTTAAAGAAGCCAAAAAAAGATGAGTCTCTAAGACAAAACTAGAGAAATTTGAAAGACAAACTAGAAAAACACAATTAGAATTAAGCATACTCAATGAGAATATTCATGTATAACAAACTTGAATAAGAAAGAGACAAGCTAAAATTAAGGACTTTTGAAAGCAAGCACTCAAAAGAAACTTAGAACTCTAGATTATACAAACTAGATTCAACTTAACACACAACATTAGCCTCCGGTTTTACTTCAAAGGCTTTATTCAACATATAACATTTGCACATCTCATGATATTCAAATTTATTCTTTATCCTTTGTTTTTACTACTTTTTATTTTTATTTTTACAGCAAGCCTTTTTTTTCTTGCATTTGCTCTTTTCTTTCTTTCT
This sequence comes from Abrus pulchellus subsp. cantoniensis, assembly GCA_024086825.1. NCBI lineage: Eukaryota > Viridiplantae > Streptophyta > Magnoliopsida > Fabales > Fabaceae > Abrus > Abrus pulchellus. The sequence goes on from CM044054.1 coordinate 23,533,248, forward strand.
TTTCTCTTTTCTTGTTGTTTTGGCTTTTTCTATGTCACTAATTTTCAAGATTTCCAATGGATCTTTAATTTTGCACAAGAATCCACACTAACAATTCTATTTTTAGCAACAACATATTTAATTCACCCTTACAAGTTATCATAATTAACAAAAACAACAACTATAGCAAGATGATGGAATAGCAAAACAAGAAAAAAAAAAGTAGAAAGAAGTGGTTGGAACAAGAAAAATCACCACAAAATAGAACTAGAAAGCAAGAAAACAAGGTAAAAGTGCAAAAACGATTCACTAATTAACACCAAGACCATAAACACAAAACTTTCTAGCACATGTAATTCAAGATCTAAGATTAAGAAACAAGTTTATAGCAACAATTTTTCATTTACAATTGCAAAACATATGGATCTAATTAAAAATTTCAGCAAGAACATGAAGAACACAAGATGAAATGATGCAAAGACTTGCAACATAAGATCTAAAGATTAGAACAATCTAATAATGATTTATGAATTCTAAACTGATTAAAACACTTATCTAATAATAGGAAACAAAATAATTGGATCAGATTTGGCAAAGAATCAAGAACACAAAATTTAAAAATTTGAATTTGAATGAACAAATTTGGCTCCAAAAATTGAAACTCAACCGATCTAAAATATAATGGCAAGGTTTTGATCAGAATTGAATGTAGATCAAGGATCTACAATCGGATTCTCAAAATTCCTTGTAGATCAAAGTAGATCTAAGAAATGATTTCAAATGAATTTTGGCGAGAAAATTTGAAAGTTGTCCAATCATGAAAATGATTACAAGGTTTTGATCGGAATTCAACGTAGATCAAGGATCTACAATCAGATTTTCAAAATGCAAAATAGATTTAAGTAGATCTAAGTTGTAAGTTTTGATGCCAAAAATGAAATTAAAAAAAAAAAGATGATCAACCAATAGATCTATATGAAGGAGAAGGTGTAGAAGAAGAATATGAAATCAGATTTGAAAAAAAAAATCAAGAAAACAAAATATATCTAGAATTTTGTTACCTTTAAGAGCAAGCTCTAGATACCAAATGATGTAAGAATTGTTTCATTCGTTTGATTGTGCGGATCGTTGTTGTTTACAATTCTAAACACTAGCAAGTGCAATAGGAATTGTAGCAAGTAATGAGTAATTTTTAAGATCAGAATATCGTCTCCACAGGGAATTAGGAAATCAATTATCACTTCACAGAACTATAACCATTTGTGCCATACGAATTTGAAAGATTTATAACATTCAGAAGTCAAGAACAAGCACAATTAAAAAGTAAGAAACTTGCAGTAAAAACAGAGTATGAAAGTTGTGATGAAATGAGATACGAATAAAGAATAGTTAGGAATTTGTTTCACAAGAATGTCAATATCAATTCAATCATGCCTCTGAATATTCAAGTAATTGGTTAATTACCAATCAGTTTCTCTTATTAATAGTCAAAGTTTAATTCCTTAAATCATTGACCCTAACAAGCAACTAAAGCCCCCTACCCCTAATCCCTTAGGTGAAGTTCAATTTCAAGTTGCATTAAGACCTAGAAACGTAGGATTGCAGTATTAGGTCTCCTTATCCCTAAGAAATCCCTAATTCTGATTGCTAACTCAGATCAGAGAAGCAAATCCAACTTCCATTGGTAAATGTTCCTCTTTGATTAACCATACAAATTTCCATTCACAAAGTGCAATAACAGCAAAATTAATAATTCAATTAATCCAAAAACTCAAATTTCAGAAGCAAATATCAAATCAATACATCAATTCAAGTTCCATAAACTCATAATTATGGAGAATTAAGTAAACATTGTAACAGAGAAAGAGAAATAAGGAGAAGAAGAGAAGAGTTGCAGAAAAGCCATCTCCACGAGCTCCAATCCAATGCCTCTTCTTGGAGATTCGAAATTCAACCCCAATCCTCTCTCTCACTCTCTCTCAACGAGAATCTAACAGAAAAAAAAGAAAATAAACAAAAAAAACCCAAGTTCTGAGCTTAAAACATGTATTTATAAAAATCCTGATTCTGTGCATTATCACTCTTGCTAATAAGAGTGGCAGCAGAAGCTCATGTGGTTTCTGGAAACTAAAACTATCACTTTTGCTGCTAAGAGTTGCAACATAAGAGGTCTAGTAGTTGCGTGTGATCACTTTTGAAAGCAAGAGTGACCACGCACAACTTGCCTTGATTCACTCCTCTCTGAAACATCCACTTTCGCTGGTAAGAGTGTTAACATAGAGCTCGCTGAAATTTTGCCTTCTTTGGAATACTCACTTTCACCAGCAAGAGTGTTAAAGCAAAGCTTGTTCTTCTGAGTAACTCTCTGGAACACTCACTTTTGCTGGTAAAAGTGACCACGCCCAGACTCTTTCCTTGTTTTAAGCTCTTGAACGATCACTTTTATTGAGAAAAGTATTAACGCACAATGTGTATTCCTCTTTGGTATCTGGAGTGATCACTTTCATTGACAATAGTGATCACGCCCAGCTTGCATTACATTGTTCTTGTTTTTTAGAGTCCAGAATTGTTATTTTTCCTCTTCCTTTCCATTGATCTTCCATTTCCATGACTTTTGCTCAGATTATTCCTACAAAATTAAGATTAATTTCTTAAGATCTAAGCAGAAATTCCACAAATGCTAAAATAACTACATATTAAAAGAAAACTTTCAATTATTCTATTTTTCTAAATTTTTCTTCTTATATATTTTCCTTATCAAATGGGTTAGAAATACACTAAAATATTAGTAAAAATATGGATTCATCACTATCCTAAACTTGAATTTTTGCTTGTCCTCAAGCAAATCAAACTAAACCAAGGGTAAATTCCTCCATTTTTCAAAATCAATTCACACACTGCGTATATCAGAATTTTTAATTTCTAATTTTGTGTTTTCTCCCAAATTTTCAATCAAATTGTTCATCCCAATACTCATTATGATAGTCATACTGCATTAATCAATTCTGGGCAAGAATTTGCTATCTAAATTCATATATATCAGCAAAGTTCATGTAAGTACAATTAATAAACATAATCGTAGCTCATTTGGAAGTGTTTCTCTCATAATTCAACAGTGTTTGGGTATTGTTTTCTCTCTAAATCATCAATTTCACTACACTTTAACATATGCTGGCCCATATTCTCAATCTCCTCTACTTAATACAAGTAATCACACATTCAGAGGACTTTTTCAGGTTATAACAGGGCTAAGGTCAAGGTAGGTATTGAATAAAATGGAAAACAATTTATGCATTTTCAAAAGATCAAAGACATTTTGAGTGAATGACTTTAAAACTAGCATGGGTCTGCATTATCTCTCGTTAATTCTCTTAATTTATGCAGCACACAGATTCTTCGTGCAACAAGGTTCTAATTTTTCTTCTTTCTTTCTTGCTTCCCTTCACTACTTCCTTTTCATTCCTTTTTCTGCAGCACTTTGCTGCATATTCTTCTTGTGAATTCACATTTTGCTATTTTCACCATCTTTGTTGCAAATTTTTCATTTTTCTGTACTTTATGCTATTTCTTTCTGTCTTTGTGAATTCAAAACTTAGATAGCTTGCTATTCCTCACCCTAAACTTAGAACATTACTTGTCCTCAAGCAATTAAAATGTGGATGTCACCCCAAACTTAGTTTTAAAACTCATTCTTGAGTAAACTCACTATGCCTCTTTTCATTTGAATGGTAAAATTGATTTTTCAGCAAGGCTTATAATGAGGTAATTTCAAGAAAAGGGATATTAACTTCAAAGGGGTGACTAAGACATTCAATCATAAAGGAAGGCATTTATGATGACTAGGCATAATCAAACATGGCCTCCATCATATATGTGAAAACTATAAAATGCATATTCAATCAAAAAACAAGGCAAGTTCTAAAGAATGCAGCAAAATATGATTAATCACACATGAAGAAGAAGTATGCAGCTTAAGTCTCACTAAGAGTTTGTAAGTGAACATGTTAATCAATGAACTCACACTTCACTTTTCAGAATTATAAGCGACTAGTGGCAAGACTACCTTATTTTGAAAATACAAGTGTGATCTCATTTTTGAGAATGGAAAAAATAACTTAAAAAGAAAATTTAAACATATTTCACAGAATTATCAATTAGGGTTTGTTTGGTTCACAACCAGCAGTTTAATATTTATTCTAGTATTTTGGTGTTTTTTAGAAACAATTCAGTGTAATGTGAAGCTAACATATGAACAAGAGGTAGAGAATGAAACCTCCATTTTCATGATAACTTGTGCAAGTGTGAGCATCCATTGTGTGTGAGTGTTGTGTGATTGTGACATTTTCTGCATAAAAACACCAAAATTCCATCAATCATCAGAAAATAAGGTAATTGAAATTTCAGAATTATAAAACTAAAAGAAATTGAACTTCATTACAACTGAAAAGTGTTAAAATTGTTCTAAACAACTACTGCATTTACAAAAATTAAACTGCTCAGTGCTAAAATTTACAAAAGCTGAAATTAAAAACAACAGAATTAAATTCCTAAACTATTCTTTTGCTCCATCTTCCTCCTCTGAGGTATCTTCCTCTTCTTCTGATTCTTCTTCTTCTTCCTCTTCCTCTACCTCTTCTTCTACTGGCTATGAAATGTGTGTTTTATAGATAGGTAAATCCTTAAACATAGAGGAGCGAAGGCATTGGGCATTTTCTGCCAGATCAGGTGTGTAGTACATCTCCTCTTTGGTCATTCCCATTTTCTGACCAATATTGAGCATGACACAATCCAGCAACATAATCCCAGCCTTAAGACTACTGTGCAGCTCAGTTTATCTTTCAGCTAGCTGATTTTGTTTCTCAGCTATTTGCTTCAATGCATCCTTCATCAGCAATGGTTTCTCTTTTTTGTATTGGGAAGGGATGGAAGCTGCAGAGGTGCAGAAAGTGGTGGCATAATTTCCCTTCACCATGGAGACAGAAATAGGAGGAACAAATCTAATCTTTTCTTGGCATTCGCCAAACTCCAATCCTGCATCTTCATAAAGTAAAGTGATTACTGAGGGAAAAGCTAGTGAATCCCTCTTGGTCTTCAAGATGTTAAGTATGCATTCACTAATGATTTTCTCCACATCTATATACATATCTGTGACTATGGCAAAAAGCAACTTAGCTCTCTTCATTGCCAATGTCGAGCTATGTTTGACTGGAATGAAGGAATTCAAGATGAAGGTGCTCCATACTTTGGCAAAAGGCAGCAGATTCTTATTGACTATGCATTTTGGTTTCTTTGCTTAATTCAGCTTCCAGGTTGTTCCTGGCCTTCCAATTTTCTCCAAGATCTGCACATAGTCTATATCAGGACTATTTTTAAAAACACTGAACTCCAGCTGTCCAGGCTGCTTTGCAGAATATATGTTCAGTACTCTGTTTATGTTGGTAGGGGTAAAGTCTACTCTTATTCCCTTTACCATTGTATGAAATTTAGGGAATTGATCTCCCTTGAACTTCATAACGTTGGCATAGAATTCTTGAATAATCTCCCTCCAGCCCATTCCAGCTAAAGAACAGAAGTCATCCCACTCTCTCTTTTGGATCTCTTCCTTTGTATTTAGGATAGTTGTCTCCAGCTATTTCAAAAGCTCTGTTTGGGATAATTTTCTTTTCAAAATATTTGCCCTAAAGAAGTTCTCATGGGCAATGCTTCTAAACCTTGGATCACAGACTTCAATTGGTGAGGAAGCTGAGGCACCATCTGTTCTGGCCTTCTTTGACTTAGGAGTGTTTCTGGTGGATCCAGCTTAGATGTTCCTGTTGGATCTCCTCTTTGCAGTGTTGCTGGAAGATTCAGCCTGAGTTTTGGCCATTTTTCAATTTCTGCAAAAAGGAAGTAATTTGACAGTTTAAATTTGTAACACATAATTGTGAAAGTATAGATCTCTGTACTAAAGAAAGTTCAATCAAACAATTTGCATAAATTCAATTCTTCTAACCAATATAACATGCAATCTACTGTTAGGCGAAATTAATCATACAGATACAAAAGTACAACTACACAATATTAATCATTCACAGTCAAAGCATGTTAAATCCTAATATATGAGTTCAGAGTGTACACTCTCAGAGCATATCAAGTTAACGCAGAGGGATTATTACATGTTATCAATCTATTTTCCAACAAACTCTGTAATTTCAGCATAATAGCTATTTTAGCAGAACATGGTATGTCAATATTCAGATATAAAAACATAGATGCACAAAATTGATTAACCATATTCAGGGAATTTTTAAATTGATATCCCTACTTTGTACTTGTAGAATGCATAATTTCACAGAATATTATGGTAATGCAGAGAGCTAAGTTCAGGTTTAAACTAATTTTCAACATAGTTATGCACTCACTTATTATCAGCAAAGAGTTATTGTATCACATTCATCCAAAATTGGTTTCAGAATCACAAATAATTTCAGATAATCATATTCAGAGATTTTTAATCTAACACTTACACAGAAGTCTATTTAGATATATTGGATTCTGCAGAAATTTGGTTCAAATAGTGTGCAATGTAGGTTCGACTTTCCTTAAAAGAAATATCATGAATGATAGTGAACACCTATTCAGCATTTTGTCCATTCTATTGTTGAATCAAATAATACCAGAACAGTTCCCCTAATTCCCATTTCTGACTTTTCCCAAAACCTCAAACACATAATACAGTTCAGAAGATAAATTAATACAATTAATTTCAATACTTTTCAACAAACTCAGGCAATGCTTCATTACCTTTCTTTGACATTTTCCAAAACAATACATACAGAACACAGTGCATAAGATAATTTCAGACCATTATCTTTCAATCAAAACATTTTTATTAAAGTCTTTATAGATCACTGAACTTCTGCAGAAATTTAATCAGAGTTTGTACAATGCAGATTCTAATCTCCTAGAAAATTCATACATAACAGAGAAACTTATTCAGAGTGTTGTCCATTTTATTATTGAACCAAATAACCTCAGAACAATGCCCCATTGCTCATTCGAGAATTTCTTCTAAATTAAAACTAGAAAACATTGCAGAATGTAACTCTAAACAATCATTTTCACAATTTTTATTCAAAGTATTTTTTTTCTTTATTGAAAATAATTAAAAGTTAGAAGGACAGATTACTGTTCTGAATTGAATAACAATTTCAGTTCAAACATTTCATTGAAGTCTTTTTAGGTCAATCTTATTTCTGTAGAAATTTTGTTCAAATAATATGTAATGCAGATTCGAATCCTCTTAAAAAAAATTTAAATGACAGGAAAACTTATTCAGTGTATTGTTCATGCTATTATTGAGTCAAATAACCTTAAAACAATTTCCTATTACCCCCTTTTTCATTTTCCCCAAAACATTAATGCAGAAAACCCTAATCCATTATTTCAGAGAGAAGAAAGTTGCATACCTGGCAGAAAGGATGTAGAAATATAGGGAAAAAGCTTGCTGCTGCTAGGTCGATGTATACAAGGAGTGAAATATCAGAGGACACTCAGAAAGAAGAGGAATTTTTAAGTGCAAAGGTGTGTGCGTGTTCACTTTAGTTTATATTTATAGTCACGCGTTGGCACGTGACAATTTTAAGCAAGAAAAGTGAATGTTACAGCATTTAAGACACTCAGCGTGATTACTTTATCTGATTAGAGTGAGCATTCCAGAGAGTTAAATTTTCTGGGTAAAGGGCACGTTATTACTATTGTTGGGCAAAGTGATAACGTGCAAGCAATGTTGCAACTTTTTTCACAAAAAGGAGTAATACACATAAGAGAACTCATACTTACCTGTGCGTAACCACTATTGCCAGGGAAAGTGAGTTTTCCAGAGAGTATATTTTCTCATCTGTCTCTGCGTGATCACTCTCATCAGTGAGAGTGAGTGTTCTAGAGTAGCGTGTTTACCTTGATGCCTTTGCGTGATCACTTTTGTCAGTAAAAGTGATTGTTCTAGCAGAGATCCTCAAAATGCATTCTCTGCGAGCTTCTTTCCTGCAAAATAATGACTCCTTTTATTAATCAAATGCCTCTAAAACCTCAATTAACTCACTTCTCACACTCTAATCCTTCAATTTACTTCTCACAACCTCAAATCTCTAATCAATTATGATATTCAATTCAGAAAACCAGATGCAGCAGAATATTTGCAAAAGTTGCAGTGAATTGTAAGACACGAATATGCAGAATTCTAATTTACAAAACTGCAGAATTTGTAAATATGAAATGAAAACTTCTAAAACAATACAAAAAGCTTAAAATGGGTTAGAAATGTGAGTTGCCTCTCACAAAGCGCTTCTTTAACGTCACTAGCTTGACATTAAATGTTCCTCACTCAAGAGGAACCAATTTCATGCATGAGATATTCCTTGTAAACTCCTCTCCATAATTAGACCATCTACCCCAATCTTGAACAAATAAGGCTCTTTCCACACATAGAATTTGCTGTCATGTAAGAACTTCTTTTGCTGTCAAGTGAATCTCTTTGGGATGAATTGGGTAGCTTTAAAGTTTGCAATGTCAACAAAACAAGGCATCTCTTCTACTGTAAGAAGCCTTTCATCTGAAAATTCTTCATTAATTTCCAAGGAGTTAGGGGTTAGACTTTCCAGTGGAGGTCTGGACAAGTGGTCAGCTACCCCATTTTCCTTTCCCTTTTTATCTTTAATTTCCAATTCAAACTCTTGCAGCAATAGAATTCATCTCAATAATCTTGGCTTGGCATCCTGCTTTGACAACAAGTATTTAAGTGCATAATGGTCAGTATACACAATAACTTTTGATCCCATCAAATATGATCTGAATTTGTCAAAAACAAACACAATAGCTAGGAGTTCTTTTTTTGTGGTTGTGTAATTTACTTGTGCAGGATTTAAAACTTTACTGGAATAATAAATGACATGCAATTTTCTATCCTTTTTTGTCCTAAAATAACACCCACTGCACTATCACTTGCATCACACATTAGTTCAAAAGGTAAATTCCAATAAGGTTTTGCAAGAATAGGTGCAGAAATCAGTTTTTCTTTCAAAATAGAAAATGCATGCAAACAAGCATCATCAAATATGAAATCAACATCTTTTATAAGTAAATCACTAAGAGGTTTTGCAATTTTTGAAAAGTCCTTAATAAACCTCCTATAAAAACCAGTATGTCCTAAAAAACTCGTAATTCCTTTAACATTAATTAGTGGAGGTAGTTTACTAATGACTTCTACTTTTGCTTGGTCCACCTCCATTCCTTTTTCTAAAATCTTATGGCCAAGAATAATGCCTTCATGGACCATGAAATGACATTTCTCCCAATTCAACACAAGGTTAGTATCTTGACATCTCTGCAAAACAGTGGATAGATTAGCTAAGCAATCATCAAATGAATCACCAAATACAAAGAAAACATCCATGAACACCTCTATAATTTTCTCTACCAAATCAGAAAAAATGGAAAGAATGCACCTTTGAAAAGTGGTAGGAGCATTGCATAATCCAAAAGGCATTCTTCTATATGCAAATACTCCAAATGGACATGTAAATGCAGTCTTCTCTTAATACATAGGGTCCACTGCTATTTGGTTGTATCCTGAATACCCATCAAGAAAATAGTAGAAGGAATGTCCAGCAAGTCTTTCCAGCATTTGATCAGCAAATGGTAATGGAAAATGGTCCTTTCTAGTTGCATCATTTAACTTCTTATAGTCAATACACATGCGCTAGCCAGTGACAGTCCTAGTAGGTATGAGTTCATTCTTCTCATTAGGTACCACTGTCATCCCTCCTTTCTTAGGGACAACTTGGACTGGACTCACCCATTAGCTTTTAGAAATTGGATAAATGATCCCTGCATATAGTAACTTCATAACTTCTTTCTTGACTACTTCTTTCATGGCTGGGTTCAATCTTCTTTGTGGCTGCACAACTAGCTTAAACTTCTCTTCAAATAAAATTCTGTGTTTACAAAAAGAAGGATTTATACCTTTCAAGTCTGAAATACTCCAGCCAATTGCAGATTTGTGTTTTCTCAGAATTCTCAGCAACTTTTCCTCTTCTTCCTCCTTGAAATCATTGTTGATGATAACTGGATTTTTGTGACTCTCATCCAAGAAAGCATATCTCAAGTTAGAGGGTAGTTGCTTGAGCTCTAACTTGTGATTTTGATCTTCTTTGATTTCCTTTTTCAGCTATTCTTTAACTAATTTTTCTGCAGGATTTAGAATTAGTAGGGCTTCTAGTTGCTGCTCAATTTCCATCATTTGTTCTGTTTTAGAAATCTCAGAATTTGTATTTCTTGCCGCTATGGTTTCTCTCAACACAGAATTTTCATCAAACTCATTAATAGGATAGTGTGTAATAATAGAATTCAAAATATCTACTCTCATATATGAATTATCTTCAACTGGATATTTTAATGCTTCAAACATATTAAACACTACCTTCTCATCTTGAACTCAAAGCATAAGTTCTCTTTTCTGTACATCTATTAATGCTCTCCCTGTTGCAAGGAATGACCTTCCTAGGATCAAAGGTATGTTTGCATCCACCTCCATGTCCAGAATTACAAAATCTGCAAGAAAAATTAACTTATCAACTTTAACCAATAAATCTTCAACAATTCCATATGGATAAGTGTATGATCTATCAGCTAGCTGTAGTGTGATGTTGGTGGGTTTTACTTCTTCTATGCCTAGTTTCTTCATGATAGCTAAAGGCATCAAGTTTATGCTTGCTCCCAAGTCACACAATGCTCTTCCAACAGTGCACTGTCCTATTTCACATAGAATACTAAATGATCCTGGATCTTTTAGGTTTTGAGGAAGCTTTCTCTTGAGAAGGGCACTGCATTCCTCTATCAAGGGTACTTTCTTGTCATGCTCTAGCTTTCTTTTTCTGGAGAGTAGTTCTTTTATAAATTTTGCATATGAAGGCACCTGCTCCAAGGCTTCTGCAAAAGGTATGTTAATCTGTAATTTCTTAAAAACATTAAGAAACCTTTCAAATTGTTCTTCCTGTTTAGGATTTTATACCCTTTGAGGATAAGGCAACCTCTTATATTTTTCTTGATCTATTGGCTTGCAAGCATCTTCAAAGAGTTGTTTCTTTGTCTTCCTTTCAGAATTTGTAGGAGCTTCCACTTTTTCTTCTGATTGCTCTTTCTTTAATAATATGAAGTTTCCTTGTTGTAGATCTTGTTCAATTCTCCTTTCTTCTGCTGCATCATTAACTTTCTTTTCTGTAACTTTTGAACTTGCAACTATAGCTCCACTCATTGTAGTGATGACTTGACATTGCTCCTTAGGATTGATCACTGTATTGCTTGGAAATCTTCCTTCATCCCTGCTAGATAATTGTTCAGCTAACTGTCTAATTTGGGTTTCCAACTTCTTCATAGAAGCTTCTTGATTCTTAAAGCTTGTTTGGGTCACCTTCATAAACTGCAACATGGTTTCCTCCATCTTAGTCAAACTTTCATTCATAGGTTTAGAAAATTTCTGAGTTCCTTGAGGTTGAGTGGATGGATTCCTCTGAAAGTAAGACTGTTGTGTTGTTGGACCTGCATTAGAAAAAGGTAAATTGGAGTTAGAAGTCTTGGCAGCAAAATATTGATTATTTCAATTACAATACTGCTGACTTCTATTATTCGAAAATTGAAATCCAGGAGGATATGAGGGTTGTTGTCTCTGAAAATTGTTCATATAATTCACTTGTTCCTGTGGTTCACTTGTAGATGCCTCACATGCACCATTGGCATGATTTTCTCCACAGAAATCACAGTTTAGCTGACTGGTAGGCATACTCCCTGCTTGAAGATTGCTGATTTGTTGAGTTAGGGCAGCTATTTGTTCTGAAAACATCTGATTTTGTAGCTGGTTCTGTGCAAGAAAGGTTTCCAAAACCTTAGCTTCATAACCAGAGTTTCTTCCTTGATTTCTTGATTTTGAATTCTGGTATATTGATGATGCTATCATTTCAATGATTCTTTGGGCTTCTTCTAAAGATTTTGTATTTAAGGAACCTCCAACAGCAGCATCAACCATTATTTTAGTTGATGTATTCATTCCATTATAGAAGGTTTTCAATTGCATCCAATCTGGAATACAATGATGTGGACACCTCCTTAGTAGCTCCTTGTATCTTTCCCAAGCTTCATACAATGACTCTCTTACCTGCTGCACAAAAGATGTAATTTCTTCTCTCAACTTGGCAGCTTTGGATGGAGGACAATACTTGTTTATAAATTTATTCACTAGCTCTGTCCAAGTTGTGATGCTTCCTTGTGGTTGAGCTTGCAACCAGCATTCGGCACTATCTCTCAAGGAAAAGGGAAATAATCTCAGTCTAATGGCTTCTTCACTAATCCCATTCATTCTTATGGTATCACATAACTGCAAAAAGTTTGAAATATGTAGGTTAGGGTCATCAAAATTTCTACCAGAAAATTGATCCTGTTGGACTAAGTGTAGTAGGGTAGGCTTAATCTCAAAATGGTTACCTTGGATAGTTGGCCTAATTATAGAAGAATTAAAACCTTGCATGTTAGGAATTGCATAGTCCCATAATGTTCTAATTCTATTTTGCTTGGCCATCTCTATTTCTGGATTTGGTTGTCTCAAAGGTGTAGGTGTTCTTTTTACTCTATGAGTATTCTGAATTTGTGGACAATAGACAACTTCTACTTCACTATCACTTCCTATGAATTTTTCTGCTTTAACCTCTCTTCTTAATCTTTTTAACATTATGTTTATGTCAGGATCAAAGACCAGAATTGATTTTTTTTGTTTTTACCACGCATATACAAATCAAAATGTAACAAAATTAAACTACAACTCGATATTTAGAAATACACAACAAAGATTATGTAGAAGATATCAACAAAAGCATATAAAATTCAAGTCTAGCAACTGCAGAATTATGCAAAATTCAATAGAAAATCAAGTCTAGCAACTGCAGAATTAGGTCTCCTTATCCCTAAGAAATCCTCAGATCAAAGAAGCAAATCCAACTTCTATTGGTAAATGTTCCTCTTTGATTAACCATACAAATTTCTATTCTCAAAGTTCAATAACAGCAGAATTAACAATTCAATTAATCCAAAAAACTCAAATTTCAGAAGCAAATATCGAATCAATACATCAATTCAAGTTTCATAAACTCCTAACTATAGAGAATTAAGCAAACATTGTAACAAAGAAAGAGAAAGAAGGAGAAGAAGAAAAGAATTGCATAAAAGCCATCTCCACGAGCTCCAATCCAATGCCTCTTTTTGGAGCTTCGAAATTCGACCCCAATCCTCTCCCTCACTCTCTCTCAATGAATCTAACATAAAAAATGGAAAATGAACAAAAAGCCCCGAGTTCTGAGCTTAAATCATGTATTTATAGAAATCCCGATTCTATGCGTTATCACTCTTGTTGATAAGAGTGGCCATGCAGAAGCTCATGTGGTTTCTGAAAACTGAAACTATCACTTTCGCTGCTAAGAGTTGCAACGTAGGAGATTGAGTAGTTGCACGTGATCACTTTTGAGAGCAAGAGTGACCACGCACAACTAGCCTTGATTCACTTCTCTCTAGAACATCCACTTTCGCTGGTAAAAGTGTTAACGCAGAGCTCACTGAAATTTTGCCTTCTCTGGAGCACTCACTTTTTCCAACAAGAGTGTTAACGCAGAGCTTGTTCTTCTGAGTAACTCTTTGGAACACTCACTTTCGCTGGTAAGAGTGACCACGCCCAAACTCTTTTCTTCTTTTAAGCTCTGGAACGATCACTTTCACTGAGAAAAGTGTTAACGTCCAGTGTGTATTCCTCTTTGATGTCTGGAGTGATCACTTTCACTGACAATAGTGATCACGCCCAGCTTGCATTCCATTGTTCTTGTGTTTTGGAGTCTAGAATTGCTATTCTTCCTCTTCCTTTTCATTGATCTTCCATTTCTATGAGTTTTGCTCAAATTATTCCTACAAAAACAATATTAATTTCTTAAGATCTAAGCAGAAATTCCATAAATGCTAAAATAACTACATATTAAAAGAAAATTTTCAATCATTCTATTTTTCTGAATTTTTCTGCTTTTCTTATATGTTTTGCTTATCAAATGGGTTAGAAATACACTAAAATATTTGTAAAAATATGGATTCATCAATCGTTCCTAGAGAAACACCAATCACTAATCCTTGATTCCTTGATGACAAATACAATTGGACAAGAAATTTTAAAGAAAATGTGGAAGAAGAATGAGATGGATATTTGCGCCACTCTCAAAAGGGACATAAGTCATAAGATCTTCATCATGATGGAAGGATCCACCAATAAGAAGTAAGCTTAAGGTCTCCACCAAGATCACTTGAGAGAAAAAGGAGTTTCTCAAAACTCACTAGATTTCTTCAAATTTGAAAAAATGAACCAAAGTTACTAAAATACAAAGAAAAAATGCCTTATATAGGCAACAAGTTACACTAGCTATTCACTACTAGAAAAGTGCTAAATACAGACGGATTTTACAGACGGATATTAATCCGTCTGTATTACAGACGGATTTACAGACGGATTTGTGAAATTTTTTTTTTTATTTTTTTCTGAAAAATCTGTCTGTAAATCCGTCTGTAATACAGACGGATTAACATCCGTCTGTAAAATCCGTCTGTATTTCGCCCGCCTTTTGGCGCCAAACGTTACAGGCAGAAAATACAGACGGATTTTTCCGTCTGTAAATTGCATTGACACATTACAGACGGAAAAAACCGTCTGTAATGTGACTTTAGAGAGCGGTTCGGAATAACCGCTCTCAAAGAAAGAGTTAAGAGAGCGGTTAATGAAGAACCGCTCTCCAAGAAATCTAAGAGAGCGGTTCGGCAAGACCGCTCTCTAATATGTACTTCTGAGAGCGGTTCATATGGAACCGCTCACTTACATGACTTTTGAGAGCGGTTCAAATGAAACCGCTCTCTAATATTGAAATTTCAGAGCGGTTCATCAGGAACCGCTCTCTAAAATAGAGTTATGAGAGCGATTTAAGACTAACCGCTCTAAATACAGACGGATTTTTCCGTCTGTACTTTGAAAATAGGAGGGAATATTTAAGCGAAAAATTACAGACTAATTTACAGACGGATTTTTCCGTCTGTAAATGTGTCGGTTTAATTACAGACGGAAAAATCCGTCTGTAATGTGGAATTAAAAAACGCACCGTTTCATTTAACCAGTTACAGATAGATTTTCCCGTCTGTAATGACTGAATCCCATAAAACTGCGCCTCCTCTTCCCCTCCCCCATTATCACATCAGTTTCTCTCTCTAGCTCCCCTCTCTCTCTCTCTCAAAGAGCTCAGTGTTTTGGCCATTGCGAGTGATTGGAGCAACCATTTGAAAGTTTTTTTGCATCATTGTATTCCTGGTACGATACTCTAACTTTTAATCGGTTTAGTTTTTTAATTTTTTTTGTTTTTTAGAGACTTAAAATTTCTATGATAGAGTTGTAGGATTGGAGATTGTATGACTGGGGGGAAGGGCGTAGAGGTCCTTCTCCGAACCTGATTATTATGTGCTATGGGATTGTTTGTGTTTGTGGAGTTTGTAGAATCTGGATGTTGTGGAGTTACAAGGGGATGTGCTCTAGAACGGTTTAGGATTGTGATGTGTTTTTGTTTGATGTATCGAATAATTTATTGTTATATAATTTATTAGTTGATTATAGGTGAAATTTTCATTGTTGTAAAAAAATGGTAAACAAATGTAAGGAAATTAACATGTATTAGGGAGATTACGCCAAAATTTATATTAAAATTTTCTGTAATGTATTTTAGAAGGTTAATACAATATTGTATATTTGTATTAGGTTTATATAATTGTTGAGGAAGATGTTTCTCAGAAATCGTCAGTGGATGTATGATAGGTTGCACCCAAGTCGAGGGGGAATAAAACCTGAATTCTTTGAGGGTGTAGAGGAATTTATACGCGTCTGTTGTAATTCGCAGCAATTCATCACCAATCAGGTCGTTAGGTGTCCATGTTCTAAGTGCAAGTGTAGAAAGTTCTTGGATATTGATTCAATTAGATATGATTTGTATAAGTTTGGATTTAAACATGATTATTGGATATGGACTGAGCATGGGGAAGAAGTTAATTTAGAAAATCAAGTAGGTAATTCAAATATATTACAATCAGGTAGTCATGTAGGTCATGTAAGTTGGGAAGAAAGTAATAGTCGTTATCATTAAATGGTTTATGATGCTGTTGGTCCTCAATTTGGAATTTTTCATGATTTCAAGTCAAGAAGAACCTAATGGAGAGGCTGCAAAGTTTTATAATGTTTTAGAAGCAGCAAACAAGCCTTTATGGGATGGGTGTGTGCATTCAGAGTTATCTTTAGCAATAAGAATGTTAAGCATAAAGTCAGAAGGCAATCAAAGTTAGAGTTCATTTGATCAGTGGGCTACATTAATTAGTGAGCTTAGTCCCGAACCTGATTCCATACCAAAGGACTTTTACCAAGCCAAAAAATTAGTTTCCAAACTTGGATTAAAAGAAGTCAAAATTGATTGTTGTTTGAAAGGCTGCATGCTGTATTACAAAGATGATGTTGTTTTGACTAATTGCAAATTATGTGGAGAGCCTAGGTTTAAACCAAGAAGAGGTGGTAGAATTGGTAAACATAAAGATGTACCGCAAAGTAGAATGCATTATTTGCCTTTGATTCCTAGGCTAAAAAGGTTGTATGCGTCTATGAGTTCAGCTCCTTACATGACGTGGCATGCTGAAAATAAAAGGAGTGATGGGATAATGACTCATCCATCTCATGGTCAGGCTTGGCAACATTTTGATCAAGTGTATCCTGAGTTTGCATCCGATCCTAGAAATGTAAGGTTAGGGTTATGTGCGGATGGGTTCGCTCCAAACAATCAATTTAATAAACCATATTCTTGTTGGCCTATTGTGGTTACACCTTTTAATCTTCCTCCTAAAATGAGCATGAAAAATCCATATTTATTCTTGACTGTAATAATTTTTGGTTCAGAAAATCCAAAGGCAAAAATTGATGTATACCTTCAACCTTTGATTGATGAGTTGAAAGAGTTATGGTGTGAGGGTGTATTAACTTACGACGTATCAAGGAAGCAAAATTTTATCATGAAGGCAGCACTGATGTGGACGATAAATGATTTTCCTGCTTATGGAATGTTGTCTGGATGGATGACTCAAGGGAAATTAGCATGTCCAATTTGTATGGAGGATACAAAGGCATTTACTTTAAAACATGGAGGAAAAAATTCATGGTTTGATTGCCATAGGAGATTTTTAGATATGGAACATCCTTATAGGCGTCAAGCGTACAAATTTAAGAAAGCAACTGTTGAGAATGAGGACCCTCCCGCCCGTTTAAATGGTCATCAAGTATGGGATAGAGTTAAACACTTGCCAAAAATCACAGAAGTAGGAAAATCCATTAGGTTTCCTGGTTATGGGATGACACATAATTGGACCAAACAAAGTATATTCTGGGAGCTCCCATATTGGAAGGATAACTTAGTTCGTCATTGTTTAGATGTGATGCATGTGGAAAAAAATGTATTTGACAATATCATGAATACTGTAATGGACACTGATCGAACTAAAGATAATGTCAAGGCAAGGCAAGATTTAGAAGAATATTGTAGGCGTCATGAATTGAGGTTACAACAACTTGCAGATGGTCGATGGTCAAAGCCAAAGGCAAGTTACACTCTGACTTTACCACAAAGACAAGATGTGTGTAAGTGGGTGAAGGAGTTAAAAATGCCTGACAGTTACGCTTCAAACCTCGGTCGTTGTGTGAATGTTGAACAAGGAAGATTTTTTGGGATGAAAAGTCATGATTGCCACATATTTATGGAGTGTCTTCTACCTGCTGCATTTAGGGAACTACCAGACCATGTTTGGAAGCCATTGACTGAGTTAAGTGAGTACTTTAGGGACCTGTGTTCACCTACTCTAAGGGTTGAAGATCTATTAGTTATGGAGAAAAATATTCCTGTCATTTTGTGCAAATTAGAGAGAATACTTCCCCCTGGTTTCTTTGACTACATGGAGCACTTGCCTATACACTTAGCGTATGAAGCACGTGTATGTGGACCAGTACAATACAGGTGGATGTATCCATTTGAACGAGAAATTGGAGGGTTCAAAAGGACTGTCAAAAATAGAGCTCAAGTGGAAGGATCCATATGCCAGGCATATATATCAAAGGAGACATCAAATTTTTGCACATACTATTTTGAACCTCATGTTCAATCTAGGAGAACTCGAGTTGGTCGAAATGATGATGGGGGAGAAAGTAGTAATGAGCTAAGTCTATCTATATTCAACCAACCAGGTCGTGTATCTGGAAAATGCGAAGAACGATGGATCTTAGGTGATGAATCAGAGGCCGCCCACTTGCACATCTTATTAAATTGTGATGAAGTTCAACCATTCAGAACGTAAGTGACTTATGATTGCTTTAATAATTTTTTCTGATCATGGTTATTCAAAAGTAGTTAATGATGTTGCAATGTTTACAGATATTTTGAACAATTATATGGTCACGAATCCCTTAATCAATTTCCATCATGGTTCAAAAGTTATGTAAGTCATGACATTTTCCTAACATGTTAGTTATTCGACTTTTTAATATTATTCTGTATTCAATCAATTGACATTGATTTATGGTATGTGTAGGTGCGTGATCCTAGTAATGGTATCAAAGATCCTGACCTATATAACTTGTCCAGAGGTCCAAAAAATAAAGCATATTGTTGGCCAATTTACTTTGTTAATGGGTATAAATTTCAAACTATTGAATTATGTCAAGGGAGAAAAACAGATAATAGTGGAGTTAGTGTAAAAGGAAATTCAAGTGATGGTGACTGTGATTGGTATGGAAAACTTCATGAAATTGTTGAGCTTGAATATGCTGGTGAAACCATAAAAAGGATTGTCTTATTCAAGTGTGAATGGTTTGATCCAACACGCCCAACAGGTACACGTAAACATAACCATTACAATATAATTGAGATTAACCATACCAAAAGATATAGAGGCTTTGACCTCTTCATCATTGCACAAAATGCAAGACAAGTATATTTCTTATCTTACCCTGGAAAATGTAATAAAAGTTGGAGGATTGTAATTAAAACTAAACCAAGGGGTCGAATTGAAAGTGATGAAGTAGATGATGAAGATGCATATCAAATTGATGACTCAATTCCTTCACGTGTAGTAATAGACACTGTTGTCCCTCCAATTTTCTCTTCTCCTTTGAATGAGATTGAAATAATTGACCCTCCTACCCAAGTTATGAGATATAATGAAATGGATGACATCATAGAAGACGAGGATGAAGGAATTATGGATGAACTTTCATCGAATGATGATGAAGGTAGTCTTGAACTATCAGAGTAAATGAGGTAAAGTAAGTAGGTTTGTCAATTTACTATGTTGCCATGATTATTTAATTTGAGTTATCACCAATATTATTTATATTTTAAACAAATTATAGTATTTGTCTCTAAATATATATATGGTTTGATTCAGATATGGCAGGTAAAGGTAAAGGTAAGAAAGGTAATACTCAGCAAACTGATCGTGGCAACACTTCTTCACCTACCGCTCCGACTGCCATGTCGACACCAGCAATAGTTCAGACCTCCCAGGTTAGGGGACAGGAGCAATTTATCATGGTGCCCAATCCTGGGTATATTGCTCCTCCCCCTCCAGTATAGCGAGTTTCACACTCTGCACCCCCTACTACACAGGCCACACAGTCACCTGCTACACAGGGCACAGGAGATGAATCCACTGCTGTCCCATCTGTAAGCGGGCAGCAGTCATCACAGACCCAGACATCATCGAGATCGTTAGAAACTTTGAGATGGGATGGGTCCACTTGGTAAGTAATTCAATCAAATATGCCTAATATGCATGTATTTTATGTGAATGTTAGTAGTTATAATCCACTTTATATTGTATTATTAGTTGGATACCACCACAGAAAGGTCTCCATCAGGTCACAGATACGATTAAGAAGATGTTTGATGCGCCTTACAAAAATTTTGCAAAGGTGCCAAATGATACAAAGATAGAATGGTTCAAAGATTGGAAGGTAATAATAGTGTATTAATTTTAACTAAGTGTAATTACATATGACTGTTTGTACCTCTTCTAATGAAATTGTGTTTACGTAGAGCAACTTTTCCATTCCCCCCGTGACGAAAAGATGATTTTCAAGGCCTGGAAGAGTCGCACCGCAAAGCGACTAAGACAGATGTACACCGAGGCTCGCCAGACCCTTCTATCGCTGATTGGATAGCACCCAATTTTCTTCATGCCTTGCAGGAGTATTGGGGTACAGATGAGTTTAAAAATCTCTCTGTAAAGAACAAGACAAACAGGCATCTAATAAAGGGGGTCACCGCATCTTGGTGGGTCTACGACTTTGGCTGGCACTAAGGCGAACTTGGTATGTGATTTTAAAATTCAGTTGACTCTATCTATAATTTCATATTTGAGATTGTGATTTATTTCTAATTGTAGGAGAAGTCGTTGAAGAGGCCACCTACTACTGGAGAGTTGTTTAAGGAGACACACACTCGCAGGCAGGACAAAAACCTGTGGGTTGATACACGATCTCAGGCCACATATGTAAGTCATTGTTATTGATAATATATGTTATTATTAGCGACTTATTAAATAGTTCTCCAAACTAATATCTAATTATCTGAACTGAACTGTAGGATGACTATATTCAAAGGCTTGAGGAAGCATCTTCTCAGAATCCAGAGTCAGTAGATGAGGATGCTATGTGGTCACAGACAGTAGGTGGCCTTTATAAAGGTCGCATTTATGGCATGGGAGGCCGCTTTGCAGACTCCATGTCCCCTGCATCTGTCACTGGAGATGCCCCTTCTCTTGCACCTGAGGATGTGGAGGACATGGTCCGCACTTAGGTCCATGCCCTTAATGAAGAACTCCAGAAGAAGAATGAGGAGATGTGGAAGAGTAAAGAAAGTGCATGGAAGAAGAAGTGGGCAAAGAAAATGGAGAAGAAGATAGAGAAGAAGGTGGCGTCGAGAATGCAAAGGGAGGTCCAGCAGCAGATGACGCAACAGCATATGCAAATGCAGCAGATGCATGCTTATTTTGAGCTCATGAGAGCAAGCAGCTCCACACCTCTTCCTCCTCCTCCACCAGCTCCAATACCACCGGTTTTCACCTCCATGCATCATTCCTCTACTGACTCCTCTTCTACTGATGATGATGCTCCTTCGGATTATGACTTCACAGATTATAATTGATGAGGACTTGTATTTTATATTTAAATGTATTTATTTAGATGCTTTTTTGTCTTCCTTTGTAATAACATTTAAATTTTTTATAAATCATTTTGGAATGTTTAGATGTCGAATCTATAGTTTCTATTTTATTTATAAATTGTAATAATCAAGAACAGCAGGAAATAACTTTCTATATAAATAAAAAAAATATCAATAATAGTAAAATATATCACCGACGGATTACAGACGAAAAAATCCGTCTATGAGTTACAGACGGAAAAATCCGTCTGTGAGTTACAGACGGAAAAATCCGTCTGTAATTTACAGACGGACAAATCCGTCTGTAATTCTTTACCGACGAGGATATTACAGACGGTTTATGTCCGTCTGTAAATCTGTCTGTAATAGAAAAAATCGTCTGTAATACTCTAAAAATCCGTCTGTATAAACAGACTTTTTAGTAGTGTATTGAGCTAGGCCTAACTACCCAAGAAGGCAAAAGTCCAAGTTACAAAAATACACTATGAGACCTAAGAATCATGAGTGATACAAGAGAAATAGAAATAGGTCTTCAAAGTGTGGCCTTCTATGGACTTGGGCCCAAGGTTACTTACTAGGCCTATAAGCTTGTCTAGGGCTTCTTAACCCTTGACCTAGTCATAGGACCTTGAAGTCCCTCTAAATCATCCTCTACTTAGCTCAAGCTCTCCAAGCTAGTGAGGTCATCATCAGAAGGTATCTAATTAGAACTTTGCTACTTGAATGATTAGTCAACTTAAACCTACCTACTAGTCTCAAAATATAAGCTTTAGCAAACCAAGTCAGCTGAATGAGATTTTGGTTATGCATGGAAACATAGGCAAAGTGTTCGTCCAAGCTAGCCAACTTCAAGCTACTTCTCATAAATGCATCACTAGGTGGTCTAATATATCCCAAGCAAGTTCTTAACAATATATGCCCCACCACCTCCTATAGGGGCAATAACTGGCTTTCCATTAATATGAAGACTCCTCTGAATAGTGGTGTCTTGAAGATTTATAATATATTGTCCAAGAGGCATAGGGAAGGTATAGGTTTCTGGCCTCCATCTTTCCACCAAAGATGTAATTAGATGTCGGTCAATAAGAAAGCTTGCTAACTATGCAACTTTGGCAAATCTAGCTAACGTCAAATGAGGAAATATTTCTACTAGAACTCCCTCTATTCCAGTAGGAATGAAGTGACTCCTCCTGACTCTCAAAATTGAATGGTCATGTCCATCCTAAATGTACTTTAATATTGAATAGACTAATACCATAATAACAAACCATCCTCGTGGTCGAGATTTAACACCCTACTATAAGACGAAGATGATGCCATTTGAAATAAGTTTTAAAAAAATTATACTTAAACTCTAAATTTAAAATAAAATTAATTTAAATTTACATTAAACACAAATAAAACTATTAATTGTTTATCAGATATTAACCAATTTTCATGACAAATATTTTAAGAAAACAAATTACAAATTTACACAATTTTTTTTTATCAATTATAACAGTTATATATCATTTCAACTCTTTCAAGTTATTTTCTTAGTAAAGATATAACAAAAATAACATATTTTATCTATTTACCGATAATTAAATATTATACTACATATAATATTTAATATTTTACATGTTTTAATTATATGATTACACATATTATTTTATTTTATTTATATATTAACAATTAACTTATACATTGATACGGTAACCTACCATAATACCTATAAATTTATTAATAAAAATTTATATAACATATTATATTTTTTTATAAATTTAAAAATATGCATTAACTTCTTAATTATTTTTATTTTTTATTTTTGCTATATAAGGGGTTAAAAAGTCTAAAAAACAAAACAAAGTTAATGTCTCATGTAACACCAAAGTTTAATTTTTTAAATAAATAAATTCTGCAAAATTAGGAATAATAAAAATTTTCATTCAAAATATTTCTAAAGCATAGTTCAATAAAATGTTTCAAAATAAGGATGAATTACAATTTGAATCAATAATTGTTATAGGACTTAAATAATACATCAAGCTTTCAAAATAAATTTCTAAGTCTTATAGCAGTTTCATCCATCCCTTCACTCAACCTGGTATTGATTGTCTTACTCACTTGAAAAATAAATGTAAAGGTGCGTATTTTATACTATCACATATAAGCACAAAGACTCACCTTGCACATTCTACAAATTTACTGCCATAACTCAATCATGCATCAAACATGTATAAAATAATAATCTCAACATTTCATTCTCATTCACACACACAGGTGCGCTCATTGCACCATCAGTCATTTCACACGAACACGTATGCTTACTGTACGTTAGCCACACTCACTGTGGCACTATGGTCATAGATTCCTGATGCCCTCAACCTCAGGGACTCACTCAGTTTCACACTATGGATGGTCGTCAGATAATTTCGCTCTCAGGGATATAACGTGTGTGGTCACGAGCTGCAAAAGTTGTTAGTCAAAGGCTGAGTCAGGAGGACAGCATGTGGCTTGTGATACACCCACACTCACTGTTGGTGTCACCATCTCCCTCTCTTCCCCAAGGTATCTCTACTGCCCCTATCTTTCACACCCCTAGTATATTGCTGAATCATTCATAGTTCTAACATATTCAAACACATTCATAATTGCATCTAACATGTCATTCACATACATTTCTAACCATTCAAATTATTCAACATCCAGCGATGGTATGCTAATATGTAATTTCATCCACAATCCCAATCACATTACAATATTCATTTTCACACATGACACATATGCCCACATCCAATCACATTAGACACAAACATCTAATTTTCTGAGAACCTCACCACAATCAAGACATTCCACACTCACACATATCCAATATTCATTTCATCAAGCTAAATTAAGTATCTTTTATCAAAACACAATCGTTCTTACATTCTATCTCAACCACATTGTGACTCATGGTAAATATTTGGATTTCAAAACAAAAAAAGATAGGGTAGAGTCACCCCTAACCTCAAATCGAAGACTCCCATGCAAATCAATAATGAAAGCGTCCCTCACATGGATTTAGTCCTAAATACATGGAAAAATTTCATGAGAACTCAGAGAACCAAGAAAACAGAGAGGAGGGACGAAAACTAAAACCCTATCCATTGAAACTCACCTCCAAAAGCTCCAAATGTGATTACCACCTTCAATCTAGCTTCCAGACGGCTTTGGAGGCGATTTAATTGGTAAGAATAGGTTGGGAATCGAGAGAACATAGAGAGATCTCGAAGGGAGGAGTGGGTAATGAATTTTTAACCTTAAACCCTTCAAATACCCTTCTGGTCACGATACTCTCGCTGCAACAAAGGGACAGCAAAAATCTCAGAGAAAACTGCACTCTGATTTCTATAAAATCTCGCTACAATGAGGGACCTCTTGCTACAGCGAGACTGCACCCAGAAATGCACTTTTCTCTATCGCTCTCTCGCTACAGTAAGAGCGCAACAAATTCATGCCCTTCTCGCTATATTGAGATCACCCTGTAGCACACACTTGGCCAATTTTTCAATCAATTCTAGCCCAATCACAAATCACATCACATTTCAACTACACTATACGGAGCTCTTCACAATCATATTCATATATTCATACACGTCCATGTCATCACACATATATACACATTATATATATATATATATATCAAACATACAAACACATGAAGATTCCACATATACCCTTATATTAATATATCAAAATATTATTACAAAAATATGGGACGTTACATCCCAGCCTAAGGGACCAAATACCTAGAGAATCCACACGAAGAAAAGAAAGTAAGGAAGAAGGGGAGGTGTCAATCCAGTTGGCATCTATAGCACCATCAAGGCCTAGTTTAGCTAGATGATCAGGACTTTGGTTTGCTTCTCTATATACATAGCCAAACTTAACAAGTTAGATTTTCTTAATAATAATCCTAATTTGGGAAATCAGATCGAATAAAGGGTGCTTAATGCTTTGAACATTAAGGATTAAAGATAGGCCCTCTAGAGTCACTTTTTATCCATATGACATGGATCCCCTTTAGCACAGTGATCTCCAACCTTAAAAGAATGCTCCAAAGTTCAGCAAGGAGCTAATCTTTTGTTGAAACCAGCTAAGAATTGTCCTTGAGTATTGTGAATTACACCCTCACAAGCACTAGTCCCTTCAACTAGAGAAACGGCTCCATCCATATTGAATTTCTATTGATTATCAAGAGAAGGGAAACCATTTAACTTGAGCCTTATCATTTAGCTGTCGAGCAATGGACCCAAATTGCTTCTAATAGCACCCAAATTAGTACTGAAAATCAAACAAAATTCTCTAAATAAGAATAGAGGATTGGACAGAAACATTATTAAATATGAAATTATTTCTTTCCTTTCAAAGGTACTGATAAGTTTGTAATTAGGCCTTATTTTATAGCTCATATATTCATATTTGACTCTTTATTTTATTTGGTGCTCACACTAATTTATATATTAATTATGCAATTTGGTATAAAGATGCCGTAAGTATACTTTAGGTGTGTTTTGGGCCTAATATGATAGAAAATTAGAGCTTCACAGTAATTAGCATGCCCAGACCCTTTCAATAAGCACGGGGGTGCTTTGAGCCCATGCACGGTCATGCTTAAGGCCTTACATGGTCATTCTCATCTGCGAGAAGTCCAATTATCAAGAGTCTTTAGGGTTTTCAAACCCTATTAAAAGGAGATCCTTAGCACATGCTTGGCGAGACTTAGAGCTTCAAGCAATCATACTTGAAGACTAGGAACACATCTCATACTCTAGTTTGCTATTTCTTTTGATTATAACTTTGTTTATGATGGTTTTAGTTCTTTTCTTTAGCATGAGTAACTAAGTCCATAGTTAGGGCTATGGGAACTATTGTTCATGAATTTATGAAATTTTGATGTTTGAATCTAAAGTTGATTTTTGTTTTGTTATTAGATTTTATCCTATTATGCCTCTCTCTTAATCCTAATTAATTATATCGTCAGACAACCATACCTCGGTTAATTAATAGATCTATAGGGTAAAATGAGACAAAGGATTAGGTGGACCAAACCAATTTTTCTCTTCTAATCGTTATTAAATTAACAAGTTCTTAGGTTCCTTAAGCTTTCTCAAATTGATATCTTGCATGACCATTGGAGATGTTAATTTAGAGAAAAAATATTAATATTGCATGACCATTGGGTATTAATAGTATTCATATGAATAATTAGTAATCACAAGGAAATCGGATTTAGAGTTAAACAAAAATATAACATAAAGGATTGAATGAGAAAACCCATATGCCCTAGGTTCCTCTCTGATAAGTTTAACCAAGACGTGCATTGTATTCCTTGCCCTTAGTTTTATAATTAATTTTATAAATTCTTGTTTTAATTAATCTCATATCTTTGAATTTTAAACAATTGAATTAGGAAATTCATAGTAATTGAAAAGCAATCTTTGTAGGACGATATTTTGCAAACTTAATTTAAGAACCCTTTATTACTTTTCGATGGGTACACTTGCCCTCTGAAAAAGTTTTTGAAACACACCCAAAGTATACTTATGGCATCTTTATACCAAATTGCATAATTAATATATAAATTAGTGTGAGCACCAAATAAAATAAAGGGTCAAATATAAATATATGGGCTATAAAATAAGGTCTAATTACAGACTTATCAGGTACCAAACAATAATCTCAAATAAACTACTCTAGTGAGAAAATTTGTTGGAATTATGATTAGGAAGATTAAACATTACTTAATCCAAAATTCCTTTACTAAAGAAAGGGACCCAATGGTGACAGATTCATCATCCTCACCACATCTATCATAGAGAAATAAAGAAGTCATACCTTATTTATGCCTTTCCAGGTTGGTTAGTAATTTATTATGGATAATTTTCCAGAGAAATAGTCTAATTTTAGGAAGTCCTTCCCACTTCCACATTTAGTCAAACAGGTTATGACAACCAGCAAAAGATGTATTTGGAAAAAATAATAAAGAATAAGTAGCTTTTAGAGAAAAAAAAATACCATTGTTGGTCTTGTTCCAAAATATTGAGTCATGCCCCCTAGAATTTGAAGGAGGTTCAAAATTAGTCACCATCGTACAAATCTATTCAGGAAAGATAACAGCTAACTTATCCAACTTCCAGACCCCATGAACAGAGAACAAGGCAACATGAACATCCAAATCTCATTCAGAAAGAGGGTTAATAGCATAATTATTCCAATAGCCAACATCAAGACACCAGTTATCATACCAAAATTTTGATCTCATGCCATCACAATTATCCAACCAAGACCTAAGAGAAAACAGACTAGATAAAGGACAAACTAGTCCACACATTGGAGGTTTTCCTACCTTGCCTAGATAAAGATTTTGACAAATGGAAAAAATTATATTTCTTATATAGAACTTGAGCCCATAATGCAAAAAAAGATGTATAAATCCTCCACTAAAGCTTCATGAGGTAAGCTTTATTCAAAGTATGCAGATATTTAAACTCTAACCCCTTTTCATATTTTGGTTTACAGATTGTGGCCCAGGTTATCATATGACACTTTTTTCCTTTTAAATAATCCCAAATAAATGGCTTGCATAAGCTATTAATTGTATGAT
Organism: Abrus pulchellus subsp. cantoniensis; assembly: GCA_024086825.1. Taxonomy (NCBI): domain Eukaryota; kingdom Viridiplantae; phylum Streptophyta; class Magnoliopsida; order Fabales; family Fabaceae; genus Abrus; species Abrus pulchellus. Next base: position 23,561,205 of record CM044054.1, read on the forward strand.
AGATAGATGATGGGATTAATTAGGACTATATTACATAAGCAGGAATACTCATGAGACTGGACTAAGCAAGGATTACTCTAAGGGGAGAGAGGGTCCTTTTCTCTAATACCTCTAGTGGGATTAAAAGGGGCAGTTTTACCATTGTTCCAGTTAATAAACATAGAGGGAGAAGATATACAATAATTAATAATATCAACAAGATTAATGTTTACACCAATTTTCTAGAAAGTATTGTTTATAAAAGACCACTTAAGCTTGTCATATACTTTCTCTAAGTCCAGCTTGATAATCATGTATCCATTTCTATTCCTAAGGTTAGAGAAGGAATATGTGAGCTCTTATAAAATCATAACATTATCAATGCCCTAACTATCAGGGACAAAACCGGTTTGGTTATTAGATATTAAGTATGGTAAGGTCTCTCTAATTATATTAGTAATAATTTTGGTAATTATTTTATAACTGACATTGAACAAAGAAATAGGTCTAAATTGGTGAATAAACTCAGGCTTCTTAATCTTAAGAATTAATGTAATTCCAATTTTATTAACAGCCCTAATATTAGCCGGATTGTCAAAAAATCTTTAGCAAAGTTTAACAGGAATGGAGCTAAAGTATTCCATTGACTTTTGAAGAACAAAGTCTGTAGCCCATTAGGGCCAAGGGACATGAAGTTTCCAATGCTAAACAAGGAGGTTCTGATCTCTTCAAGAGAGATAATATCATCTAATCTAATTCTATCAGATTCCTTTAAAAGGGGAAAAGAAGTTTTTGTATTGAGGTCAGGGATATTAGGTCAGGGATCAAAGTAAATATCCTTGAAATATTTGAGAGCCAGAGACTCAATATCAAACTCCTAATGATCAAAGTTGTCTTTCAGAGCTTCAAAAATATTCTTTTTCCTTCTAATAATAGCAACTTTGTGAAAAAACAACTGTTTTGATCCCTTAATTTAAGCTAATGTGTCCTGTGATGATGATACCAATAAGTCTCTTTCTTGTCAAAATATTTAGTAAGGTAAAGGTTATTCCCCTAGGCCTGTCAATTCTACTAAACAATCTTCTCTTTTGATTAAAATACTACTGAACATATTTTTGTTCCAGCTAAAAATATTAGTTATAAATCTATTCATATTCTCAATCCAAGAATAAAAGGGAATCCAAGAGTTTTTGACCTGGTTACTAAAGTCAGGATGAGAGACCCAAAGAACTAGAAATTTAAAATTTTTGTTATGCTATATTCCATAGTTTTTACCCTTTATTTTGAGCCAGAGACCTATATTATCATATTTAAGGACAGGTATGTGAATAATAGAGCTATTGGAAAAAACTCAGTTCAACCTCTCATTAACAACTACCCTATCTATCCTCTCTTTTAAATTACCTCTCTGTCACGTAAAGGGATTTCCTTTAAATACCAAATCAGAAAGGTTACATTGGTTTAAGTGATCAACAAAATTATTCATTTGATAAACATTAATCCTTACCACCTACTTTCTCTTTGGTATATAGGACAGTATTAAAATCTCTTGTAAGACACTAAGGAAGGTTAATGGTTTGACTGAGGTCAACTAATTCCTTCAAACACTCAGCTTTTAATCAATCTATGGGACTAACATATATGGAAGATAAAATCTAATCCTCCTTGCCAGCACTCTTAATATTCAGGTGAATTTCAAATTTGGATTTATCAAAAATAGACGTTTTAATCCTACTGATATTCTAAAGATACTAAATGTCATCTGAAAAGCCAATAACATCCACTTTCACATTACCATCTAGCTTAATTTTCTTAATACAGATATATAGAGGAAAAAGGTCCAGATGGAACATCCACTTTCTCAAACAAAGTAATGAAATCAAGTTTATACATGTCAATCAGGTCATTAACTATCCTAGCAAAAGATTTACCCCCAAAACCCCTATAAAAAATAAAAACTTATATGACAAAAATAAAAAATAAAAACTTATATGACAAAAATGGGGAGTTAGGAAGCATCCTCAAGATGCTTAATATGCTCTTGGTAGGGACTTGCCTTGGGTCAAAGATAGAAAGGCATAATATCAGGAAATTTTCTAAGAGAATTGCCATATAGGAATTTATGGGATTCCCAGTGAAATCCTAGACCTATACCTAAGAGATTTTGGATAGAACATTGCACGGAAGCATTGTGAATAATTTCTTTTTGTAAGGTCTTCATAAAAAAGAAAATTTCTTTATCATTATCCATATTTTTAGTTAAGCTTGTTTCCCTATAATAAGGCAACTTCTATTTTCAGATTGACCAAGCTCTCTACTTTCCTCATTACTTTTTTCTATCTTAATATTATGCTTAGGTTGATTACTCTTTTTAGAGTTGGTAGGATTAATAGATTTTAATACACTTTTCCCTACAATTTTAAATTTACCATGAATACCCCTATTTGTCTCCCCAAAATTTTCTAACTTTTTATTTCCAATAGAATCATTAAGGTCTATAGGTGCCTCATACAATTTCCTTTCTTCAAGATCACCCAGCACATCAAACCTAGAACCACAAAGATGCTCCTTTCCTTTTCCATTATAAGCAGGAGATCTAATATTCCTAATAAGACCAAGTTTTTTCTTAAAAGGCTTCTTAGGTAGCATCCAAGGTCCAAATTTACTTATCTTTCCCCTTCTTCCTCTTGACTAGGTAAGGAATCCTACTTTAAGTTAGTTGTTAAGGGCTCTATATTATCATCAATATTAGTCTCAGGTTCAGAGGTAACTGAGCCATTGGGATTTTGAGTAGATTTGGGGTTCTTAACACAAGAGTCCAACCTATGACCATATCTACCACAAGAAAAACAAATAAGGTGTAAATCCTCGTATTCAACTCTAAATTCTTGACCTAAAACTTTAAATGAAGGAACAAGCTTTTTATTCAGATCTAACTCAACACAGATTCTAGCAAATTTTCCTCTAGAAACTAAGAAAGTATGAGGATCTACTTTTAACATGGACCCCAGATAGGCCCCCACTTGCCAAGGAATTTTTCATTATATAATTCTAAAGGTAAATCTAGAATACAGATCTAGACTGTTATTCTTTGAGGTTAAAATCTCTGAGTCTAAACAAAGGTTTCTACCTCTAAACTAGAAGGTAGTGGTCCAGAATTAACCAAGGCACCTTATATAATGCAAATTTATAATCATTTAAGCTCTTAAGCTTAACTACGTAGTAATAATTATTCAAGTCCAGAACTTGAAGGTTTCCATTTTTCCTCCCACAGATTTCCCAATTTTTTATGAAGGAAATTGAAACTAATAGATTTTCCTAAAAGCTTTACTATTAGGATATATTTCCAGAGTGAACACCATTGTTCATAAGCTAAAATTAAACAATTAATTCATAGAAACAACTTGCAACATTAATAAACAATTAGAATGCAAATTTTTTTATTTAACCTTTTTAATGACAAAAATTAAAATTAAAATTAAACACACCTAAACAAATGAACTAATGTAAAATAAAAAAGATACCAAATCACAAATAGAAATAGAAACAAAAACAAAAGCCTATAAACCAAAATAGCAAAAACAATTAAATTATGCAAAATTTGTAAACAGTGAAAAAGCAATAATAAATTCTAAAACGAATCAAAACTGACAACGTATCCCTGGCAATGACGCCAATTTGATAGAAAATACCGAGTCATATCAAAACAACTAAGTTCTTTAAGGATTTTGTAGTATAAAGTTAAGCCTAGGTCGATTCACAAAGACACATTTTTAATTAAATTCAATTTTAAGTTTTCTTTTAAAGAATGCAAATAAACTTTTGTGGGTTTGAAATCTGCAAATTAATTAAATTAAACCATGAACATAATAAAATTGAATAAAAACAAATGAAGAAATATCAATTCACAGAATATCAAATTCATGTAACCTCGATTATCACAGTATCTAAATATTTTAATCCGAGTTTGAATGTTTACCCAATTCAATTATTAATTCAATCAAATAACCTAATTAAACTAGATCACAAATCAAATCAAATTATCATTTAACCTAACTTTAATTAATTATCATATTAGAATATCAATCGAATCCTAATTTGAATTCTAATCACAGAAAAGTTAATCACGATTGTAATACACAAATTTGATATTAGAGAAAAAAGGAACAAATTTGAAGCAATTTGGCTTAGAAGTTAAATTGGATGTACAACATGTGGATTCCACAGATTGAACGAGAGGTTTTCATCGAAGCACTTAACCCATGCGAGAATGAAAAAAGAATGAAAGACTTCGAGAGAAAGTAAAAACAAGGATTCGTATTTTGACCAAATCTCAAAAACTTCAAGTGCTAATCGCACACCTTAATTTGAACTTTATTAGTCTATTTATAGGTTCTGATTAGGATAACTTAAGTGGCCAAAATTTGGGCCTTAATAATATCTAAAAGCCTAAATACAATTATTAAATAATAAGAGTCTAAATGTAATCCATAACAATATTCAACAAATTTGCTTCAACTTCAGAAAATCATAAAAAATCAAAAATAACTCCAAATCCAGTGATTCATATATGTATTTTGAAGCCCTAGATGTGTAGAATCCAATGCAACTAAAATCAACCAAAAGCGATATCTATAGAAAAAGTTATGGCTAAAAGAGTAGTTAGAGGTCAGAATAACCAAAAATACGAAATTAAAGCATTTATTTATAACAAACCCAATTTATTCAAATAACTAGAAAATGATAAAAAAAAATCTAAAAATAAAGCATATGGAAGGTGTTTATAAATTAAAATAAAAATATAAATATAAACTTAAAATATGTTACATTACCATTATTCATCATTTTCCAAAGGTATTTTAATTTTGGGGCACAGATCTTAGGAATCATTCATATTAGGACTAGAAACCTCACTCTCTTGAGGGATATTAAACTCTTCTAACATAGATCTAACTATATAGTCATCTCCTAAGATCATGTTTAGTTCTTTTGATGCAATGATTTTATCTTTATATGACATGCAAATAGAGGAACAAGGTCTAGATGGAACTTTATTTTTAGGAGAATCATTGAGTGAGTCTTCTTGCATGTGAGAGGACAAATCTCCCTGATTAGTTGTGACTTTCATCTTGACTTTCTTCTTTCTGCGAAACATAAGATTGGTTTCTTACGTAGAGCGTTTATCAGCCTTTGAACGCACCATAGAGCTTTATTTCATAAAATAGAGGAGAAAAGGTGAGAGCCCTCGAAGCTTCTAAGGAGAGCCTATGAAATAAGCCTTTGCTGGTGGCAACTCTTTCTAGAAGAAAAGGGCGTAAGGTTGAGCAAACCCTAACAGAGAAAGAAAAGTCATTTCTCTCTCCATTAGTCTTGTTCTTCATTACTATTTTTTTAATAACAATAATTAATTTAATTATATTTATTTTTAACATTTAAAAATTTTAATCAGAATTTTCTATTCTTAATCTAATAGCAATTAACTTTTTATTCTAAACAATTTATTTATATGCATATTTATTATTAATTTATGTATTAATTACCATTTAACAAATTATATGACTTATTATAATTACAATAATTTAATTGAGTTAAGAAATGTATCAGCTACCACTTATTAACTTATATGACATAATTTAATAAATTTTCATTATTATTCATAAGTTATGAATAAATTAGCATTTATCAACTTATATGACTTATTATAAATAAATTTCCTTTATTAGTATTAAATGATGTATTAATTACCACTTGACAACTTATATGACTTATTATAATTAAATTTCTTTTATTATTATTAAGTTATGTATGAAATTGAATTTAACAACTTATATAACATATAATAAGGTCTTAAATTTTCTTTAATATAATAAATAAATAAATCAATAATTAATAATTAATTAAAAATACACTTCTTAAAATTGTATTAATTATCTTACAAATTTACTAATTTTTAATTATATAACCTCCCCTGTTTTTTTTTTTACTAATCTTACAAAATTCAACAATATGCTATTTTAAATATAAATAACTGCACTGTAACATTTCATTTTCATCACTCTCACATGTTAATTTTTTTTCCCTTAATCTACTAACATTCAACTTTTAATTCTAAACCATATATTTATATATTTTTATTATTAATAATTTCAATATGAATTAGCATTTAGCAACTAATATAACATATTATAATTACATTTTTATTATTTGAAAATTAAATAAATACGTTAATAATATTACAACTACTGTAATTTATACAAAAAAATGTCACACTCAATTTATTATTCCAATTAATCTAATTTATAAATACTATGATGACTATTTTGATTTTCAAATTTCACAACTCTAAATTACTTACTATTTTTTTCGATTTGTCTGCATTTCAAAAATTTCCCAAATTAACCTATTAACAAAATTATGACAATTTTTTTTTATATCAAAAATATGGCCTCTTTATTATTATCTTAATTTTAATTTATATTTCATTAATTTATAACAATAATTTTACCTTTGAAAAACCTAATTCTTAATTATATAACATAATATGTTTCCTTTATTATTTTTACAAAATTAACCAATTTTCTATTTTTTATAAAAAATAATTATTTCTACTACATCTCATTTCTATAATTTCAATGTTAATTACTCACATATATTATTTATTAATCTAGAAACAATCAAATTCCAATTCTATTCAATATATTTATATAATTTTAATACTTTCCATTTCTCTATTTATTCACATTTAATTTTGTTTATATTTTTTATATTTACAATATTACAATTACATAATAAATTTTATTTCCATCGTTTTAATTTAAAAACAATAAATTTAACCTACAAAAAATATAAATTTAAATTAAAGATAAACCTTGAAACTTTCCTTTCTATTTTCTAAATACAAAATCCTATTTTAAAAATTTATAAATACAATAAAATATAAAATAAATATTTTGAAATTAATTTTTTACTAACCTCTTGTTGTTGTATCTAGCACCATTCATTCCTACCAGTTCCAAATGAAAATGTTGTGGCTCTCTAAAAAGTTTTTTGTAATGTAAAAAAATAATAAATTAAAATTTATTTTTAAAACAAAATAATTTCTTTTCACCTTGCACAATGTTAAAACAGTGAAATCACCACGTTAATTGCATAATTTTCGAGCAAAACTCTTATCTAGAGTGTGTTTGTTTGTATTTTTAAAAAGAATTTTTTCTTTTTAAAATGCAAACACAACCGTTTACAAAATTAAAGAAGGAGAAGGAAGATGAAGGTAAAGGAGAGAGGTGGATGACAGTCTAACCATTTAGGAGAAATGTCACGTGGACCAATTAAATGTGTCAGGCTTGGCAATACTAACACACAACACTCTTACTTGCCAAGCCTGATTATGCAATTCTTTAAAAAAAAAATTCTTTTTAAAAATACAAACAAACACACTCTAGATAAGAGTTTTGCTCGAAAATTATGCAATTAACATGGTGATTTCACTGTTTTGACATTGTGCAAGGTGAAAAGAAATTATTTTGTGTTAAAAATAAATTTTAATTTATTATTTTTTTACGTTACAAAAAACTTTTTAGAGAGCTACGACATTTTCATTCGGAACTGGTAGGAGTGAATGGTGCTAGATACAACAAGAGGTTAGTAAAAAAATTAATTTCAAAATATTTATTTTATATTTTATTGTATTTATAAATTTTTAAAATAGGATTTTGTATTTAGAAAATAGAAAGGAAAGTTTCAAGGTTTATCTTTAATTTAAATTTATATTTTTTGTAGGTTAAATTTATTGTTTTTACATTAAAACGCCCTAAACCTTGTATTTTATGTGTAACGACACACTAGACACATATCATTCTCTGTCCAGACAAAGAAATTATTTTGCAAAAACCCTAAATTGAAAAATTGTTTCTCAATAAACCCTAATAAGTAAAATAATCCCGTTTAGAAAGTCTCAAAATGGACTGATTTGAATGACTTGCTTTAAATAGAGCCTAATATATGGTGTAAGTTGAATTTTTAAAATGGATCCAATCTTAATTTGATTCAATTTAAAAAAAATGGTTAATTCATGTCGGTTAGGCTCGTAATGATTGAAAAAAAAAAAAAAAACTCGTAATGGGTTCGACCAATCTATTAACTTCTTTTTTAAATTAACATTTATTTATTTGAATTAAAATTTTTAATAAAATTATTTTTTCATATAAAAATCAACATTTTTTTAATATATTAAAGGGTCAAATAGAAATGGGATGAATTTTATCAAGGTATAATATCAAATACTTTAATATGATAACGAATTAATAATTTTACATAATGATTATATTATTGATGCAAGTATAAATTAAAAAAATGAGGACATGGTTAATTTGTTCAACTGGCAACTCATAATAACCTGAACTAACAAACTTTTATTGGTCCACAGTGGACATACTTAAATCGACATCTTCTTGTATTTTTCCCTCTCCAACCAATGTGGGACTCCTGTTCTCACGAGTTTAATTATCATTTTTCTGATAACTGACAACAATTATGGGGGGGTTGAATAAATTTATGAGAGCATATATACTTGTGGATACATTTAAATAACAACACATTCAGCTTCAGCATGCGAATGATAAACATTTTCAGGCATCGTATACGACAAAACTCTTGTATTTTATATTATATCATCATTAATTTCGACTTCGTTTGATGCAGGTATTCATCTAACCAACAAAGTTTCAACCTGATATTCAGAAGGCTAAGGACAATGAACTAGGGATACCTGCATTTGTACAAGTAATTATTTCAGTTTAGAGATCTTAATTGAAAGAAAAAAAAATGTGATGGAAGGGCACATTGTCCCATTTGTCTGTTTGTACCTTAAACGGTTATAAAAACATTTGCTCTATACATATGCTAACAAAAGAAAATGCAATTTTGTATGTTAATTAAGCTGGTGAAAGCAACTAATAAGAAAATCCAGCATAAAATATAACATTTTTGTTGAATATGTGGTTCTAGTTGAGTGGAGAATCAAGACCATCTTGAGAAGAAAGTGAATGGAGGGGTTGATGCCTCTGGGAAGGAAAAGATGGCATCTTCCTGAAAGAGGGTCTTTTCTCAAGCTGTTGTATGGTTCTCTTGGCATAAAGTGTCTGAAACAATGGGGATGCTCTTTCCTTAAGCTTCAGAACAGTAAAGAATAGAACCCTGTAGAATATGAGAATCACAAATAGAGCTGCTAAATCCCACCACTTTGAGTGGTTTAATTCAATGCCTAGCATGTGTGTGATGATGTATTCTCCCCTCAATTTTTGGTCACCGGGTATCATAGGATCAAACTCAAGCCCAAGCAAGTCATTCTTGTATGAACCCTGTATTCCAAATCATATATTAAAATCATAAAATAAGTGCATCATTAATTTGACTAGTAAGTAGTGAACTTCACAATTTGTTTTCTTCTTTTTGTGTCTGAAGTAATTTAAGAGTTAATAAGGCATAAACCCTTCAATTGAACTGATAGCAACATGTTGTTCCCATGCTTTTCATTGTAACTTCAAGGGACCAATCATAAATATGCAACTCTTTGCTACTATCATACTTGTCACGGTTAACCAGTAATTTTCCAAATTTAAGTTGTTACTTGACGACGACTCGTTTTATATCTAATTCCTTTATTACTTTTTATGTTAGACCATTGTCATGAATTAAGATAAAGTAAAAAAAAAAAAAGTTGGCCTTGAAAGATGGATTTTATTTATATTGCTTTGTTCCTGAAACTTTTTCCTTATAAGAATTAGTCTTTTCATCTATTTGTTGATAAAGCACACAAGTCAAAGTTGTCAATTTATTAATATATTCATCCCTTTAAAAATCAATTTGAATTTTTTAAAGATCAAGACATTTTAGCATTTTTTTTTAATTTCAAATTATTTATTGTTTTATAACATTAGTTAAGAAAGCATTTACTAACTTTTTTTCAACGTTATCCTTCTTTCTTTAAATATATATATATCAGGGGTATTCTTCATGTGATAGCAAGAGAACAATTCTTACAAAATGTAGAGATTATTAAAGTTGATTCCATCTTTCTCAATAAACTCTTTTTCATACACATGGTCAAGAATCGAATATCTATTGCCATACTTAAGAAATATAACTATTTACTAATCATGTCAAATTTTGTTGGATGTCCATTTAAGTTAGTGTTCAATAGCTATTATTTTTCTAAGAGATTGATAAGCATCAATAACATTTATTTAGGATTTCTTTAATTCATGTATAACACATTTTAAAACAACATAAGTATGTTATATTAATCTTTTATTGTTAGACAAATGAGGCACAATTCAATTTGACAGAGAAATTAAGTTACCTGTATTGCCCATGAGCCATAACTGATGTATGAAATTGGGTAGCGCCAAACGGGCTTTGGAAGATCAGACAGCAACCTGAAGAATCCGGAGGTCATCATCATGATTCCCTGCATGAAAAACCAATAATGGAATATTAAAGTATGTGTCATTTTTCAGTAGAATTTTCATTTAACAAGGGTAGACATTTTATTCTTACTATTATTCCAGCTCCTGTAATTATTCCCATGAGGAAATTTGGAACTAGTGAAGCTACAACCATCATGAGGCTCTCAATTACGGAGATGCAGCTATAGATATTGAGAGTGAAAAACACAAAGTGAATGATTCCTGGTCGGAATTTCACCATGTTATAAGTGATGGTGCTAGTAGTAAGAGCAATAGCAACCAAGAATGGGAATGAAGAAAGGAAGTTGGCTAAGATATATGCTGCAACTCCATAATATCCGTTAAGCCTCTCTCGATAAAAAACCTGTTTCATATGAAAAAAAACATGATAAGCCTAAATAAACATGATTTCTATATACCAACTGTGCATAACCACAATATACAAATTAATCAAAGGATAATTTAATGATGAAAACTTTATCAGCTCAGATTAACTTGTCACATTTCCTAAATCAAATTTTATGACAATTTTTTAACATGTGCAACATTGTGTAGAATAAGAAATCATGTATAATATCTTTTTATTGAAAATTGTAACATTTAATAGTATCAATGCATTGAATTATGTAATTTTTAATAAAAATTTACTTTGTCTAACTTTTTATCCTCTACGATGCTCCATATGTTAAAAAAAATGATTTTATAACAGTGTTACCTTCATTTCTTCAATAAATGATGGAAATCCCCCAATTGACATGAATGTCATAAATCCTGATATGAATGCACCACAGGCACCACGGGCCAGGATTGAAGTGTAGCTATAGCCAATATCAAAATAAATGGTTCCAACACATATTGATACAATAATGTAAATTATAATCCTCAACCAGTAGTAACCCACATCTCTACACATGTTCACAAACGATCTCCTTGTCAAAGTGAAGAGTTGCTTCCACCAACTAGCTTGACTTCCATGTTGTGTTGCAGTTTCAAGCCCTTCCTGTGTTACATTAATCAATAATAGAATTAATATTTGATCATAATGGTATCAAATGTAGTGAAGCCATCAAAAAGTGAATTAAAAACTTAGGTGAATATTTTAAAAAAAAGCTTTAAGTGCTTGCTGATTTATAGCATGATGTACTAATGGGAGCAAGTTGCAGCGTGAATATACAAGTAGAAGTTACATGTGATTGTGCTATATGGTATGTTTCAGTAAGAAAAATCAGGCCTAAGTAGAATAATACAACGGAAAATTATCAAACCTTATTTTTTATGAAATGAATAACACAATACCCTATGGAATTCAGTTTGGAATAGGGATCAGTTGAATTAATCAAGTGTAGAGCGAATTAAGTAGAAAAACATACATCGGTAGATAGTTCTTGAATTCTGTTCTTGGCCTTTCTGGCATGCGTTGAACGCCTATATTTCTCAACTAACATTGCCTTAATCTCTGCTGTGGCCAAATTCAAGAAAGGATCTGATGAATTTGGAATATCCTAATAAGAAAAAAAAAAAAGAGCGAGAGAGAAACTCGATGAATTAGTATAGCCATAAAAAACAAACAAACGAGACCTTAATTCAAAAGGGAAAATTCAACAAGTAATATATACACATCTTTAGTTCCATACTTTAAATTGAGATAGGAGCATACGTATATTAAAATCTGTTTCACCCATGAAAGAGTTTAAGGGGGCATGGGATAAGTACTCCATATAAAATAAACGAGAGAGTGCACTGTTAGAATTAATAACTAAGACGTACATGAATTCTTTGAGATCCCTTCAGTGTAGCTGTCACAATGTCAAAGTCAGAATTGATGCATCGTAGGAAGTGATCAGAAGGGTTTCTTTTACGTGGACAAGGAAAACCAGCTTCAGCAAAAAACTGTAAAAAGAAATTGAAAAAAATAAGGCATTGAAGAAGAGTTTCTAAGCACAAAATATTAAACTAACAAACTAGACAGGCCTAACATGGTCATAGGTGCGATTGGAATAGCTTGTGAAAATAATTTGACTCTTTTCAGCTTATTTCAACAAGCTTATTAAATTTCATAGTCAAGTTCATCATATAAATCCCTTGTAGAATGAGAGCTTATTGGACAAGTTTTTAAAGTTGATATCAGAACACACTCCATATATACTTTGGTGCCCAAGTCTAACATGAAAATAATCACTATAATTAACTAACAAAAGAAAGAGGTAAAAACAACCACTTCAAGAATATTCATATTTACCATGTCCAGGAAAGATATAATTATACCTCAACTGCCATTTTTGCTTCTCCAAAATAAACTGTTTCACCACCAGATAGTAAGAAAAGGTCATCAAAGAGTGCAAATACTTCACTGCTGGGTTGGTGAATGGAAGAGATAACTGTCCTTCCATCACGAGCAACATTTCTAAGAGTTTGAACAACAAAGAATGCAGAGGCACTGTCAAGGCCACTTGTGGGTTCATCAAGGAACAGTAAGCGAGGCCTTGTAAGGATCTCAAGTGCAATACTAAGTCTCTTCTTTTCCCCTCCACTTATACCTCTCAAGTGCCAATTACCAATCAACCTATCAGCACAGTCTTGGAGACCCATTTCTATGATTGTTCCATCCACTATGCTACCAACTTCTTCTTTCGTCATTGTTGTTGGAAGACGTAGATTAGCTGAATAAGAAATCGTTTCCTTCACAGTGAGAGTTCCCAGCAGCACATCCTCTTGTGTTACATAAGCCTTAAGTTTCAACATGAAAAGTAAATATGGCTCAGATGCATGTTCATTCAGACTTAAAATATTTAAATACCTTCAATATATTTTGGTAATGACTGTCAAAATTTAGTTTATGCAAAATCACTTTTAGGAGAATACTCCCCAACGCAAACTCAAATTCATTGCTCTTCAATAGTATTTCTTTCAAAATGTATTCAGTTCAACATCCAAAATTCCTAGAGATTTCTTTACTAAGAAAAAAATTAATATAAAAAATAATAAAATTCCTTTCATATGTTATGAAGAAATTGTCATTTAACTTTACAAAAATTTAAAGCGATAAGTTGTTTTTAATTTATAAAAGAAGTTTTATTCATTTTTTATATTAATTGTTTTCCTACAATAACTTCTCTAGAAGTTTTTCTAAATTAAACCTTAATCATCCTACAACGATAAATTGTGATTACCTTATTTTTCTGACTGTTCTAACATCATTATAAACACAGCTACTTATAAAGACAACTTTTTTGTTAAGAACCAGAGATAAGCATCCATTTTTGAATTTTGAGATAAATGATAATTATTGCTCAGCAACATTTCAATCGATATGTAGTCCTCTAAAAATTATAACTAGGGCTAACACAATATAAACAGAAAGTAGATATTGGATTACCCAAGACGATGGTAATATATTGAAAATTTGTTACTTTACTTACAACAGCACCATAGCCTAGGCTTTTCTTCTTTCCATTGAGAAGAACATTTCCTGTCATAACCACATTTTTTGAGAGTCTACCTGCGACAATATCAAGACATTTAAATATTCATAAAATTGTATTAAATATAGGACAGAAAAACCATTAAGTTGCCAATTTATAGAAACATGTGGCATCATACAGATACAACTAAGTACACTCTTTAACTCAAAACATAATCTAAAAATTTATAACATGTTTTCCATAATGATAACTCTCTAATGATGTGTCCTGAAATAATTTGTTAGCTTCTGAATGGTGAGGAAACTGATGATGCTTATTATTTCATGAAGTACAACAACGACACTACACTAGTTGTAAAATTGGAGGAAAAATATTACAGGAACTATTACACAACACAACATTTTTTCTTGATTCGTTTAGATGATTATGAAGTTTGCATTTTGCACATACACTACACACGTCTTATTCAGAAAGAGGGGAAAAAAAAGGTACACGTCTTCCATTGAAGACAAATTTCAAATAACAAGGGGTGCGGATACACTATATATATAATATTTATTTATCATAAGGCGTTTGGTTTTATTTTTTAATTGATATATTTTTATTAATTATTACAAAAAAATAGTACTATGTTTCTTATTTTAAAGATTTTAGGAAACAAATAATAGAAATAAAAATTATTTTTACCATTATTAATTGAAATATATAAACTTAAAATGAAAGCAAAAACAAACCAAACACCAACTTAATTAATCATTCATATATGGTTGAAATATCATCAAAGATCACTGGACAATGAATGAAAAATTCTTTTTCATTTTGTCAATAATGATAAATTATATCATATTAAACTCTGTGAGGTTACTCATGTTAGGTAGAAGTGTCAAGACAAGACTGAGTCCAAACGCATAGCCATGCAATGTAAATGACCAGACAAAACCTGTAACGAGCAACCAACTCAGTATGGTCCCAGCATGGACCATTGGGCTTAAAGTGCACTGTGTCGATTTCCATGAAAGTTGGTATTTGGTAATGTTACAGTCATATACTTACAGTGAAAACACCATTACGTGTCTAGCCATAGTGTCGGTTTTTGGAATAGTGGTATATATCACAGTTCACAGAAAACTAAATTGTCATATTCATTAAATAAGACCTTGCAAAATCCATTAGTTAGGTTACATAATTCAGCATGTAATTCTAATCCTATCATTCCAACTACCAAAATTGAAGACGCATCAACCATAATGTATAGAAAACAATTAACTTGTCCTTGTCAACGTCAACTATCAAAAATTTCGGAAGTAAATGAATGAAGAATCAAATGGTAACCACCGCGACGTTGCTTTGATTAAAGCCAACTACAGCAAAAAGTGCAAAATTCAACTCACGTGAAAAAACAGAAACCTCAAAACATGAAAAGGAAAAAAAATCACCATCACTTCTTTTATCTCTGTCTTTTTGTTTTCTTGGTATTTAAAGTGTAAAAATTAATTTAAATATTATCAGAATAGCAATATAGTTTCTTGATCCCGGGAACCTGGATGGTGTATTCTTGTCATGCATGGTACGTAATTGGAGATAACGACACCATACCCCACCACGGACCAACCCATATTTAAAACAAGGGCCCTTAGTCCCTTGGGCTGTGTTGGAGTGGGGAAAAAATTGAATTTAGTAAATTCAACAGACTAAACGATTTATAGTTTTAAGGAAAATTTTAACATCAACTTTGAAGACAATTTAACACATTTAAAAGAACCGTGGTTTTAATTAAACAATCCCAAGGAAGAATCTCAATATGGAAAGATCCAAAATCCAATATTCTATAGCCCCAATTGATTAAAAAGAATGTATCTATAATTACCACTAGCTAGACAGTGAGAAGACAAGAAAAGGTTGAATTTTTTTGAACAAAAATAACATTTTGTTTTGAAAAATATAAAAGTTAAATCATGTAAATGAGCAGTGTCATGTTAGCATGAAAGGAGCAGCAGCACAGAGAGAGAGAGAGAGAGAGAGAGAGAGACAAGGAAATGATGAAATTAATAACAAGTAAACCTGCAAGTGCATCAAGAAGGGTGGATTTTCCAGAGCCAGAAGGACCCATAATAGCCATGATTCTGCCAGGCTCAGCATACCCATTAAGGCCATTAAGCAACCTCTTGGTTGGTCCCTTTCCAAAGTTTGGAAGAACAACTCTAAGATCTTCCCAAGCCAAGAAGCTTCCCCTATCAAAGCCAGTGTAAGCAAGTTCCCTCTCAGAAGCACCCCAGTTGGTAGCTTTGTTGTTATCACTGGCTGCCTCTATCTCCATGTTGATCTGCAGCTAAAGAAGTTTGACCTGAAGATGGAGCCTAACATAAAATAAACTTAAAAGAGATAGAGAGAAACTTAACCATCTAGAGTGATTGACAACAAATACCAAACAACTAACTATTAATGCTCTCATCAAATGAATTAGGAACATGAGAAAATTATGAAGAGAGAGAAAGATACAAAGACTTAATGGCTTGAGTATGAACAGATCAGAGGCATATGGGTGGCAAGTAAAGGAAATTAATGTGAGGCTTACAGCTGCATCCGTGTACACCATGCTTGTGATGGCACAGCTATGAATGTTGTTGTCAGTTTGAAAATGCCTTTATATCTATATCATTTTGTTCAAAAGTAGTAGTAACACTTCAAAAATTATAAATATTTTTTTATTAAAAAGTATAATGTTTAATATTATTAATAATACAAATTTGTTTATAAATTCTTTAATCATAATTCTTAATGAAACTGTTCTAGCTATATAAGTAAGAATAGAAAACTTTCTTACAATAATTTTTTATTAATAATTATTTTACTTATTAAATAAAATATTAAATATTTATTTCCTTTTCTTTTTCATAAAATATTAAGAGGATTAATAAAACCTTTTATTCTGAAAGGATATAGCATATGTATCTGGAAGTAAATTTCTTTTCCTAAGTTTGGTCGTTTGCCCGTAAAAATTTTATAAGATTAAGTGATGGAAAAGTTGTCTGCGTGCGTGTTTACAGAAAACAGACATTAATGTTTTGGATAAAATAGAAAATGTGTAGAAAGAAAATAAATAAATAAAATAAAATGAAAAATATATAAAAAAATGAGATAAAAATATGTTATTTAGATGAATAAAAATAATATAAAATATGTTGCTTTTTGATTTTACTTATTTGGATGAATAAAAAAAGATAATTAAAACATTAATTTATATAAAAAATTTACAATAAAAATAAATTTTATTTTAACGAAAAATTAAAATTTATTTTTTAATTGTGTAGTTTTTAATTTTTTTATATTTTTAATAAAATACACAAAACTTTTAAAAAAATCACAAGCTTTCCACTCAGAATCTCACAATTTTGTGTAAAAAAGTTTGTAGTGGACACAAAAAGATATTATTTTTTACTCATAACAAAATATTTAAATATATAAAAAATTTATTTTTTTATACTTTTTCAGCTTTACATAATATTTTTCTGAGAAATACTTTTTCAACTTGTTATGATTGTGTCAAGATCTATATCAGACATAATTAATTGTTACTTAACAATTTGTTTTATCAAATTTAGTTTCGATTATCTAATCAATGTTTTATATAGCTGAAAAACGAAACCAAATGTTAGTTATACTTGAAAAAATAACGTGGTTAATTGAGTCACATAATGTTAATCATTAATTGATCAACTAAGTGCGCACATAAATTACGTAACTTGATTAATTAGTTGCTATTGAGTATTTTTCTTAATAAAAAACAAACTTGATTAATTAGTAAGCTTGTGCATGCAGCATTCCCTTGAATACTTCTTCTATTTATGAAAAATAATATATTTTTAAAATAATAATTACTTTATAATTTTAAGGTGGAATTATTTTTTTCTATTTTATCTTTAAAATAATTATTATCTTAAAGTTTACATAAACAAATTCTAAAATGAGCGTAACAATAAATTTTATAATACTTTTACTAAAAATAAAATAAACAAATATATTTTTTAATTCTTCTGTCACAACCTTAACTAGTTTTAGATAAAGAAAGTACTATTTTTGTAGGTTCATTAATTTGAAATTTCTCAATTGACTCGAATATTTGAAATGTAAGAAAAATTGCACTACAAAAGGGTAGACAGTCACGAAGAGAATATCATTTAGCAACATTTTATTTTAAATTTTCATTTCTAAACGTTAATGTAACACTTAACTAATAGAAATCAAACTAATTTAGACATGTGTTATAATAATAGATATAATAGATAATTTTTTTATTAATATAAAAAATTACATAATATATATTATAGAAAAGTTACAAATTAACTAATTGTAGAGAAGTTGGTGGCTTTAGTTACTTCACTTTATTTTCAAAGAAAAAATTACAAGCACATCGTCGTGTATTAACCAATTATAGGGAAGTTGAGCCGTTTCTTCATTAAGTAATTTTATTTGATAATTTATTATAAAATCATATTCTCTTAAAGTACAAATATGTAATTACCTATGTGTTTTATGTAGGGAATTTAGAAATGTATTGCGTCGACAATTAAGAAGTTGCACACGATTGTCCTCTAAGATAAATAGGAGGGTTCATAGAGAATTTGTTCAATGGTTTTCTCGTTGAGTAAGTTTAATTATATTCTTGTCATTTGATCTCATTGAATAGTAATATTTCTCACTTCATTTTTTTTAATAGATAAAAAGATGCACCAAATGAATCCTATTATAATGATTTAAAGTTTTTAGCAATGGGTCCAATTGATTGTGCAAAGCGTTATAGTGCATACAATGTTAACGGATTAAAGTTTCATATATTGGAACAAGACCAAGGGCTTAAAACACAAAATAGTGGAGTGTTTGGGACATTTGGAACAAGAACCTATGCAAGTAGTAGTGATCAGATGCAATTTGATGGTGTGCCTTATTATTGAAAATTGACAGAAATTATTGAGATTAACTATCATGGTCGATTCTCAATTACTTTATTCAAATGTATGTGAATTAATACTACTAAAACGGTAAAATTATAACTGATGACTTAGAATTTACTTCAGTAAATTTTGCACGTTTGATACACATTGATGACCATGAAGATGATGAGCCATACATTCAGGCTTCAGAGGCTCAAATGGTTTATTATGTAGAAGATGAGTTAGATAAAAATTGGAGCATACCTATACATCTAAAGCTACAAGACTTGTATGACATGGGTGATGACGATGACACTTTTCATAAATTTGAGTCATATCAACAACAAAACTTGAAAACTTTATTTCCAGATGGGGAAGGAAATATACCATTAGAAAAGTGTTATTTATAATTATTAGTTTAGCTATTATTTATGTTTTATTATTGTCCTTAATATTTTTCATATTATTGAAACTCAATTTAGTCATTATATTTATGTTTTATTATTGTCCTTAATATTTTTCATGTTTAATTTTATATATTTCACTAGTTTTATTTATATTATTTGTGCCTTCCAAGATCCCTGAATAAGAAGCAATTCTCTAGCAAGAAGTATAATATAGCACCACAAGGTGGATCTTTTAACACTCAATCACCGCCTTCAAATGTACCTCATGTTGGTAAGATATATTTTTTACAATATATGTTAATTATCTGATAAACATTGTTAATATCAATAATTAACACATTTTTTATAACAAAATGCAACTCTAATGTGGATTTTTAGATGTAGGTAATAGGTATAATATTTTAGAATTAATATTATCCTCAATTAGGTAAAGAAGATTAGTAATACATGTCTTCTAGCATGTAGTATATCTCATAATTAAAATTCTGAAAACTCAAGCAAGCAAATATATTCCAATATCTAAAAAAATTGACAATAAAATAATTTTATTTATTAAATAAAATTTTCATAATTAACTTTATTAGTCAAAACTTAGAATAACTTTTTGATTAAATAATTTTATTTATTAAATAAATTTTATTCTTGGTTTTTATTCTTTATTCTGATATTTTATATGCTCTTTTATGTTTTTATTCTTTGTGCTGTGCACTTTAATGATTCTAGCTCTTCTTAAGTTAATAAGTATTTTTTATGGATGATAGTTTGTTATTGAGTTTAGGTTGGAATTAGTTGGAATAGAGGAGTAGCCTAGTTTTAACTGATTGTGTGACACTTGACTAATGATTTAGAAGGCTGATTTGCTTATGGAGAAGTGTTGTGTGATTAATTAGTTCAAAATATGTACGGAAGACAGTTCGTAGAGTTAATAGTTAGGTATATAATTCAAGGGGGAAAGTGTTCTAGTACTAGTCCTACATTACTTGTTTTTTATGGTTATAAAATGATTTAAGTTATTTGGTAACCAAAATTTTGTAGAAACGTAGAGTTCATGTTTTCTGTTTCTAAGATAAGGGATTTGTTTGAAACTGTTGAACAGTTTGATGAATACAGTAGAAGTGGAATACGTGATTAGACATTGAAAGTTTGATAAATATAAGTATATCATTAGGCTCAATGAGGGGCATCACTATTGGACTAACAATTCATTGTGGAAATTGAGGTGTTTGGGAAGTAACAGATAGAAAATCTACTCCTAACGAGTTTATCTTAAAAGAGTGTCAAGAAGTAACTCGTGGAAAAAGTTCCTTGCTGGAAAAGACAAATCTTCTTTGCTATATGTGCTAGACTTGAATCTTTTCTAGATAAGAGGGTTTGGTGCTTTAATTCCTCTTGTTTTTTCACTTGCATGTTTGTTTCCCAACACTTGATTCAAACGTCAGAACCTAACTCGTAAATATAACCTTGTTTTGGAATGTCAAAGCTCCCTCCAAAGTTAGAAATAGATACCAATTAGTCTTACAATTGAAAAAAAACACAACACAGACATTAGGATAAAGTGTGTCTGATCTTGCAATGAAGTCACTTATCATACCTTGTCTTTAAACTTGGTAAGTTTGTAGAAGTTGATTAAAAGAGCAGCACAATGCAAAGTTGTACTTGAAAGTATAAGAACTTCACTATAACAGCAGTAGCTACAAAGTATTCATTTGCTGCTTATAGCATATTTAGCATTTTTGAGATTAAATTGCTTGAAATGATGTCATGAAAGTTTATGAGAATTTAGGCATTTCATCATAACGAATCAGCATGCTAATCACAATCTTCATATATTTTACTGAATTAGTACGTTTGCATTGATTGAATAATATTTTACCAATGTATTTATTACTTTTTAAGAATTATCTCTTCTAAGAAAACTAATTCAGCACCTCAATCAAGTACAAAGCCTCCATCTACACCCAAGACAAGTACAATGCCTCCATTTACAACTCAGCCTAACACATAGCCTTCACTTGCATCTCATGACAATATAATTCCTTTATGCTCTTATAAAGAGAACTCAGTCAATTTATATAATGAATATTTCTCATAACAAGTTCTTAATAGTGACACTACTTGTTGCTTTATAGGAATCCACCCGAAGCCGATTTTTAGCAAAAAGAGTAATTCAGTACAACAGTTTCATACTCAACCTCCAACTACACCTCAGTTGCATATTAAGCTTCCATCTGCACCACAGTTGCATATTCAACCTCCATCAGTATCCACACCACAGTTGCATGCTCAGCTTCATCTATACATGTACCTCAATCTAGTGCTCAATCCTTAATAGAGTTACAGTATGATAGTGAAGAGGGAGGGAAAATAGAGTTCCAAGTGCAACATTGGGTAAAAGAGCTTGGCTTGTTGACATAGTTGGTAAAATTGCTACATATTATAATGCACTTAAATTTAATATTTTTAAACCTATGTGCTAACTTTTGATTCACAGATGAAAATGGTACAAAAAAAACCAAATAACTCACAGTCAATGATGTCTGGTCTCTTCCTCCCAATCAAAAAATCATATTGAATTAGAATGATGAAGGACAACCAATTCGAGATGGTGCGGTATTGTTTAATAGGTTCTTAGTCTTGTTGCAAGGGACTTTCAGCTATTCCCAATCAATTATACTAGCTGAAAAAAAGTTCCCAAAGATTACAAAGAATATGTATTTAATCACACCATTCAGGTTAGAATTACTTAACTCACACATGCTAAACCAAACCTTATGTTTTAATAATTTATGCCTTAATTTCAATTATATTATGAACATCAATTAATTTTTATCTTTTATTTTGCAGCCTAAGTTTGAAGTTAACTTTGACCTTGATAAGAGTTATATCTTCAAATCACTTAACTCAAAGAGGAGAGAGTATATGCAAGAATTGTGGTAACAAAAGGATGATAGTACACGTAACAGACATCAATTGATTGAGATGGTCCCAGAAGGAGTAAATAGAGACCACTGGGCTTCTTTTATTGATTACCGTCTAAGTTCAAAAACAAAGGTAAAATAACATATTTTTTACCTTATAATTTTTGTGATTGAGAATAATTTTGTCATTGTTGATTATTAGGAAAATGCCCAGAAAAATAGAGCTAATAGAAAGAAACAGATAATTCCTCACACTGGTGGATCCAAAAGCATTGCACGAAAGAAGACAGAGATAGTAAGCATAAATTATATAAATAATAAAAATATAATTTTGCTTTTAACATAAAATTCACATTCTTTTTCAACTTTGTAGGAACTAGAGTCTGGTCGAAAAGTTAGCAGGGGAGAAGTATGGACTGTTACACATAAACATGCAAATGGAGATTTTGTTAGCTAGGAGGCCAAAGAAATTAGTGTATGTTATGTTTTATTCAACTACTTGCTACATGATATACACTTTTATATTTGGTGTTGAGATATGCTGCTTTTATCTTCAAACACAAAACACAAGTATGTTAACATTAACATTTGGTTGTTTATGTAATTTGAGCTTGACTATTTTAATGGTGCTTTTATAGGAAAAAAAATTCAAGAATATGAATCAAGCAGATCTTTATCCCAAGAAATATCTACTTAAGATTCATTAGCTCATGTTTTAGGAAGTAAAGAGCATTGTGGCCGTGTCTGAGGTTTGGGATTGGATCCTTGTCCGTCTCAAGTCTTTGGATATCCTTCTCGTTCGTATAGTGGAATGTCTTCATCTCTTCCTCTTAAAGAGAATTGCATAATCAAGTAATTGTTTTAAAGTTACAAATGGATGAACAAAATAAAAAATTTGATGTAATGATGAATTTTTTCATTCAGAACTTTCAAGGTCAACTATCTCCAGACTTAGCTATGTTTCAAACTTCACCAGTAATCCTTTTAAATTTAATTGTTTTAATAATATATTATATAAATTACATGACAATTCAACTTTTTAACTTATTCTTAATTACTACATTTCGAGTGTCTGATCAAGGAAGTGCACAACCAACTAATGTGATTTATCATTCTCCTTCAAATTCTCCAGCTGTAGAGTAGTTCTCTTAAGGATTATAGTAGTTCATCTATGAATGAAAGACATGACATGTTTTATTTTAATTACAATATTATTATAAGTGTGTATTATGAGATTTTTATGTATCACTTTTGATTTTATATAAGTGTTTGTGGTTTTTAAAATTTGTTATATTTATCAATTAAAGAAAATTATTTGATTTTTATGTAATATTATATGATATACAGGTGAATTAAAAATAAGCTATTTTTTAAATATCCAAATTTTATATATTCACATCCATTTAATGGGGGTTTCAAACTGCTGACAATTCTAGCAAATTAACGGGAGTTTCAAACCACAAGTAATTCACGCAAAATTTAATGGCGGTTTAAAAACTGCAGGTGTTTAACGACGGTTACCAAACCCATGCTAACTAACAACGATTGTTGAATCGCAGGTATTTAACGACAATTAGTAAACCATGGGTAATTAATGATGATTAGTAAACCATGGGTAATTAATGATGGTTAATAAACCGCAGGCAATTAACGATGATTAATAAATTGTAAGTAATTAACAACATTTATCATAAACCATTGTTAATTAACAGAGATTTCGTTAACTGCGGGAAATATTAAAATTACCTGTGTTGTTCAAAACTGTCAGTAATATGTTTGTCACGCTTAAATTAACTACGATTTTGTCAACTGCGAGTAACGTCATTTACGATGGTTTAAACCCTCATTAATATCATAACTAACCATGGGTAAATTATTGTTTTCTTGTATTGGATGTAAAATATTTTTTATTTAATTATTGAATTATAATTATATATTATCTTAATTATTTATATTAAATTTTATTATGTTGAATAATTATAGTAATACAATCAAAGTATTTTTATTTTTATATTTAAAAAATATATTCAATAGTTTTTATACATAAGAATGAGTTATCGAATAATTTTAAATTGATATAAATATTAAAACATATTTTATTTAGAACTTTTAATCTAATAATGAATTTTAAGATTAAATTATATAATAAAAATTTATTTAAAAAATAAAACTGAATATAATTTAATATATCCTCTATATTATAGTATTAGTAAATATTTTACGTATGTATATTAATTGTTTAATTTTGTTAAGCAAAATTTATGCTAACGGATATGATGCTTAACATTTTTTGTTCAGTAATAAAAGGCATGTAAGAAATTTTAAAACCTTATAAACTCAAATATTGTATGGTGTATGCTTTGAAGTAATATGTTAGATTATTTTAATAATCTTGTTATAGTGGCCTATGTAACTTATAGCATGACTCTAATTAATGATTTAATGTGATGGTGGTTAAATATAAAATATAGAGTCATTGAGGGTATAATTGTAAATACAATTATAAGAAAATCATACTTTCTCCTTTCATAGTTTCTGAGTGAGCTCACAGTAAACACATAAAGGAACTTTCTCTCAACCATCTGAGAGGAGCTGAAAGAGGAAGGAAGAGTTGGAAAAAATACCAAGGAATCAACGACATCAAATAGAAAGGTAACATCAAGAAACAATGGATTCAGGTTAGTGCTCTCTAAAATCTTAATTGTATGAGAACTATTTATTGTGTTGTGAGAGCAACGTAATTCAAGATCTCAAAGGGAAAAAGTAATTTTATAACAGTCATTGCATAATAGAAATTACATAATGGATTAAAGAAAATTCTAATAATTGGTATCAGAGCATGGTTGTGAATTTTGTTGATTCTCCATAAGAGATTGGTTCTCCATTAAAGTTTTTTCCAAATTATATGAACCCTAGGTATTTTATATGATGGATTGGCATTATTTTGATGTTGAATAATTGCTTTGGATTCAATAATTAAAAATCCTAAGATTTTGGAAGTTAGAAACATTGGATTTTGAATCTGTAATATGAGCAAGGCCATGTATGAGTGAGCATGGCCATATATCAGTGAGCAGGGCCACACATCAGGAACAAGCACGGCCATGCTTCCACGAAGCACGACCTTGCATAATGGAAGCACGGCCTTGCATATTGTAAGCACGGTCGTGCATCAATTATAAGCACGACCATGCTTCAGGAAGCAGGGGCATGCATCAGAAATGAGCATGGCCTTGCTTCATCGAAGCACGATCATGCATTAAGTAAAAGCACGGCCGTGCATAAGAATTTTACGGCAGAATAGAGAATATAATTCATAAAATATATAGATAATTTTAGAATTACATCAAAGTGAATTTTACTCACTAAAGTGATTAAATTCTCAAGTTAATTAATTCTAAATTACATTATCATAATGAGAACTTCACAATTTAGTGCTTAATTTTAAGGGTAGCTTGTTAGCTACCAAAGTGGCCTGGCTTTAAAAGTTCTTTAAGCATTTGATTGTGTGTTATAAATTGTTCAAAATTGTTTGATGCTATATGGAAACAAAAAGTGAACAATTTAGCTCATTAATTATAATGTTAGGAGATTGTCCAAAGGTGTATCATTGCATATGATTAATGACATTAAGGAGATATGTAAGCACTTCATAATATGTTTGTATATCCAAAGATGACTTGCATATTGGTTTGAGTGACTGGTTGTCAATTAAAGTTGTTTATTAGCATCATTATAGATAAATTGTGTATTTAGGCGTTATCCAAAGGTAAACTTGGATGCATAATTGATGACAGTTGGCTGTCTGAATCCATTAAGTTTATTCAAAGCATAAATGTTTAAGCATGTGTTAAATATTTTAGTCTCTATGAATGCGTATGGCATGAGCAATGGCGTAGTCAAGTTCAATGGGCTTAATTACGATGATTGGGCTGAACAAGTTCGATTCCAGTTAGGTGTTATAGACTTAGACCTAGCAATCATTATGGAACAAGAGCCTACAGCCATCACAGAGACCAGTACTGAAGAGGAAAGAACTCTTCGTGAGACTTGGAAAAGGTCGAATAAGCTGAGCTTGAGCTTGCTGAAGATGACTATGGCTGAAAATGTGAAACCATCAATGCCAAAGACTGAAAATATTAGGGAATTTATGGCAAAGGTAAAAGAGTATGCACAATCGGACATTACTGACAAGTCCATTATAGGCACTCTGTTGACTGAGCTAACCACTAAGAAGTTTGATTGGTCACAGCCCATTCATGACCATGTGACTGACATGATCAATCAAGCGACAAAGTTGAAATCAATGGGCATGGAGGTAAAAGAATTTTTTCTAGTACAGTTTATTTTAAACTCACTTCCTCCTGAGTTTGGTTAGTTCCAGGTGAATTACAACACTATTAAGGATAAATGGAACATACAGGAAATTAAGGCCATGCTGGTTCAGGAGAAAGGGAGGTTGAAGAAGGTGAAAGAACACTCCGTCCATCTCACATTTTATGAAAGGGCTAGTAGTAGCAAGGCTAAGTCAGGTAAGAAGGACAACAAGGACAAGAAGGATAACGCCTTATTAAAGGTTTGTGAAGACCGAATCCAAAAAGGCCAAAAGTGCTTCTTCTGCAAGAAGATTGGTCACTTCAAGAAAGATTGTCCGAAGAGAAATGTTTGGTTTGAAAGGAAAGGTATATATTATGTTTTAGTATGCTTTAAATCAAATCTTATTGAGATATCTAAAAATACCTGGTGGTTAGATTCTGGTGCAACTACTCATGTGTCATATGTAATGCAGAGATTTCTTTCGATCCAGCCCATAAGCGGAACTGAAAAGTTCTTGTACATGGGAAGCATAATGAAGGTACGAATAGAAGGAATAGGGACTTACAGATTGATCTTGCATACTGGTTGTTGCATAGATCTAGAAAAGTATCTTTATGTTCTTGAATGTGCTAGAAATTTAGTTTCTATTGCAAAATTGAACAAATTTGGTTTTAATTTTAAGATTGAAAACAGTACCTTTTCTTTGTAAAAATACTCGTACTATTTTGGATCTGGTACATTAATTGATGGTTTATATCGTTTCAATCTTAATGTTAAATTTGCTGAATCTCTGTTTCATGTTGAGAGTACTATTAGTAGTAATTTGAATATGCGTAATGAATGCTCTGCTTTCTTGTGGCATCAAAGGTTTGGTCACATATCCAAAGAAAGGATGATGAGGTTAATGAAAAGTGAAATTTTACCTCAATTGGATTTTATTGATTGGGATGTATGTGTGGATTGTATTAAAGGAAAACAAACTAAACACACATCAAAGAATCCAGCCATAAGAAGTAGTCAACTCTTAGAATTGATACACACTGATATTTATGGTCTGTTTGACATCTCATCTTGGGGTGGTGAAAAATATTTCATTACCTTCATTGATGACTACTCACGTTATTGTTATTTGTATGTGTTGCATGAAAAATCTCAATCAGTGGATGTCTTATAGGTGTTCATTGATGAGGTGGAAAGACAACTGGATAGAAAGGTAAAGGTTGTGAGGTCAGATAGAGGTGGTGAATATTATGAAAAATCTGATGAAAGTGGACAATGTTTAGGTCCATTTGCACAACTTTTGGAAAGTCGAGGCATATTGCACAGTATACTATGCCTGGCACACCACAACAAAATGGTGTGGCTGAAAGGCAGAATCGTACTATCATGGAAATGGTTAGAAGTATGTTGAGTTACAGTTCTGTACCTATGTCTTTGTGGATGTACGCATTAAAGACCGTTGTGTATCTGCTTAATAACGTTCCTAGTAAGGCAGTTTCAAAGACTCCTTATGAATTGTGGATAAGAAAGAAACCCAGTTTAAGACATCTTCATGTCTAAGGTTGTCCAGCAGAAGTAAGAGTATATAATTTACATGAAAAGAAGCTTAATGCTAGAACCATTAGTGGTTATTTCATTGGCTATCCTGAAAAATCAAAGGGGTACAGATTATACTATCCTAACCATAGTATGAGAATAGTTGAGTCTGGAAATGCAAAGTTCATTGAAAATGGTCAGTTTAGTGGGAGTAGTAAAACACGAAAGGTGAAAATTATAGAGACACATGTGAAAACTCCTGTAGTTGGTGTTTCTTCTCAAGTTGTTGTTTCTCTTGTTGTATCACAGTCACACAACATAAAGAGACAACAAGTTAATGTTCTAAACTCACAAGAACAACATATAGAGGATGAACCAACTGATAATGCACAAGTCACAAACAAGCAAGAGGAAAGTGAACCACAAGAGATAATGTTGAGGAGGTCCATAAGGTAGAAAAGACCTGCTATTTCGAATGACTATATGGTTTACTCACATGAGCATGAATGTGACTTGAGCATTGATGAGGATCCAATCTCATTTAAGCAAGTCATGGAATGTTACAATTCTAAAAAGTGGTTGGATTTCATGAAAGAGGAATTAAAATCAATGAGTGACAACAAGGTATAGGATCTAGTTAAATTGCCTGAAGGTTCCAAACGAGTCAGTTACAACTGGGTCTTTAAGACCAAACGTGACTCAAAAGGCAATGTTGAGAGATAGAAGGCTAGACTTGTTGCTTAAGGATACACTCAAAAGAATGGCATAGACTATAAAGAGACCTTCTCTTCAGTTTCAAAGAATAACTCTTTAAGAATTGTTATGGCTTTGGTGGCTCATTATGACTTAGAGCTCCACCAAATAAATGTAAAGACCGCTTTTCTGAATGGTGACTTGGAAGAGGAAGTTTATATGGATCAACCAGATGGCTTCTTGACCACAGGTAAAGAAAGTATGGTGTGTAAGTTAAAGAAATCAATATATGGGTTGAAACAGGCTTCCAGACAATGGTATCTTAAGTTCAATAATACCATCATGTCATATAGTTTTGTAGAGAACACCATTGATCGGTGTATCTACATGAAGTTCAGTGGGAGCAAGTTTATAATTTTAGTCCTGTATGTTGATGACATTTTTCTTGCTACTAATGATGTTGGGTTGTTGCATGATGTAAAGGAATTTCTCTCTAAGAACTTTGAGATGAAAGATATGGGTGAGGCCTCCTATGTGATTGGAATAGAAATATTCTGTAATAAATCACAAGGATTACTGGGATTGTCTCAGAAAGGCTACATTAACAAAGTCTTAGAGAGATTCAAAATGAAAAAATGCTCATCAGGGGTGATTCCAATTTAAAAGGGAGATAAGTTTAGTGAAATGTAATGTCCCAAGAATGAGTTAGAACGGAAAGCAATGGAATCTATTCCTTATGCATCAGTGGTCTGGAGTTTAATGTATGCTCAAACATGCACTCGACCTGATATCAGTTTTGCTATTGGAATGTTAGGCCGATATCAAAGTAATCCCAGAATGGATCACAGGAAGGCTGCAAAGAAAGTCCTTAGGTATTTACAAGGCACCAAAGACTACATGCTTACTTATAGGATATCTAGTCACCTGGAAGTGGTTGGCTACTCAGATTCAGACTATGCTGGATGTGTAGACTCAAGAAAATCAACCTTTGGCTACATTTTCTTGTTAGCTGGAGGTGCGATTTCATGGAAGAGCAGAAATGAGTCCATTATTGCTACGTCTACCATGGAAGCGGAATTTGTGGCATGCTTTGAGGCCACTGTTCATGCTTTGTGGCTGCGGAACTTTGTCTTAGGGCTTGGTATTGTTGATAATATAGAAAAGTCGCTGAGAATGTACTGTGATAATCTCGCAATCGTCTTCTTCTCTAAGAATGATAAGTATTCAAAGGGAGCAAAGCATATGAACTTAAAATACTTATTAATGAAAGAAGAAGTGCAGAAACAGAAAGTGTCTATTGAGCATATTGGTACTGATTTAATGATAGCGGATTCGCTAACTAAGGGATTGCCCCCTAAAACATTTTCTGGCCATGTTGGTAGAATGGGCATTATAGACAAGTCCTTGTTGGCATGATTGTGTGATTCATATATATGTGTATAGATTGTTTTGCTCATATTATTATAGACATTTTGAGAATTCAATAAAAGAATTGTTTCTGCTTGTTTACTTGTTATCTGAATTGTGTTAATGTACATGTATGGTTTGAGTTTGATAACAGGTTGAGTGTTAAAAACACATAAGAGTTACAGTCTGTAGTATGACTGATTAAAGCTATTTTGATTTGGGTTGGCTCTGTGATACTTGGAAGGAATCATGTCGTCAAATGACTTGTGACCGCCATGATCCGATCAACTTAAATCATTAAAAGATGATGACTTGATATTATCAATTATATGCGCACTTACAGTTCATTGAATCTTCAAGTCGTCACATAGACTAAGTGAGAGATTGTTAGATTATTTTAATAATCTTGTTATAGTGGCCTATGTAACTTATAGCATGACTCTAATTAATAATTTAATATGATAGTGATTAAATATAAAATATATAATCATTGAGAGTATAATTGTAAATACAATTATAAGGAAACTCTCCCCTCTCCCTTCATATAAATTAAAGAGCAGTTATCAAATGAGAGTTATGACATTCCCTATTTTTCACTTTCACAATTTCTGAGTGAGCTCACGATAAACGCATAAAGGAACTTTCTCTCAACCATCCGAGAGGAGCTGAAAGAGGAAGGAAGAGTTGGAAAAAATACCAATAAATCAATGACATTAAATAGAGATGTAACATCAAGGAACAATAGATTTAGGTTAGTGCTCTCTAAACCCTTAATTATATAAGAACCATTTATTGTGTTGTGAGAGCAATATAATTTAAGATCTCAAAGGAAAAAGGTAATTTTATAATAGTCATTGCATAATAGAAATTACATAATAGATTAAAGAAAATTCTAACATAATATAATAATTTATCCACTAAATAATTATATTTAGTCAAATAAAATTTTAAGCTAGTTAAATAAGTTGAAAACATACTTATTACATTACTAAATACACTGTTAATTTTTTTTGAACTTAAATCTCTTACATCTAACTAATTTTTTTAATGCTTAATGATAGCGATTCTAAGTGTGGATGATATCTTAGGGTTCATAAGTCAAGATTCTGATAATGTGTTATCGTTTACATTAAATCATACGTCATTTGTCAACATCCAGATTTAATAAAATCCCAATAGCCATCGTTCCTTTGGGAGATTTGATAGGGAGGTTCCACCTTTGAGACTAACTTACAATATTAATAATCATTGATAGAAAACTAAACTAGTTTAAAAACTTAATAACATGTGGGCATGTGTATATATATTATATAGATTTAATTTTAATAAATATACTATCAACTAATTAAAAATTATCATAAATACACTTTTTAAAATGATTATTATAATTTTTTTAATAACGTGATAAATTAAAATTAAATAACAGAATAAAAATCTTTTATATCGTTGATTTGTTTTAATTGAATGCTATATTTGTTTAAATTTATCATTGAAGTTATCACTTGTGTTTTACTTTTTAAAGAATATTCTAAATTAAGAATATCGAATAAGTTGGCAAAGAGGGAAACTGCTTGCATGGATGTGAGTGGAATTGCTCCTCCCCCCACAAAAAAAAAAAAAAAAAAAACTAAAAAACCTCAAATTGATGAAATATACTCATTTAAAAGAAATTATTTTACGCTAATTTAAGCTTCTATTTGATAAGTATTTAAGCTAAAAACTGAAGATATTTAATTAAATTTATAAAAATGACTCTAATCTTATTATGTATTGTTTGTTTCTTTTAATAATCTTTAAGAAAAAACCTCATTAATAAACATTTGAGTAAATAATTATTATTAAAAAAAATTATTGTGCGAGAACTAATAATAAGTATTCAATTAACATTGAATATGCGGATCAACTGAGGTTTTGAGTTCAACTACTAGTTAATGCAAACAAGATTATCAAGTAGAGGATACTCACGATTTATAAAAAAAAAATATATTAATATTTAATTTAATAAATTTATTTTTAATAAGTTTATTATAAAATATATTAATACAAGGGTTATTGTAAGTTAAAAAGAAAGTGTAATTTTAAGAATGTATAAAACAATAATTTATTTTTAAAAATATTTATAGACTAAAAATGTTTTTATTTAGTTATAATTATAAATGCATAGATACTTATTACAGTACATGTAAACTTGGAATTATTTTATACCTTTTTTAATTAATGGTTATAATTCTTTTAATATTTTAAAGATTAAAGGACATTAATGTCTTTTTTTAATTAAATTACTAATTTTTCTGTTAGCAAAAAATTAATGATTTTATTCTATGCTTAAGAGATGATACTAAACCCTCTCAATTATAAAAAGATACTATAAATTTTACTATATTATATATATATATATATATATATTACTTTAAAAGATACTTATAATTGAAATTTTAAATATATATATATATTACTTTAAAAGATACTTATAATTGAAATTTTAAAAAAGTTACTTAAAGTAACCATCTAAAATAATAATAATAATATATATAATATAATTTTTTCCTTTAAAAGCTTAAATAAATACTAAAAAAATTTTAAAATCATTTTAAGACAAAAACCCATTTTGGTGAATTTTTTGCCTTAAAAATAATTAATCTCCACCCGTCAGCCAGATCATTTCTTTAGTACACAAAATTAAAACACTAAAATTTAAAAGTAGTTGATTTTAAAATAAATGTTATTTTTCATTTGAAGAAAAAACTAAAACAAGTAAATTTCATTAAAAATCTTTCGCACTAACTTTTTTGGTCACTCCCAACGTAAATTTATGGTAAACTAATCAGACACATTAATGAAAAAATAAGTTTCGAAGCTCCATTCATGAATAATTTAGATTAGGCTTCAATAAAGTTTCAATCTTTTAAAATTCATAGTTTTTTTTTATTTAATCTTTTCATTATTATTATTATTATTATTATTATTATTCAATCTAATCCTTCATTTTTTTTATTTTCACCTCATCTTTCTATTAATAATTTATTAACTTAATTTATTATTTATTTATATAATATTTAAATTGACTCAATTTAATTGAAACATAACATAAATAAGACACGTTATTATGATCACATCTTTGTATTTCTAAATGAAATTGTCAGCTATAAATTATGCTTTTTGAAATTTAAATTTAAAAATACAAAAATAAAATAAAAGTACAAAGATTACATTATCATGCACATCAACTTTGTCATATTATATAAACCAAATTAAATATTACATAAGTAAATAGTAAAAATAAGTAACAAATTACTAATTAAAAGACTAAAAAATATTTTAAAAAAATTATTTGAAAAAATAGATTAAATAAAACATCAATCATAATATTTTTAGGTGACAAAAATTTTACTTATGCCATCAGATTATGACAGTGTTGATTGACCTTTCTGTGGAATATGTCATGTAACGAGAGTATATTCCTTGAAATGTATTATTATGTATAGGACTTTATTTTTTTTTTTTGAAAAAGTATAGGATTTCCATAGAGTAATATATAACTCTGTGGTGGGCCTCTTCGCATATAATACGGGAAAGGGAAATCGCAGCCAGCAAAAATAAACTTGAACTGCATCGATCGGCAGTTATGCAAAATGAATAGACCATAAGTTGTAGACAGTTATAAAAAATAAAACATTCATAATCTGAAATTTCTTCATCAAATTTTACAACTAGCGGGATCAAAATTAAAGCCTAAAATTGAAGTTTTATTTTTATATACTGGTACAAATTATTTAAAATTTCAATATGACAAGTCTCACAGATAAGACAACAAACAACTACAGGATTAATCAGAGCCTCCGTAAAATGCGCAAATAATATAGCAGTAATATTTCAATCCAGTAAACCCAGCATCACAATAATTATTAGCTTCAACAAACGGATCATGACTCTTGTGGTGTCTCAAATCTTGTTGGGGTGTCAATTCCCATCATACAGCAAAGGCCCGATATCAAAATTATTAGCAAAACTATGCCCTGGTTTATCACAGAAAGCAATCTCTATTAGAACACCATAAATTTCATATTCACGTTGCAATATTTCCACAACTTTCAGCAGTCAAACAGGAAGAGAAATCACACAAGACAGCCACCTAATCTAAATGACCCACTCAAAGCCACATACAAGATATATATGCAAATATTGATGAAAAGCCATTATTGCTGTCTCGGGCGTATCAAGTGAAAGCATGAAAGATGAGAGGAGTTAATTTTGACCACGCAATCTAGTATGGACAGTTAAGATTAAGCCTAAGCAAACTAAGTCTTAACCATCCATGTAAGATTGAATGGTCAAGAATCAAGATTACATACTCTCACGCTCCCCTAATAGTCCCTTGATGCCTCTGCCTACCTACCTAATAGAGGTTGCCTGGTTATACATAGCTTGGATTCATGATAAAATCAATGGTTGGGGAAAAAAAGAAAAGAAACGCAAGAAGAAAGAATTAAAGAAAAGATAAACCTGCAAACAAAACTAACTAATAAGACTAACGATAGACATATACTTTCTGGTATGAAACGGCAGACCATGTAGAGAGGGAAATAAACGACAAACATTTCATGTTCTAGTTAAGCTCAAAAGCAAATCTTAGCCACTTCCTACCATGCTAAGCTGGATTTAGGGCTTATTAGATACTCAAGCTCCCCATTTAAGATCAACTTTCCATTTAATATCTGGTTTACTGAAGCCTAGTCACAATAAAAAAAGATCCTCTTCCGAAGTTCCAAATTATAACTTTGTTCTCTATGCTACTGAAACCTAGAAACCCGTAGTATCAAAAAATTCCAAACACAGGCAAAGACAAGAGTTTGGTAGAAGCCAGGACAAACACCTAGTTTAGATAAATTTCTCAATAAGTACTTACAAGAGTAAAAAATAAAGTAGTAAAATAAGTTAAAATCAACTTATGTTTATCTAATTTTTCAGAAACTCTCGTTTAACTTCTCTAAAACTTGAAGAGTATAAGTTGTTTTTAACTTATGAGAAATGTTTTATTTATTTTTCATATTGATTTTCTTCTTCTATGAATACTTATCTAGAAACTTATCCAAAGTGAGGTATATGCGAGTCAAGAAAGAAAAAGCGTAAAGGTAAAGATCAAGTATTAATGGAAGGTGTTTAGGTAATATAGATAATATTATAATCTCTAAGTATTCTAAGAGTTCAAGCAAAGATTTTTCTAAACAAGATATATAATTTGTTTCGGTTGATGCAATACAAGCACATAAATCCTCAACATTAATTGCCTCCAGAAATTTTAGAAGGTCTACAAAAATAAAATATGCAAAAGATAAAAACACCAGTGCTATTTACCATATTTTCACATCTTAGAGTGAAGGAAAGCAGTTCTACAAGGAAAGTTGCCACATTACACTGGCAAGAAGTTTTAACATAAAACAAAATTTAAACTGATTGCAGATTTTGTAGGGTAGCGAATGGAAAAAAAATGACTAAGACCTACCAAGTAAGGATGCTGAGAATGTTGAAATATTACTGGGTGTGGAACTGAATGTGATGATATTATCATACTTGTATTGTTAGAAGTTAGAACTGGAGGCATTAAGTTAGAAACAGACAGCTATCTACACAAGCCGGCCAACAAGAGTATAATTGTTGTACCATAGAACTTATTCATCAACAAGGAAGAAAACAATGGAATAGGAAAACAAAGAAGAAGAAAAAAATGGAATAGGAAAACAAAGAAGAAGAAAAGATAACTCCCAAGTCATCAAGCTACTGCACTTGTGAAAAAGGACAAAGAAGCTTACCACTAAAACTCCCTCTAGAAGAGATGACTTAATCTGGCAGACTGAATCACAAAATGGGAAATTGATCGATTCTTTCCCTGTTGAACTTTCAGCTAGAAACCTTTGCAGTTCCCTGTAAGAAGGATACTGGATTGACCTGGAGGGATCTGACACGTAAAGAGTGGCATATTTTGCACCAGATTCCTCCACAGAACTGATAAGATTGGATAAAACTTCCCCTACCAATACACAGAAAACATAGCATTTAGAATATGATAAAATCATATCTAGCAAAGCTCATAATTCTCAGGTAGATATACCTTCAGATTGTGTGCTGTCAGCATTTTTCAGAGTTTGAGAACCTCCATTGCAGTACACAACCAGATCTGTTTTCCCTCCATGACTGTCTTCCATCCTCTTAGTCAAATACTCCTGTCAAGTTATAGTGGGCAATAAAAAGCATCAGTAGTGGGCAATAAAAAGCATCAGGTCACCATGACCCAAAATTCGATAATGGACCATGTCACATAAATTTGTTGATTACTTGAACTGAGTGCAAAGCTGCGTTTTTATCATGACGTGTAGCATCCATGGAGCAAGATCCAAGGAAAGCAACATTACTGATTCCCATATCATCTCCACAGGCTTCAGCAAATCCTGAAACCAACAAATTTTCCAAGTCTGCATCCTCTGATGCAGAAACATAGGGAAATGCCACAGAAGTGTTGGATCTGGTGAAAGAGATCTGCTCATGACAATGCAACAGTGGCACAGTCAAATATTGTAAAAGTAATTTCTTAAGAAATCTCAAATCATGTTTACTCAACATGGAAACTTGACAGGCTGCATGTCACATTTCTCTCACCTTGAGCATGTCTAAAAGGGCTGAGTCTGCATGTTTGTTCAGACTTAAATCAGAAGATTGTAACTGCAAAAGAAAAATGTAACATAGTTTAATCAACTAATACTGCTGCACTAGTTGACAAGAATGTCTAATATCAAGTAAACTATAAAAACAAAAGCTGCAACAAGCACTACGTATATATCTGCTTGAAAGATATTACCTCTTTACCAATGAATAGAAGTGCCAGATCTAGAGGCTCCTGATAGTTCTTTCCTTCGCACTATCCAAGATAAATACAAATTAAAAACACTAAAGAAACAACAATAATATGAATAAATTGAAAAAATTGAAGTAAAGCTAACATAAAGAGAAAGAGAAAAAGAATTCCCCTTCTCCATAGAAGTTGAGGGGAGACAGAAAGAACTGCAGAGTACAAGAAGTCAGGGAGATTAGTATAATACCAGAAAATTTGACCAGCCGGCTTCAGATAAAACAGACTTTGCTAGATCTTTTGGAGAAATGACCTGATAATTCACAGACTCCTTTAATTCATTGTCTGAACCCCTGTAATGGACCAGTAAGATATAAATGATTTCTGATTTGCTGAACTACATAATGTGAACATGAAATGAGAATACTCAAGAACAGTGTCAGTGTTGCATTTTTTACCAACAATTAAGTTTTCACTTTTCATTTTATACCAGTTCATATCTTCTGCTTATCTGCTGTTTTCACTTGTCACTCTAAATAAAACCATCAAAATCACAAATTTAAAGCCCTAGTAGAAAGCTTTCACGAATAATCCAGAAAACCCATATCCTGCCTACAAACCAAAAAGCGGATGTAATCCAATGGAAACCTAAAAAATGAAGTGTGGATTTTCCTACACTTCAATTTCTCCCCTGATTTATTTCAATAACCCCGGCACCACAACCCAAGAGAAACCCTAACTCATCTATCTTCCTACAAAACCGAAATTCACAGTTCCTTTAGCATTCAGATTAACCCTATCATATCTTAAATCTCCACCAAATAATTTATTAATAAGCCTAGTAATAACTCAATTAAAATCTAAACTAATGTCGTTTACTATTAGCCACATCGACGCGATCAAACAGCGTAGAATAAGGGAATTCGAGATGAATTGTGGAAGGAAATGGGAATCGTTAATTGATAGATAGGAGGAAGAGGAAAAGAGATTACAGCTGATAATGCGATGACCAAAGGAATGCGGGGACGGTGGAAGGAAGTGCCAATAATCCATTTGGAATGAAAGCAAAGAGAAGCAAAACAAGGAGCGGCAGCACCATCTTCGTTGTTCGTTGTTCCTGCATTTCACTCACAAACATTAATCAGATTGCATCATAATATTCATCGATCTCAACTTCAGATCGAGTCCAAACAACCTACAATTACAAATTTGAAGGCTCTGCAATGGGATAAATTCAACGATCGAATGCACTCCAATTTATCCAATCAGAGAGAGAATGAAAACCTATCACCTCCTCCTCTTTACACAGGTGTTGTTTTCCTATTACTATTATTACCCCTCTTTCCGAATGCACTCTGTTGTTGGAGAGATCTGGTATGTCCAAATTTTATTTTATGATCAAATGAGTGTTTGCGATATTTTTATTTTGTTGATTTTCTCATGTGATTTATATAACTGATTTGATTCAATGGAATAAAATTATAATTGTAGATGTATTTATCATCTTCTTCAAGATAATTTTTAAAGGAAAAATAAATATGTTTAAATAAAATGAGTATTTTTTTTCAAAATTAGTTAAATCAAATGAATAAGGTTTCAGATTTATATATTTATTTTTTAAAAAAATATAAATGAGGATTAATAAATTTGTAATACCTTTTTTTCTACTTTTAGTTAGTTTGCAACTTACATAAAATTTTGACCAACTGATCTTTATTAACTATATACTTGGTTTAAATAATTAATTAATACAAAATAATTAACGATAACTCACTTAAAATTACATAGTTATAAAAGAGTTAAATAATAATAGAATATAATAAGAGTACGATAAACTTTTATTATATCTAATGTTTAATATAAATTTAATAGAAAGAAAATAATAAAATAATAAAATTATTTTTTATTTATAATTATTAAATTAAATTTTATTTTTTAATTTTGATAAGTTATTTATTTTAATTTATAAAAAATATATAAATATTTTTTAATTTAAAAAATATATAAAAATAGATAGGAGAAAGAGAGATGATAAAAGATTTTAGATTATTTTTTATTTTAATGTCGATAGCTACTTAAACAACACTTATGCCACGTATAATTGCCGCTTCAGATAGTGAAAATATTTTTGCAAAACCCTGTTTTAGCATTTGTGTTAATTAAACCCTAATCAGAGCCAAAAAAAATAAAATAAAATTAGTGGCTTGTAAAAGTAATAAAAGATGGGTGATTGCGATGCATTGATAGTATAGTTTGGTAGGGAGAAGAAAGAGCCAATGAGTCATCACTTTTTTGGGGATTTTGGCCGCCAAATAAAGGCACGCACATGCGAAAAACTCCAAAGCCCAAATGCAAAACGGAACGAAGCCATACAAAAACAGCAAAAGCCGAACACTGCTACTACAATTCACATAGGCGTCAACATTCGCAGATCTTATCTACCCTTCCAATACTTCATATCAGATTTCAGAGTGCCCCTTTTCTAATTCCTAAGCAAAATCATGTTTTTGGTGAGACCCATTTTCCGAGCACAACCTAGACCCTCTCTTTGGGCGTTGCACTATTCCTCTTCTTCTTCTGCAGCTGCAATTCAAGCTGAGAGAACCATCAAAGAAGGACCCAGAAACGATTGGAGCCGAGAGGAAATCAAATCCATTTACGACTCTCCAGTTCTTGATCTTCTCTTCCACGGGGTACCTAATTCATTTATTTCTTTCTTCAGTTCCTATTTTGTGCATTGTTAACGGGTTCCTCGAAATTCATTTTTTAAGTGGATAAGGTAACCCATTTAGGAAAGTTTGCATTTTTATTGGAAATCATTTACGTTGTTGAAATTTTACTAAAATGTTCTTTTTTGTGATTTTTCAGGCTCAGGTTCACAGACATGCTCATAACTTCAGGGAAGTGCAGCAGTGTACTCTTCTCTCTATCAAAACGGGAGGGTGCAGTGAAGATTGTTCCTATTGTCCTCAATCTTCCAAGTATGATACAGGAGTCAAAGGTCAACGCCTTATGGACAAGGAAGCTGTTCTCCAAGCTGCCAAGAAGGTAATCTTTTTCTCTAGCTTGAAGTTCATCCTTGTGTTGTCATCATTGACATCACAAACTGATAAACTACATGGATCTGGTTCTCAAATGACACCAGGGAATGTACAAGTGTTTGATATTCATTGTGAACATTTCTTAATTTGAATACCGCGTATCTTGTTTTCTGTCAAAAGAAAAAAAACCAAAACATGCTTCTTGTAGCTTGTTTGGTGCTATGCTTTTTATTGAATGGAGAATCCCTTTCTTGTAGGCAAAAGAGGCTGGTAGCACTCGCTTTTGTATGGGTGCTGCGTGGAGGGACACGCTAGGAAGAAAGACAAACTTCAACCAGATCCTTGAATATGTAAAAGACATAAGGTAATGCAGCATTATTTTATTTTTGTCAGAATTATCGAGTACTATGAATTTTATTTGTTAAATGGTACATAATAAAAAGGTTGGCGGTGACTGAAAAGTATGTTAAATGTTTATTTATTGCCTTTTGAATGAAATATACTTCAATTCTTAAGTAAAAATGATAACACTTGGGCTATGTGTCTTATTCTAGGGATATGGGGATGGAGGTGTGTTGCACCCTTGGCATGCTGGAGAAACAGCAGGCTGTTGAACTCAAGAAGGCGGGTCTCACTGCCTATAACCACAATCTTGACACTTCAAGGGAATACTATCCAAACATCATCACAACAAGGAGTTATGATGAGCGACTAAAAACCCTTGAGTTTGTTCGTGATGCAGGGATCAATGTTTGTTCTGGTAATTATGTTAACTTTAGAACTTATTAGTAATTTGCTATGAGTTACCGTCAGGTTCAACAAGATGAATACATATATATATAGCTAGAAGCTTTCCTACATTAGAATAGCACATCCACTGCTAGAAGCTCATCTTAATTCTAAGAAGTTATTGTTGATTTCTTTCTTCATTCCAGGATCATAGCATGTAGATTTTTTTTGTTATGAACTCTTCCTTCACTGTTTTTGTTTGTTCTGGATTGAACAGTAGAAAATTATTGGATTTGATACTTGCTGGACTTAACAAGTTAGTCTTTGTAAATTGTTTAAACCATGTTTAAATCAAAGTGAGAATTAAATTTCAAATTGATTGTTTTTGTGAATAAAAAGTAAAAACTTTTAAAAAAGTTATCTTGGAATTTGTAAAATTTTGAAAATATATGTCATTGTGTGTATTACTTTTTACAGATTGATTAT
The DNA here is from genome assembly GCA_024086825.1 of Abrus pulchellus subsp. cantoniensis. Lineage (NCBI taxonomy): Eukaryota > Viridiplantae > Streptophyta > Magnoliopsida > Fabales > Fabaceae > Abrus > Abrus pulchellus. The sequence goes on from CM044054.1 coordinate 23,602,381, forward strand.
GTTAGATGCATATCTGATCTTTCTAAATGGCTTAAGGTATTTTTTTCGTTGTTGTGTTTCAAATTTGAAAGTGAACCATAGTTTGGTTACTTTGGTAACGTTATAGTTACTTGAGAAAAGAGATTCACAGCAGTGTAATAATGTCTAACGTACTTAAATTCTTTAAATATCTTTATGGCATAATTCCTATCACTTGATGCTATTTTTAAGTAGACATCTTATGGATGACCAATAGTTAAAGACTCGCACCCATCACATCCCCAGCTATCAAATGTAATGTTTTCTTCTTCTCTATTCAAAATTAACCTGAATTATTTACTATATTTCAAGGTCCCTGTCTGTCAGTTTTTATAATGAGCCTTTCCACCATTATTATTGATGAATAAATGGTCTCTACACAAGAAAATCTCATTGCTATGACAAGGGTTTGTTTCTTTCCATGGTAATCTGACGAACTGAGAATTGTTTACAGGAGGAATTATAGGGCTTGGAGAAGCAGAGGAGGACCGTGTAGGTTTGTTACATACATTGTCAACACTTCCCACCCATCCAGAGAGTGTTCCTATTAATGCACTCGTTGCTGTAAAGGGAACCCCTCTACAGGATCAGAAGGTGAATTTATTAAACTGCTCGATTTGGTAGACTAAACTAATATAAATTATATAACAGTGAAGAAGTGCTAGTCATCTTAATGGAGCCTTAATATCTGATTGTGTACAATAGTTTATGACAGGAGGACAAGAAAGCACGTTAAAATGTTTGAATTATAAAATTAACCTTTCTGGAGACAACTTTTAAGATTTGGTGGAGTCTAAATTGTAAAATTATGTGTTAAGGTGACAGGTAGAGAGTGAGTTTGTATTACACAACAATTATCAGCCAATGACAATTTCTTGTGGTATGGTGTTGAATGATAATGATGTAAAAGAGGAGTTGGAACCTAATAATCTGTGGGAAGATGATAAATCTTGTCATGCTTTAATGATTGGTGCTGTTCATAGATTTATGTGATAGAAGCTTGGTTTTGTGGGTCAGCTATTATTTATTTAGAATTTTCATTTGTCTTTTTTTCCCTAACCTTTGAACATTTTAATGACTGTATATAGTATCTTGGGTTGGATGTAATGGCCCATGTACATTATTAACTAGCAGCCATCAACTTTCTGTCTGAACTATTTTGCTATTAGGCTTGGTGGTTAACGCTGATTTTAAACGATGAGGAATTGCCTCAAACATGTCAGCTTCTGTGCCTTAGATATCAGTTTACACACTGTTACACTGTTTTGAATTGTCTATAAGCCTGAAAGGTATCTACGATATTTTCAGCCTGTTGAAATATGGGAGATGATTCGCATGATAGCGACGGCGCGTATCGTAATGCCAAAAGCTATGGTAAGGTTGTCAGCTGGCAGAGTTCGGTTCTCCATGCCGGAGCAAGCATTGTGCTTTCTTGCCGGTGCAAATTCTATATTCACTGGTGAAAAGCTTCTCACTACACCCAACAACGATTTTGATGCTGATCAACTCATGTTCAAAGTTCTTGGGCTTCTCCCAAAAGCTCCAAGTTTACATGAAGGTGAAACTTCTGAGGCAGAGAATTATAAGGAAGCTGCTGCTTCTAGTTGAGTTGATAAACTTTTTAAAAAAATGATTGTAATCTTTTAACTTCTATAATTGCTCCTTATTACCACCATTGAATTCGCTTATTCTCAGCTTTGAAGCCATAAATCCAATAATTAAACACATACTGAAAATATTTATTTTTATTAACGTGGCCCAAGCTTAGAATCTACAAATCCAAAAAAATGTTCACATAATTGTCTCATCATTCTAAAACTGTGTCCTGGATCACAGAAATAGAGTGAAAATATTAAACAAACTATATTAAATAGCTAAATTACTTCTAAAAAGGTGGTGGCAATTAAATTTATTAAACTTATACTAATGTTATAATTCAATGTAGGCACACATTGCGCGCTGCATGTGGGCTATGCAATATAAAAGCGAATTCACACCTGGTGCCGAAGGCCTAATCGGTGGTGTCCAAGGAAGGATTAATTTCATGCTAAACAACTAAAAGATACCCCGTGATAATCCAAAAAACGCAAGAGTATGGCATTTTTACAATCGCCCCTTCGAACCGTCTGGTGATTGTGCACTAGCAATTTCGTACATATACAGCTGAGATAGGTTTAACAATAACTATCCAATACCAATAAAAAGACAACCTAGTAATACCACAGTAGTTTAGTTTTTTGATTAATAACAGTGTAGAATGAACTAAATTAATGCTACCATATCCCAAGCCAGTCGATCAAACCGTGCGCTGAAAGAAATCACCTCACTATCGAACTGAGAAAAATAACGTCACGCTTATAAAAATAAACCAATCGAAGGAAAGAAGTGCCACAAAATAATTGACTTTATATTATCTAGGATTACATCAAGACGCCTGTTTTTATCTTTAAATAAGATGTGAGATCCTCTATACAGAAAAAGAATAATGATTGTAAACTGCCAACCGTTACAAATGGGCTGGCCTGGGGTATATTCCGTCTTCCTAATCTTGCAAACAGATGGCATATCAACTGGATAAAAGATCAAAAAGGTACACTTAAACCAAATCAGTCAGATTTTCTAGCAAGGTAATAGTCCCCCACAGTGAGAAAGACATGCTCACCGACAACCACTCCTACATCAGGTTGCTGTTCAATTGAATCAACAATTTTCTGCACCAAGGAGACAAAATGAATATACACTTTCACACAAGACAACAAATATGGGATTAGAACTCGATCAAACCTTTCCATTTCCATCTTGAAACTCAGACTTCAAATTGGAATGATCTCTTGATAGCAGGTAAGTTTGCAAATTATGTGCAAATTTTGCTTCACCTGTAGAAACAGAACAGTAAGTCGGAGCAACCGAATCACAGATAATGAAAGGGCATCAGAGCACCGCATGTTTCAGCAAGTGCATATGAACTTAGAGAAAGCAAACCTGTATACAGTGAAAGGATGGTTTTTATGTCGAACATCAATGCTGGTCTTGCCAAAGTGATACCAAATGACATGTTGGAAATCCCATGGAACCTCTCTTCCCCAAGGACAACCTGCAGTTGTTCAATGAATTTAATAACTCTAATTTGTAAAGAAACACAATTGCCTCAAAGTTCACTCACGTGAAACAGGAAAGGAGTGGGGGAAGCCAGAACAATAATAGGAAAATAAAATCACGGACAAAATATATCAGCTCTCCTTATTTTAATCATTTTGAAATTACTGCTCAAATAATTCATTCAGGAAAATATCATGGTTTAAGAAATATTCCAATAAGCATTTTCGTCCAAATTGCATTAATAAGTAATAACAATAAACCGAGACAAATACATGCTAATAGGAAGTCAGCAGAATATATATAGACAATAGAACTAACAGGAATGTCTCCCAAATATCCGGTGGGGTTAATTGCCAAGACTAGAAGTTCCAGTGACATTTGCACCAAGGGATAAGTATCTCATAAATCACATTATATTCACACAAGTATTATTTTCAATAAAAAGAAATAATAGCAACACACTTTCTAACACATTCATTTTATTGGTTAAAATGTATATAAAAAAAATCACAAAAATATTGAGTCTCACTCAGAATTTAATGATTCTTACTCATACTTTTGTAGTTTCCAATAAATTTCAGTTGATAATTAAAAGTTTATTAGAAAGAGTATTTGTAGTACTCATCAATAAAATCTAGTCGAAAAAGGCTTTGGTTGTTATTATTTTTCAATCAAATGAATTTACACTCAACACATTTATAATGAGGAACCTCGAGGATCAATAAAAAGGGAAATCACAGTAAAAAGGAAGAGAAAATATAAAAGTTGAAGTTATTATAAATTAGTGAGAGCATACGCCCGGCCAATAGCATCAGAGAATGTGGAAGCAACAGACAAGTGTCAACTTAAACAACTTACTGCATGTGAAGGCATCAGAGAATGTGGAAGCAACTGGCTACCAATAGCATCTCTGATGTAGGATTCCTGCAAAATATAAATAATGGAAAACCACTTTACAAATTTAGATTGGAATGAGAATCGGCTGATGCCAACAGAGTGCAAATTGAATTACATTAATACTGACTATATTTTAAAAAAAATTATGGTAGATCTCTAAACTGCAGTTTTGTTTGTTAATGTTTTCAATTAAATCAACTTGCATGTTTACAGATATAAGTTTGTAAAAACAAAGTAGTTATTTTCCTCTCTCTCTAATTCTAACTCTGATCATCATTGTTTTCATTAATATAAGATAGTTTTCCATCCTTTTATGTTGTAGCCAAACATACACGTAAGGCAATTTTAGCACTTGTATATGCCTCCTTTAATGATATTACACAAAAAACACAAGCATAGAATTTCAAAGCCAGTTATTAATCTCTTAACTCTACCTGTGAATGCAAAACTCTCTGAGAGACTGATTTATCTTCATCTAATGATTCAAAGTAAACCTCCACCATGTCAGTTGGTTCAAGAGCAACTTTCTTCCGCAATTTCTGAATTCTATTAACAATCTGTAGGGCACAAGTCCAAGATCAATTAATAGAATTTCAGACCTTAAAGATGCAGGTGAATATTTCAATTGAATCGAAGTTTGATAAAACACTGCACAAAAACTATTGTAAGAAATAGGATAATTATACACTGTTGAAACTTGATATCATGGGACTATAGGTGTAGAGGTGGAGATTCAGAGAAAAGAGACTTAGAATGATAATCTCTTATGAAGTAGAGACTGACAAACACTGAACACGAACATGGACATTCTAACTCAGATAATGTGTAAAATATAAAACAATCGTACTCCATGCATATATATATATATATATAATTTTCTATAGTAATAATAAGCCTAAGAGAAGAGTTATTAAGAAACATTATTTTATAATGAAAGCATTTGGTCTCTTACAAAAATCCCAAAACATGAAGATGAAATTATATCTTTCAAAAAGGATATATTTATCTTCTCAAACCAGTATGTTAAGTTTTATACTTTTTCTATGATAATGAGCTTTATAAGAAAAAAGTAAGAGGCCCTATTTTTAATATTTTATATTACATTTTAAGATAAATTTTTAAAAGTTTAAAAAATGAATATTTTTTAATAATACTAGTCTGTGTTCATTTATATTGAAGTGTGGGCTTGAGTTTCTGAACCAACCAAAAAAATTAAGCACCTAATAAGAACTTTCTAACACATGCCAACAAATGTCTAGGAGGTGTCAGATTAAAAAAAGTATCCAACACCGACACACTTCAAACAAAAGAAGTTTTCATACTTAATACTCCTTACCATCTTGATCTATTACAAAATGTACAAATATATTCTTAAAACTTAGAGCGTCAACCCTTATACCAATCACAATCCTAACTAACTAAAAAAATAAATCATGAGATAAGGAATATGATAACAAATCCTAAGAGATAATGGGAAATAGGAAAACTAATCCTACAGGATAATCCAAGATACTCTTAGATATGATAAGATATTTTCATATATTCTAGCATGCATGAAAGCCAAGATGTTAAGACTTGAGACTTCTATACACAATAAATTCAGTTTTTTTTCCTCAGTGGACGTAAAAGAGATTATTTTGAATGATACAGTTGCATATACAAAATATTTCCAAGTAACATGCAACAGGAAAGTTAAACAACAGCCAGCACAATAATGCTATCCTCCCTTGCCTCTCTTCTCTATAATAAATTTCATATTCAAATAAAAAAAAAAAGGAGTCTGCCTGCCCCTTTTCAGAATATCACTTATAGAAACACCACTAAAAAGTCATATCTGCTAATGCCACAGGTCCAGCAACCATATCAACCCCCCCCCCCCTCCTCTATCACCACCTCCTGTTAGGTTTATTTTTGTCATAGGTATTAGTCTGTAGTACTATCAGTGTTTAAATGTATATAGATTTGTGTATAGGCACGGATATTGTGAAAGTTGTTTGCCAGCTTATCTTATTTAGCATCTTGTCCTTGTATCCTACCCTATTCAATTCTATCCTATCCTATAGGGGAGGCAATAGCTAAACTTTTCCATTTAAAACTCAGTATTCCTTTCTAAGCATAAGCACTAAAGAGAAAACACTATACTTCCAAAGGGCTTTTCCATCTTTAATCCTCGTGATACCTTGAAAACAGCATAAGAGAAATTGATCGATACGTGCTAGACATATCTAAAATTCGCCCAAAAAAATACTGAAGAGTAAAGATTGTACGTCACCAAAGACTTGCAAGTGAACGAACCCAATTCATCCAATGAAAGGAATTGAGAAATGGTGGCAGTAATTAGACACACTAGAAAAAAGAAAGAGTTGCATCCATGCACTTTATGAAGATCAAGTAAATAAAATGGATGTATCTTCCATTGCATAGATGCATTTTACACAGAGAGATTAAAGAATTAGCTGGGATGTTTCTTCCATGGCAATTATTTTACCTCCCGAGCAGCACCAGCCTCAAACAATGAGTCATCAGGACGCAGGTCCAATATCACTAAAACATCCCCTGAAACAAAAACAGATGGTCGACAAGGGAAAAAAATCAACATAAAAAAAATCATAACTGAAAATTACTACATGGAAGATATCAGCCTCATTTCAGAATTTAGTTAGCTGCTTTCATCACTACCACAAAAGGAGGCATCAGTAACTATTAAATATTCTCACCATCTCCAGCAGCATCAACCTCCTTCTCAGTCATACCATCAGGTCTTTTAAAATCACGGAGAACCTGAATAAAACCAAAGAGCATAAGGTACTACTTTAATAGACCACAGTCTACACTTCCAGGAAAAACCCACAACAGTTGGATGCTTCTAGAAATCACCCTTTCAGGTGAGTATAAATACAAGACAGTTATATCTGATTATCATCTCTATAGTTAATATAGGTATACAAATATTTTTAAAATAAAATAAAATTCATGGCAAACATCATGAACAGTCAAAATTAAAAGGAATAATTTTGACAGCAAGACTATCTGTTCAGAAAGGTGTTTAAAAGAAAACAAAACATGGTACAGAAGGTTCTGAAGAAGGTATTCACTAAGTTTCAGAAAAGGAAAATACATTTGATGATGACTTCACCAAACATGGACTCCTAGCTCTCAGAATACTAAATCATATTAAGTTCAACAAGACATCCCTCACCCTCATCTCTTCATTAACAATAATAAACACAAGCTATTTGATTATTTATTTTGGTAAACTCTGGTGCAGACTATTTAAATGGATTCTACTCAATAAAAACACAGTTTTAGTCATCATCCCCACAAGATCAGTACCTTGATATCAGCCAACTTCAAACAGTGATTTGCAATGATGACTTCACCAGCCTTCTCAAAAGCCAAAATATTTTCCTGCGACATTGCTTTGATTTCTTTGGCAACAATGCCCATGGATTTTCCTAGTCTCTTACCTAAAATACTGCAAATAAAAGAAGGATGATAATAAACATTGTGACAGGTATAAATGACAAACTTCCCAAAAAGTCATACGAAATGCATACCTAAATTCAGGCTCAGCACGTAAAGAGGCATATTTTAAAGTATCATTACATGGAACAAGGGATCGTATGTTGAGTTCCTCCAGCACATACTGCAATGCAAATAGAATCATAAATATCCAAGTACAATTTGATTGAGTGGAAGCTGAAAAAATGAAGAGGACTCAACAACACCAGCAATTTTTAAAAGTAAATTATTGAAGATAGGGCAGGGCATAAGGGATATGGACAAGAAGGAGGAAAAGACATTATCATAGATGAGGCTAAAAAACGAAAGTAAAAAGCAATAATTGCTCTAACTCTAATCAATAGCATAAAAAGAATATGTAAAAACAACAGAAATCGCGTACAAGCATCAAAGTAACTGAATGAAAAGGCTATTTATTATCCCATTTAGGGTGTGCAATAAAAATTTTGAGAAACTTAAAGAAAAGGGCCACCAAAAATGAAAAAAAAATAAAAATTTCTCTCTTGCACTCTATCATATGAATTGACTGACCAATAAAAACTGCAGAATAAAAACTAAAAAGTACAAAGGGTAAAACTATAACAGCTAGTAACATCACAAAAGTACCTCCTTCAACTTTCCATTAATGTCATCAAGGAAGTCTGCATCAGGATGAACTATAACCATCTCCCTGTAGTAGCAAGAAATATAATTAAATTCTTAACCAACATACAATGTCCTTACATCTATACATGTTTGCATGCATCTTTGCATACTAATATACCTTAGTGGAGCCTTCAGGGGCTTGTTATGACGCTCACGGATGTTTCTGGCCAGATCAATTATTGTCATCATCCTTGACACACTCTGCTCAATTCGTTCTCCCCTCTGACAAAATCATGCAGCAAAATAGTAATTGATAGTATATTAGGTGGATGCTATACATATATCTTGATCACAACTAAAGCAAGAACCTAGATTTAAATTAAACTGCAAAATGCAATTACAGTCCTACAACAGTATGCAATTATGCTTTCTGAGGTGTTGAGAGGTAACAGAGGAAGAAGCAAGCATAATGGAGAATATGTTATGTTTACTTTCAATTCCTATTTCCTATACCATATATTGAAATTGAGAGAGCGAGAGAGTCAAAGAATATGAAATATAATTACACTAAATTCAACCTATTATTCCATATTTGCACTCCTAACAAGATATTCTCTTACTAAAGAAAAATACAAGGAAAATGAAGATATGAAATCATTATTGTGCAAGGTAACAAATAGAAAAATCGTCAAAAAGGTAAGGCTCAAAAAACACAAGCACAAACACAGCACTTGGATATCTTACTGGTTAGAGACTTCTCTATTTTTTCCTTGTGTATATTAAAGCAAAAGATGACCTTGCAAAGTTCATACAAAAAACATGTATACTATAATGTACTAGTCAATAATAGATTGTTGACCAATCAGCACAAAAGACAACAAATTAATAATGTTTTTGGTTTGAATCATTTACTAGTACCAACTACCAACTACAGGAATCAGAATTATAATAATTAAGACTGATACCTTGCCTTCTTCTGTAGGAAAACTGCAGTAGTGTATGCTTTCCTCTGATCCAGTACTAACTTTTCGCATATTTTGATAGAGCACCTCAGTGAAGAAGGGTGTAAAAGGAGCCATCACTTTACAGGATATCAGAAGCACCTGAAATAATTAATATAATTAAGTCTACAACTGTTCTAGCACAAGCAACCAACACTTTCTGGTCATATTGTGAGTTTGTGACTAACCAACCATGGTATAGATAAAAGATATCATAAACATACATTGTAAAGAGTTGAGAGAGCTATCCTGCAGTCATATTCCCCAGTACGACCTTTAAGTCTTTTACGGTTGAACCGAACATATATATTTGTAAGGTTATCAAGAAACTTCAGAAGATAAGGAACCACCTACAATATAATTTTTTAACAATGGTAAATACTGTAAGTATGACACAATAATTATACCATATATCTATCAAATAATGCTGAACAGAATGAAAACAGTGACAGTAAATCTCACATACATAAACCACAATTTTGATCATGGAAAGTACAGATTGATGACTTTTAGAAGTAAATGAATCCGAGTGTAAAAGCAGTGACTTAAAGAATACACTAGATATTAAATTGGTGAGGCAACTAATTCACAATTTAATTTGTTTGGCTAATAATAAGTACAGGTAAAATATAAAAAATTGGATGCAAATTACCAAAAAAAAAAAAACTAAAACGGTGAAATAGCTAATTAAATACATTTAATAACTAAGCATGTTTCGGCAAGAATCAAGATAATTTTGTCAGATTCATGGGCCAGAAATCATTCTCTCTCCATGCGTTATGCTTCAGAAACAATAGACCTTATTTTTGCATATAATCAGTGTTCTATGTTAGAATTGGATGTCTGTTTACTTTGGAGAAGCTTATTGATATCAAGCTTTCTGTGGCACATTAAAAAAAATTAAAATTTAGCAGCAGTGTGCATTTATGCTATTCATTGAATTTACAAGACTGATTTCATCAGTAAGGCTGTCACTGGCCTTTTACATTGTTATTTTACAAGATTATGTTTATGGTTTCTTTTGGGTGTTCTGTTCATGGCAGTTATAAGAAAGTTGTCATGTCTGCACATGGCTGCTCATGTTTAGTCCTCATGACTGCACAGCTTTTCTGTATTTTTTATGTTTCATATTCCTTGTTCTATCTTGACAATTTTTTGAAGGATATTCTCCCTCAAGTTGTAACTCCCCACTAATAAATAATTTTCTATCCCAAAAAAGGAGCAGCAGAAGCACTACTAACCGTATACAGGCGGTAAACATCCATTTCTTGACGGACAAAATGAACAAGACTCTGTGTAGCTGAGTTAATCCACTGATCAAGAACATTCAATGACTTCTGAAGTGTGGCCTGATCAAAGGGGACAAAAGGTGCTAGACCCTCAATTTCGAGCCTCTTTGCATTTTGAACAAGGAACCTATATGCATTATACCAAGGAAGGAAAACATCCCTAACCTGGATCAGATCACCACAACAAAACATAAGTACCAGTAAATCAGTAGAAAAGGATAAAAAAGTGCCTAGTAAAGATACAATTAAGTAGTTCTAAAGTAAGTGGAAAATGAAGATAGATTAGTACTGACAACTCCATAAACTCCTTCCTTCTTGAAACGAAGAGGTTCAGCACGCACAACAGGAGAATTTATGAGGTACAATCGCAAGGCATCCTATCAAACAGAAGAACATCTTAACTGTGCTTCTATAATACAAATCACACTATATTGAAGTCGTGGTCATAATTAGAAAAGGTAAGCAAACATTGCATATCTTGTTGTTACATGCATGGCACATCCCAAAAAATAAATTACAAAACCAAAAAATGATGAACTTTTGAAAGTTCCTACCGCTCCATAATCATTAATAACTTCCATCGGTGAAGGATAATTTTTCAAGCTTTTACTCATCTTTTTCCCATCTTCGGCCAAGACAAGTCCATTGCAGATTAGATTCCTAAAGGCAGGCTTACCAAATAATGCAGTAGCCAGTACCATAAGTGTATAAAACCTGTGGAAATTGGAAAGGCAGAAAATAAAATACACAACTATATATCAAGGGGAGATTGAGGTTAGGAACTAAATCATAGCCAAAAATTCCAAAACATAAAATATAATTTGGCAAGATAAAACTAATAAAAGCTAAAACATCCTTAGGAAATAAGAATACCGCAACAAGCATGGAATTAGAATCATAGTGACCACCTACTTAGTAATAATTGGGGGTTACCCTTTTCCTAGTTCTAGTTTGGGAACCCACCCCCCCCCCCCCTTCCCACACACACACACACACATAAAACAAGTATTTTCACCAAAATGAATAAAGACATTGGAATAACACTTCAAAATAAAAGGTGAATCTACAAACAAGTGAAGGGGCCTCTTTATGACAAGCCACAATGTTAAAATAAAGAAACTGACCAACCACGAGTTTGATCCAGCCCTTCAGCGACAAAATGGCCAGGAAAATTCTTCTCAAACAGCTCAACATTTTCAAAAGGATAGTGGATATATGCATAAGGCATGGATCCACTCTCAAACCAGCAGTCAAACACCTGAAAGTTATAACAATAGATTCATAAAGAACAATGTCTCTGTCTACTGTTATATTATTTCATTCTTAGAATACTGATAATAAAGACCTCTAGTTTTCCATTTTGGAATTATGCTTACAAACTAATGATGGTTTTGACATGATTTTTTGATAGTAAAGACTCAACAATGTTTCCTATAAATAAATAATATTTATAAATAATATTTTTCATGAAAGGTGGTAATTATAATTGGGTCAACTTAACCAATGCTAGATAGCATTTCAATTTTTCACAACTCAAATAAATAAATGAATGCTACAATTACCATGATTAATAGACTATGATACAACTGACTAACAAAAATGCTGAAAAACTAAGAAATAAGCATTTTACATCATCAACACGTCGCAGTACACGACCACTGTCAGTTTTAATTGTGATATGATCAATGTTGTGACGATGAAGGTCAAACACCTGTAGAAAACGTTACAGTGGGATTAGTAATACTTATCATTTAGCAAAAAGTATCTGTAAGAACTAAGAGAACAAAAAGAACATTCATTTTGGAAACAGAACCTATAATAGTTGAAACATGCTTGAATACAAATGGCCACTTTGGTAAAGTAATATCCATGAGATAGACATTAGTAAGTATACTATATCCACCTTGGTAATGCATGGAGGTAGAATTAACACAACAAATCAAGCTTTTAAGTGAAGCTTCCAAACTACATGCTACCATATCCATATATGGCCGATAGTCCAATACAAGTTGTAAGATTATATTGACATGTTACAGATATTCCTATTTCTATTAATGTCCTGGGTAAAATTATAACCAAATTAACAGGCCAAAATCAATAATTTCATCCTAGTCGCAACATGCAAATATGACTATATGGCTCAAACAGCAGAACTCTGAAGAATGCAGGCAGTCATTAAAAAAAAAGTACTCAAATAAAAGAACTTGTCTGGAACTTCCTACAGTAACACTAGTTTACCAAGTCAATGCCTATCAGTATTCACAGGCCATCAAGCATATGATGTTCAGAAACAAATATAACATCCACCATGAAGAAATTTATACCGGACAAGAAGATATCATATGGGTAGGAAACAAATTAGTATTTATATTCTCCAAAATCCAAATGGTTGTGCAGTTATGAAATACTTCCATGAACAACTAAGTTAAAATTAATTAAGCAACAAGTACATTTCCATTCATCATTATTTGACAATTCCACCTGATTAGTAATACTGTAGCGTTGCAAAGAAATTATAATATAAAACATCGATCAAGATACAAAAAACACATCCTAGCATGTTACCAAACTATCAAAATAAGCAGAATATACGAGTTGTGTGTGAATTCATGCAAAAACAAAATCACTTTGCAATGACAAATGTGTGGACATGTAATATGTAACTTCAGAAAGGTGAACAAAAAATTCTAACCTTTTCACCTGAAAGCTTCTCAAGTTTTGCAACAGAATCTATGACAACTACCTCCTTCTCATCCTCACTAATCCATATGGGGAGAGGAGTCCCCCAAAATCTACTACGACTAATTGCCCAATCTCTTGCATTTTCCAGCCAATTGTGAAACCTCTTATCCTGCAAAACATAAAAATATCAGAAAAATTTACAATAACATAGATTGCATATCATTTAAAGTTCATTTACAATGCCATTTTTGGCCTAAGATATGTTGTTAGATAGGGTTGCATTTATCGCCATCCTCAGGCGTTCAGCATTCTGTGCCTGGATATTTCATGACAGATTCCAGAATTGAGATATCTTATCAACAATTTTTGCACATCATAGGCTCACTATTTTCTCGCAGCTTCTCTTACTAGGATGATATGTTATTGTTGTAGATAGGCGTAAATGTAGGAGATTATTTCTATTCATCACAGATTTATTTCCTTTTCTTAAGGACAGATTTGATTTATTTTCCATTCTCCTTGTAATTTATAATTTCCTTATTTATACAGATTAGCTTCCTATAAATTGTATAGACCCTGTACAGCAGAATATAATATCAAAAAATAATATTCTAATTCCTTTACCCTTATTTTCGACTTGGTATCAGCTCCCGATCCCAAGGGCTCTACTTCCACATCCAAAACTTTGCCGCCTTCATTGCTGTTAAGTCGTGGGCTGCCTTCATCGTACCCAAACGCACCTTCAGAGCCTCCGCTTTCTGGTTCACCGTCGCTGTCCACCACTGTTTGCCGATAAACACCTCCAATCTCCAACCAACAATCACATCCACCGGTTCACCATCTAGAGACCGGTCAGAACCCAAAGTCCCATGGCCATTTGACATTGGGCGTGCCATCACGTGCGTATAAAATCCGGTTGCCCTTCAGGCGCGTGTACTACACACACTACCTTACCTCTATTCTGCCCGTTTCTAGGGTCAGATCTTGGATTTTTTTCTCTCATTTTGTGACTGGGCTGCGACTCTACTATGTTAGGAGAACAAGCAAGCACTGCTGCACCCTTAGTTCCTGCCTTGAACCAAACGAGCATTGCTGCATCCTTGGTTCCCACCTTGAGCCATACTGACCTTCCCATTCTACAGGGAACATACCGCCTTGATGGACGTAATTATCTCCAGTGGACCCAACTCATCTGCACCACTCTTAAGGGATGTAAGAAGTTGAGCTATGTTGAAGGAAAGCTCCCCAACAAGACTGACCCACATTACAAAACTTGAGATGATGAAGACTCTTTTGTTATGACTTGGTTATGGCACTCTATGATTCCGAAGATTAGCCGGAACTACATGTTCTTCTCCAATGCTCAGGAGATTTGGGAGAACTTGGGCTAGACCTACTCCATGAAACAAAATATCTCAGCTTGTTATGAGCTGGAGAATAAAATCTTCAACACTAAGCAGGGGTCTTGAATTGGATCAATATCAGAATTTGGCAATGAAGTGCAATGAGGATACTCCCACACTTACACAGTTCGTTGAGAATGTGCGGATCTTTAAGTTTCTTTCTGGCCTAAATTCTGAAGATGATCTTATTAGAGTTTAGATTCTAGGCAAGAAAAACTCCCTTCTCTCTCAGAGGTCTTTTACACTGTTCAGGGTGAAGAGAGCTGCAGGGCAGTAATGCTGGATAAAAAATCCATAGATGGCTCAGCTCTAGCCTCTAGAAAGGGTCCCATAAAAGGATCCTCCTATTAAAGAAAGCCCCCTACAAGGTCTAACTAGAATGATCGTTGCTGCACACATTGTAAAAAGTCAGGCCACACTAAGGAAACCTATTTTAAACTTCATGGCAAGGAGAAAGTCCTTGGATGCACTGGAGGATTCAAGGATACCCTATGGAGGCAGGCCAATCAAACAACATCTAATCAGAGATTGTAGGAGGTGACCAACCTCCAAGTCAAACTGAAGAAGAAGTCCCAACACTTAAAAGGCTGAATTGGAACGTCTACAGGCTTTCATGAATTCCTTGAGTAAGTCATCTAGAACTTGTTCTCCGATTACGACGGATAAGAATTCTAGCTTCTTGTCTTTTAATGCTTCTAGTATTGGAAAACTTTGGATCATTGACTCTAGTGCTACTGATCACATGACACCATATCCCTCAAACTTCTCATCCTACACCAAGCTTCCTAACAAACACCACATATTTGTTCCTAATGGTTCCCATACATCGGTTACTAGATGTGGTGACATTCAACTTCAACCTTCCTTTCATTTAAAAAATGTGCTTCATGTTTCTAACTCTCCAATAATCTTATATCAATTCACAAACTAACTAAAGACTTAAAGTGTGCAGTAACCTTTTCCACTCCCATTGTGTCTTTCAGGATCTTGTCATGGGAAGGACGATTGGAGTTGCCAATGAACGGGGCAGGTTGTATTATGTGAGGGTTGAAGAGAGTAAGAGCAATATTAGGCAGAAAACATTCAGTTCTTGTCATCAGACCAATTCAGGATCCTCAACTTCTCAAATTTAGCTTCAGCACAGGCATCTTGGACATCCTGCTTTTAGTGTTCTTAAGTCTTTGTTTCCCCATTTGTTCACCAAAGAGTCTGTTGAGTCTTTTAATTGTGATATTTGTCAGTTTGCCAAACACCATCTACCACTTTTCTTCCTAGTAATAATAAAAGTATTGAACCTTTTGATCTTGTCCATTCTGATGTATGGGGCCTTGCTTCTACTCCTAATGTTTCTTGTGCTTGGTTTGTCTCATTTATAGATGATTGTACATGCACTACATGGATATTTCTGATGAAAGATAAGCATGAGGTCTTCCAATTATTTGTGAAGTTTTATCAGATGATCCAAACCCAATTTGGAAGATCAATTAAAAGAATATGATCCGATAATGGGAAGGAGTACGTGAATCATAACCTCTCCAAGTTTCTCACAGATAATGGTGTTCATGAATTGACTTCTGTAAATAATCCACAACGGCATGAGGTTACTAAAAGGAAAAATCGCCATCTTCTTGAAGTTGCTAGGGCATTACTCTTTCAAATGTTTGTGCCTAAGTCGTATTGGGGAGAAGTTGTCTTAACTGCCACCTATTTGATAAATAGATTACCTTCTCGTATTCTGAATGGTGTTAGTCTTGTTCAACTCATGACTAATTTCTTTTCTTCTATTTGTCATGACTAGCCTTCAGTATCGTGTCTTTGGATTTTCTGCCTATGTCCATGTTCATAGTCCTCATCGGAAAAAATTAGGTCCTCAAGCTGTCAAATGTATCTTCATAGATTATGCTCCAGACAAAAAGGGATCTAAATGTTATCATCCTCAAAGTTATCAAGTCTATGTCTCCATAGATGTCACCTTTCATGAAATAGAGTCTTTTTATAGTATTCAGCTTCAAGGAGAGTATACTCTAGAAGCTGAGTCCATTGAGTTGTCATCTGTCCCTCTTATGCAGATTTGACACCTTATTCACCTACAGTTGCTGAGGACAATACTATCCTTGATAGGGACAAGGATCCTGAACCAGCATCCATACCAGCACACGATAATGAAGATAAATTTTATGGTCTCAAATACTAGAGAAGACAAAAACCCTGCCCGGTCCAAAAGCAACTTCAACAATTAGAACCGAGGTAAGTACTCAAACCCTTGAATCTTTTGACTTGTCCATAGCCTAGCAAAAAGGAAAAAGATCTTGTGCTAAGTATCCTATATCTCAGTTTGTGTCCACTAAACACCTTTTTGCACAGCCCAGAGCTTTGTTTCAGCTATTGATTCTGTAAGAATCCCTACTTCAATACAAGGAGCCTAAAAGGATGAGAACTGAATTCGAACCATGAATGAAGAAATGAGTGCATTAGAGAAGAATGACTTGGGGATTGTTGAAAAATTCAAGGACAAGAAGGCCATGGGATGCAGGTGGATATATACTATGAAGTATCAGTCAAATGGCACTCTAGATCGGTACAAGGCAAGACTTGCTGCGAAGGGATGCAATCAGACCTATGCGATTGATTATGACAAGACGTTTGCCCTAGTGGCAAAGATGAATATAGTGAAGATCATTCTCTCCTTCCTTATCAGCTCATTTTGGTTTGGAGCTATATCAGTTCAATGTTAAAAATGCCTTTCTGCATGGAGACTTGGAGGAAGAAGTCTACATGAAAATCCCACCAGGATATGACCCCATTGATGGAAGGAATAAGGTGTGCAGGTTAAAAAAGGCCTTATATGGCCTCAAGCAATCTCCTAATGCTTGGTTTGGGAGACTTGCCCAGACTATGATTTCCTTGGGATACAGGCAGAGTCAAGATGATCATACTATTTTTATTAAACATTCTGTTGGGTCTAAACCAATGGGACCCCCATTAAAAACATACCAAAGAAAGAGGGGCAGAATAGGAAAGTCAATTCAAAAAATCATTAGGCAAGATGCTAACAATCTAACAAACGAGCGAACGTAGCAAGTGGAGAAAGGGAGAGATTGTGTGGAGTGAGAGGGGATATATGGGGGTCGCACAATTGAGAGAGGGGGGATTTTTATCTGGGTGGTTATTGGAGGGATAGCTGAGGCTATAGGAGATTGCATTCTGTTTTTGTATTGCTGTTCGCTCTTGTAATTCCAGGGTCTTCCCTGTGTTTTGTTCTGTTATTTCAATATAAATCTCAGTTCCTATCAAGTTGGTATCAGAGCTCCCGATCCTAGGAGCGCCTGATGGTGTCGACTAGAATGGAGAATCGGTTGGAGAATGTTGAACGGAGACTTGAGGGCATGCAAGTTGCCATGCAAGAAAAGTTTAGGAGACAAATGGAAAAGATGATGACGGTAATGATGACTAGGTTCGAATCTGCCTTACAAGTGGTAAGAGCTGAGAGGGAAGGTACGAACCATAACCAAGGGAGTGGCAATGGTGAGGGTGAGGCGTGGAGAAGGGAGGAAAGGGGGAAGCGAGTGGAAGTGCCTTATTTTGCGGGAGATGATCCGTATGGGTGGGTGTACAGGGCAGAGAGATACTTCGAAGTAAATGGTATTCCCGAAGCGGAAAAGGTAGATACAGCGATGGTGTGTTTGGTGGGGAAGGCGCTCAACTGGTACCAATGGTGGGAACCGCGAGTTCCGACACCAGCATGGCCTGCGCTCCGGCAAGCCCTATTGGGGCGTTTCCGGTCATTGTCTTCAGAGAATCCCTATGAGGCGTTAATGGGGTTAAAACAGAGAGGAACCATTTTGGAATACAGGGAACAGTTTGAACTATTCTCTGCTCCACTGCGTTTTGCCCATGAAGAATTTATGATTGGGGCATTCCTTAATGTAGGTTGAAGAGAAGAACAGAGTCTTGGGCCTTTCGTTTGGGCCTTCTTTTAAAGGGAGCGGGTTAAATGTTAAGAAAAGTAGTTGGGCTGAAACGAGTGGAGCCCAATACGCACCAAGGCAAAATTGGATCTGAAGGAATGAACCCAATGCATCTTTCGGGCCTAGGAATTCTACCCATTCCAGCGGCAATCGAGTCGAGACGCAAGGTAACTCAATTCAGTCTCGTGACCTTTACGCAGCACCCACAAACAGAAGAGGTCTAGGGTTCAAACGTCTCACCAAGGAGGAAGAAAACGAGAAAAGGCGACGAGGGCTCTGTTTTCGTTGCGATGAGCGATATTTGCCAGGCCACGTGTGTCACAATAAACAGCTCCACATCATCTTGCTGGGAGAAGACGTGGCCCAAGACGACGTCTCTGGGGAGGAGGAAATGGAGGACGTCAATCTCCAGCTCCACGCGAGTAGTATCGCAGGTATGACCTCAAAAAATTCCTTGAAACTATGGGGAACGATCGCTGGAAAACGGGTAATCGTTATGGTAGACTCGGGAGCCTCTCATAATTTCCTATCTCCGAGTCTGGTGGAAGAGTTAAAAATTCCTTCCGAGGCAACGAAGGGGTATTTTGTTGAAGTAGGAGATGGGCAAAGGTTGGGAAGTCAGGGTGTTTGTAGAGGAGTGGTGCTGGAACTACCAAACTTACAAGTTGTTTAGGACTTCTTCTTATTCGAGTTGGTACAGGTGGAGGTGATACTGGGGTATGAATGGCTTAAGAGTTTGGGGAAGTTCACTGCAGACTTACGCCAACACTTAATCGAGGTACACAAAGATGGGAGAGTTATTGAGGTGAAAGGGGACGTGGGGCTGTCTCGAACAATGGCTTCATTAAAAGCCATAAGGAAGGAACTTAAAGGGGAGGCTAAGGCTTATTATGTGGAGTTAGGGATGATTACGATGGGTCGCACTGAATTGCCCACTCAGGTAGCACCGACAGTTCCTGAGGCTATGAAGAAATTGTTGAGGAAGTTTAATGATTTATTTAATGACGGAACAACAAGGGAGTGTGATCATGCCATCTTGTTGAAGGAAGGGGCCACTATTCCTAACATTCATCCATATCGGCATCCTCATCGCCACAAGGAAGAAATTGAGAAGTTTGTCAGAGATATGTTGGCAGCATGATTGATCAAACCCAGTACTAGCCCCTACTCCAGTCCATTAATTTTAGTAAAAAAAAAAAAAATGGCAGCTAGCGTTTCTGCGTTGATTATCGTGCCCTTAACAGTATTACTGTTCCGAATAAATTTCCTATCCCAGTCATTGAAGAACTATTGGATGAGTTGGGAGAAGCCACTGTCTTCTCTAAACTCGACCTGAAGTCAGGCTACCATCAAATACGTATGAGGCCAGAAGACATCCCTAAAACAGCCTTCAGGACACATGAGGGACACTACGAATATGTGGTAATGCCCTTTGGGTTAACGAATGCCCCCTCAACCTTTCAGGCTTTGATGAATCAGATATTTAAACTTTATTTACGTAAATTTTTATTAGTATTTTTTTATGATATTTTAGTGTATAGCCCAGATTACTCTTCCCACAGGGATCACCTGGGGTAGTTCTGCAGTTGTTGAGAAACCAAGAGCTTTGGATCAATGGTAAGAAGTGTAGTTTTGGAGAGTCACAATTGGAGTATTTGGGGCACATCATATCCTCTGCTGGACTTTCTGCTGATCCTGCAAAGGTTTCTGCTATGAAGCACTGGCCAGCACCCAAGGACATACGCAGTTTGAGGGGTTTCTTGGGGTTGACAAGGTACTACCGTTGTTTTGTGAGGAATTATGGGGTTATTGCCAAACCTCTTACGCAGTTATTGAAAAAGAATAGTTTCAAGTGGACGGGAGAAGCACAAAGGGCATTTGAGCAACTTAAAGGAGAGATGGAGGTCCTGCCAACTCTAGCTATGCCTAACTTTGAGTTACCCTTCGTGATTGAAACTGATGCCTCAGGGCATGGATTAGGGGCAGTCTTAATGCAGCAGGGCATTGGCCAGGCCCTATCTGATCGAAATAAGTTGAAATCAGTCTATGAACGTGAGTTAATGGCTATTGTATTTTCTGTTCAAAAATGGCGTCAATACCTGCTGGGAAATCACTTTATTATCCGAACTGACCAAAAGAGTTTGAAGTTCCTTTTAGAGCAGCGTGTGTTGATGGGAGAACAGTTGAAGTGGGTGACCAAGTTAATGGGTTTTGATTTTGAAATTCAGTACAAACCTGGACTAGAGAACAAAGCAGCAGATGCGTTGTCCAGAGTAATGACTTATAATGCCATATCCATGGTGACTAATGTTGATCTGGCAGATTTGGCCGAGGAGAGTCTTGGAGATGAAGCGTTAAAGGGAATTATGCAGCAACTGGTGGCATGCCCTAGCTCCCATCCGCATTATTCAGTTTCACAGGGTTGCTTATGGTATAAACAAATGTTAGTCCTGCCCAGAGAGTCTGCCCACATTCCATTATTGTTGACAGAATTTCATGCCTCGCCTTGGGGAGGTCATTCTGGAGTAACAAGGACTTACAAAAGGCTGGCCATGATTTTTTATTGGACGGGGATGAGACAAGATGTGGAGAAGTTTGTGGCTAATTGTCAAGTGTGCCAACAAAATAAGCACGAGACTTTAAAACCAACTGGCCTCCTTCAACCTCTACCAATTCCGGCGCATGTATGGGAAGACATCTCAATGGACTTCATCGGAGGGCTACCCAGAGCAAAAGGGGCAGACAGCATCATGGTGGTCGTGGATAGACTGAGTAAATATGCCCATTTCATTCCTTTACTCCATCCCTTTGCTACCAAGGAGGTAGCTGAAGTATTTATAAAGGAAATAGTGCGCTTACATGGGTTTCCCAGCTCCATTGTTTCAGATCGGGACAGAATCTTCATTAGCTCATTTTGGAGAGAGCTTTTCGTCTCTCAGGCACAAAATTAAAATTCAGTTCCGCATACCACCCTCAAACGGATGGACAAACCGAGGTAACAAACCACACCATTTAAGCTTATCTAAGATGTTTCATTGCTGATCATCCCTGTCAATAGGTAAAATGGCTGCCATGGGGAGAATTTTGGTTCAATTCATCATTTAATGCTTCCATCAAAATGACTCCTTTCAAGGCTTTGTATGGTCATGACCCTCCCCTGATCATCCCTTATTGCCGAGACAACACAGTAGTAGCGGAGGTGGATAGGCTGCTGCAGTTTCGAGATAGTATCCTAGAGGAACTCAAGCAACATTTAATTAGAGCACAACTAAGAATGAAGGAACAGGCAGATAAGGGCAGATGAGAAGTGAAGTTCCAGATTGGAGACATGGTATACTTGAAGGCCAGGCCATACAAACTGAAAACATTGTCCAAGAAAATTAATGAAAAATTGACTCCAAGATTCTATGGGCCATTTCGTGTGGAAGAACAAATTGGAGCTGTTGCTTACAAGTTGTTGCTGCCAGAATCATCCCGTTTGTATCCCATCTTTCATGTGTCCCAACTCAAACGGGCGCCTCCAACTAGCTCAGCTGGTCAAGCATTGCCACCATTTTTGACAGAGGAATTAGAGCTTCAAGTTGAACCTAAAGAGGTGCTGGATGCTAGGCGGTTGTTGAATGGTCGTTGGGAGGTGCTTGTTAAATGGATGAACCTGCCTAAGGAGGAGAGCACGTGGGAAGAATATGAACTGCTGCAAGCCATCTTTCCCCAATTCAACCTTGAGGACAAGGCTCCTCTCAATGGGGGGGGGGGTATTGTTGGGTCTAAACCAATGGGACCCCCATTAAAAACATACCAAAGAAAGTGGGACAGAATAGGAAAGTCAATTCAGAAAACCGTTAGGCAAGATGCTAACAATCTAACAGACGAGCGGACGTGGCAAAGGGAGGAAGGGAGAGATTGTGTGGAGTGAGAGGGGATATATGGGGGTCGCACAATTGAGAGAGGGGGGATTTTTATCTGGGTGGTTATTGGAGGGATAGCTGAGGCTATAGGAGATTGCATTCTGTTTTTGTATTGCTGTTTGCTCTTGTAATTTCAGGGTCTTCCCTGTGTTTTGTTCTGTTATTTCAGTATAAATCTCAGTTCCTATCACATTCCCAGGAAGGCAAACTTACACTTCCTTTGGTATATGTAGACGATATGGTTATGACAAGTGATGATGAGCTTGAGAGATAGGTTCTAAGGGAAAAATTAGCTGCTTAGTTTGAAACGAAGGAACTAGGTAAGCTGAAGTACCTCCTTGGGATAGAAGTTGCCTAGTCCAAACCAGGCATCTTTATCTCCCCAAGGAAATATGTTCTCGATCTCCTCAAAGATACTGACAAGTTGGGATGCATGACCACCAGAGCACCTATTGAGCACAACCACAGAATTGGAGGTGATGAGGAGAGCTCAAAGGTGGAAAAGGCTCAATATCAGAGCTTGGTGGAAAAACTCATTTATTTAGTCCATACAAGACCAGATATAGCCTATGCAATTAGTGTGGTTAGCCAATTCATGCATGATCCACAAGAAAGGCACTTGCAAGCTATGAATAAAATACTCCAATACTTTAAGTCAAACCCAGGATGAGGACTACTGTTTAAGGAAGGAAAACTAGCTATGGAAGTATACACCGTTGCTGATTATGCAAGGTCAATAGTTGATAGGAGATCCACAACTCGGTACTGCATGTTTTTGGGGGGAAGCTTGGTTGCATGGAGGAGTAAGAACCAAAATGTTGTTGCAAGGTCAAGTGCAGAGGCAGAGTTCAGAGCTATGGCTCAAGGGGTATGTGAGTTGTTATGGATGAAGATCATAATAGATGACATCAAAAATAAAGTATAAAGTTCTCATGAGACTATTATGTGATAATAAGTCAGCCTACTGCACACAACCTAGTTTAGCATGACAGGTTAAACATATTGAGATAGACCGACATTTCATCAAAGAAAAGTTGGTTAGTGGCTTGGTAATGACTACTTATGTTCCTTCTGAACACCAACTAGCAGATGCTCTAACTAAAGGCATATCAACAGAGCGACTTCAGCAACTTACTTGCAAGCTGGGAATGGTTGATATCCACTCACCAACTTGAGGGGAAGTGTTGTAAATAGGCATAAATGTAAGATTATTTCAATTCATCACAGATTTATTTCCTTTTCTTAGGGACAGATTTGATTTATTTTTTATTCTCCTTGTAATTTATAATTTCTTTATTTAGATAGATTAGCTCCCTATATCTGTATCGACCCTGTACAGCAAAATATATAAGAAAACAATATTCTAATTCCTTTACCATTATTTTCAACTGTTATTCCCCAAAATTTATTCTTCCCCAAATGTAACATTTATAATAACTACGTAAATCACATCACACATATTGATGCTTTTTCAATTATCAACACGGATTCCCAAAAAATAGTATTTTCAAATGATTAAATAAAATAAATTACCAGAGTGCTTATAAGACAATTACTACCCCTATTGGTCGTGTCTCAAAAGCAAAAGGGAAGAGCGAAAACAAGATCATATAATAAACAAATTGAGGGGGGAGAGGGAATTGTGATGTGTTAAGCAAGAAACTATGTACCTTGACAAAATCAGGGACCCAGTAAGTCTGCTTATTGTTTTCCAACAATTGTTCTTTAAGCAACTCCACTCTAACAAACCTACAGTGAAACAGCATGACATTTAAGTGATGAATTACAAAAAAGGAGGAAAAGGCTCATGAAAAGTGTCAATTACGACCATCCATCGATTAAAGAGAGTGAAAAGAGTTGAAGATCACAGGAAAAGTATCAACATGAAAATAGAAATGAAGAAAAATGAAATTCAATATTAAAAAAAAATAGCAGTTGGAAGATGGAGTGAATAAAATCCCAAAACTATGACAAAGTTACTACCATAACATATTCTTCAAAAAACAACTAAACAGGCATTTTGATTATCTAGAAATACAGATTATCATTATTGACAAAAGACTGCATTATTTATCCAAAAAAGAGCTTCATTTCTTAAAATCATGAAAAGAATGAAAATATAAGAATAGGGCCCAGTTAGGGTAAACTTATACAGAGATCTTTATTGGAGAAAAAAAATCAGTATAAAAAATAAATAAAACTCCTTTCATAAGTTAGAAACAATTGATTTTATCAAATTTTAGAGAAGTTAAATGAGAGAACTTCTCAAAAAATATAAAAGCACTGTTTCTAACTTAAAAATGAAGTTTTATTTTTATACTAATTTTTTTTCTCTTATAAAGACTTCTCCAGAAGTTTTCTTAAATTGAGCCAAGATCAACTTCAATATTTTTGCTTTACAAAGAATGGCAAAGGAAGCTTCAGATAGAAAGTCTTCTTTTTCTTTTTGCTTTCTAGACTTTGTCTTCTTTCACAAAAAGCAAAACTAAAGAAGATAGTATATGATTGGAGTAAGTCATTATTTCCAAAATATTATGATGTCTCTGCCCCTTTGTTGGACTCTCAACCTAATGGAAGTTATGAAGACATTAAGCATGGTACTGCAGTTTCATGCTGCAACTAGGGCAAGGATTTTAAACACCACTGAAAATCCTCAGGCCAAAAATATTCAGACAGCTGAAATCAACAATCAGGTAAGAACCTAATCCATCAGGCTTTTTGTTATTTTGAATATTCTACTGAAATCTCAAATCGCCCAGCATTCTTTGTATATCTTACAATTTCATCTCAATTACAAACAGAAATGACTTGGAAGGACCAAATGCTTCATCAATAAGAGCAAAATATGAACTGGGAAGGAGATAGTATGGAAGTAAAACCTTTCTCTTACTCATATGATACTGTTTCTTTAATTCTTTAAAGTAAAATGACAGAGGGTGGCATTACTAAAACAGAAAACAACAAATTGGGATGGATCATATAATGCCATGCACCAGCACCACAGCTTTAAACAGACTAGCAGCCATACGCCAAAATACAATATGGAAAATAAACAAGACTGCAGCTGAAGAAAAGGACCAAAAGTGAAGGTTACACTGAAGATAATTAAGAACGGGAACATTAGAGTGGCTATCAAGTATCAACCTCCTTATAAGGTAAAATTATCCAGAATTATTTATAATTTCAATCGTTTAATATAATATAGAAAAGCAAAGACAAGTCAACACATGACACACAATTCATGTTTAGATGAATACTGGAATTAGAAAATTATAAGTAAAATCATAGCTATAGCATAGATGCTATCAAGAAAAATTGACTAGACAGCTACACAAAACTGTTAAGAAAGGTAAAAAATCTTGATTAATCATGCCTACCAGCTTGGAACAGCTCTGTAAATAAGAGGGGTATCAGATCTCCAGCAATATGGATAAGAATGTGTAAAGGCTCCAGATTTAACCAGCCTACCCTTTGCCTAAGGAAAGACAAACGAGGAAAAGAAAAGAATTAAAGATAATCAATTTAAAAGTTGTTAGATAAACATTATTCATTCTAACACATAAAATTAACTTCTATCAAATGGTTTAAACTTAAGCTCTACTTTAGATACATAGTAACTTGGGCAATATGGTAAAGAGGTTCCTTTACAAGACAACCAGAAGGAGGAATGGGAGAGAATTTTTAATAGACATTGTCCTGTTTTATCAAGTTTTTCTTATTCGCCAATACATACTCTTAGCCAAAACACCAAGTCTTTTCTTTTGTTTCATCTTTCTGCTATCTCTCCAAACAAGTTTTCTTGTCAAAGCGTAGAAAAGGCATTTATGTCCCAATATTCTTAAGAACAGACATTTATTCCAAAAGATAATTACAGAGACAGAACTACGAAAAAAGGCAAAAAGAAAAAAAGAGTGACATTCACTCAGTTGATGAGAATCTTAATTAATCTATCAAATTAACAGTACCATAAATGATTCCAAATTGACAGTGGTTCTCATAACTTTAGATATATGGAGCATACCTTCACAGCTTCAATGATATCCTTGTCAGCATGTTTGATATAGCGCCCACTAAAGTCAGTAATTTTTTCAGTAAAGCAGCCATCATCATCAACAGCTACAGTTAGATTATCCTACAGGCCAACACAGTATTTGAGTAACCATATTGGGAAGCAAAAGCTTCCAACAATAAATAATTCAGTATTCCACAAGAGTAACAATTAAACAAATGTAAATGCTACAGTACCAAAACACTTAATTAGGCACTGAAGCATCTTCAATAAACAAGAAGGAAAATCTCAGCAGTTGTGTACTATCACTGAGGTTTCTTGGCAGAATTAAGTAACAAAGAGGAAAGTTATCATAAAAA
Organism: Abrus pulchellus subsp. cantoniensis; assembly: GCA_024086825.1. NCBI lineage: Eukaryota > Viridiplantae > Streptophyta > Magnoliopsida > Fabales > Fabaceae > Abrus > Abrus pulchellus. Next base: position 23,629,121 of record CM044054.1, read on the forward strand.
GATGCAGCATCATGACAGGAAAAATGGCATGAGAGATAAGTGGAGAATGCATCAACCTGAATCAATCATCCCTAGGGACAGAGAAAAAATAAGCATGTGAAGGCACACAAATTGATGATTTAGGATATCAGCTACAACAACACTAAATCAATCCTCAGAATTTTACGCCTCTAGCATTTCAGGAGGGGAAAAACTAAAGCCATCCTCATACAATTTCAAGTTCTTAAAAGTACACACCTTGCTAATAATTTGATTACCAATGCAAACACGGAAATCATCTTCACCAAAAGCAGGGGCACAATGTACAACACCAGTACCACTATCGTCAGTAACGTAATTGTCAGCAACAACTCTGAAAGCTGTATAAGATAACTCCTTGAAGTAATCAAATAATGGTTCATACCTGCAGAACATGTTACCTTGTGAGTTTCAATACTCAACAATGCTCAATATGCAAAATGCAATTAGAAAGTCTCACAAACAGAAAACAAAAACTAATATGAAAGGGTAATGTAGTAGAAGGAAGAACTACTCACTTTTTCCCCACTAATGAAGCCCCTGAGACTTTCTCCAGCACTTCAAAAGAATCCAACACATTTTCTGTTTTCCCACTTGAAGATCCCTTGGTCTTCGCATTTGTATTTTTAGGAACGCCATTTGAATTATTAGCAACAGTTTCTTTGGGTTTCTCCTTAGGGTTATGGAGTGCAGACAGACGAGATTCAGCAACAATATAAACTTTACCCGAATACTTATTGCGAACCTGATTTCATCAGCTCCAAAAATTAGAGTTCAAGTAAAAATATAGTCTGCAACTTATTGCTACTTTGTTTCTATCTATATAAAAAATATCAAATTCTAATTCAACTATTGAAAAAAACTTGAAAGGTTAAGTGAACATCTTTTTACGTTCCGCACATTCCATTACTGCCACAAAGACAACCAACCTTCACATAGGTAAAACTGGCATTAACACACAGAGCAAGATTGCTAGGAAGAGTCCACGGAGTTGTTGTCCAAGCAACAAAAGATGCCCCGAGCGAATCGCCCAAGACTGGAAACGTCATGAACACTTCAGGATCAGATACATCCTGTGTCAACATAATTTCAGATGCACAAACAATTGCAACAACAAAGAAACAGTAACAAACAAGTAAGGTAAATTGATTGCAAGTAATCACCACCAAAGCTATCAAACGAAACAGAAACCAAAAGAAAAGAGTGAAATGACTAACCTTATAATTCTGACCAGCCTCAAAATTAGACAGCGGGGTTTTGCAGCCAGTGCTATACGGCATGACCTAGAATAGTAACAAAATGCAACTGTTCAAGCTTCTAATGGAATCGATAAATCGAAATCGAGATGATTGAACAAATGAAGTGTAAGTAATCAATACCTTGAAACCTTTATAGACAAGGTTTTTGGAGTAAAGCTGAGCAAAGACCCACCAAACGGACTCCATGAAGTTAAGGTCCATGGTTTTGTAATCATTCTTGAAGTCGATCCAACGGCCCGTGCGAGTGATGACAGTCTCCCACTCAGTGACGTAGCGCGTGACGATGCTGCGACACTCCTCATTGTACTTATCGATTCCTAATTTGAGAACGTCCTCGCGCTTCTTAATGCCGAGCTTCTTGTCGATCTCGTTTTCGACGGGAAGGCCGTGGCAGTCCCAGCCGAAGCGGCGCGTGACGTGGTGGCCGGTCAAGGAGTGGTAGCGAGTGACGATGTCTTTGATGGTTCCGGCGAGGATGTGGCCGTAGTGAGGGAGGCCGGTGGCGAAGGGAGGGCCATCGTAGAAGATGTATTCAGGCTTGTCCTTCGTGAGTGCTAACTGAGTGTGGAATGCGTCGATTTGGGACCAAAATTCTAGAATCTTCTCCTCCTGCTTCGGGAACGTGAAGTCTTTCCCTTCGCAAACGTCTTCCATTATTCCCTTTCCCTTTCGATTTCCTTGCTTTCGACCAATGCAACTATCAACGGCCGCCAAGCACTGAGACTCAGCTTCTTCTACTCTTCCTCGCAGGAATCAGGGTTTTGCTTCAACGGTTAACAGTAAATAAATTATTTATGTATTTTATATTTTTAATACGGTAACTCTCTTTGACCTTTAACAATGTAACAGTAACTTGTACATAAAATGAGGTTTAGAAGAAGCATTAAACGTTGTGTGGATTTACAGGTGAAGTGAACATCATTTATCTCGAATAAAATGAAAATAAAATCGATTAAACAGGTTATGAGAAATTTTAGATTGAATAACAAATTAATTTTGACAAGTTTAAAAATAATAATCAAGAAAAATATTGCTTTGTTTTTGTCTCTTGTTACTTAATCATGCGTAATGTGGTTATGTGTATTTAATTGTAAATTTACTAAAATTTACAGTAAATTTACAAGGAATTATTTTATTCCTAATCTAATTGCTAAGGGATTTATTGGAAGAATAAAAGGTGAGATATAGGTGAAATTTTAGAAATTCATTTTTATTTTATTTTTTTTATTTTTTTTTGGTGAAAAGAGATTGAATTGTTTATGTAAAATGATAAGGATGGCTTTGCAAAAGTTCTTGTAATGCTAGTACAAGCATCTAAAGTTTGATTTCAGTAATAGGTTAAGGTCCGGATAAGCAGTGATGAATATGATAAGTAGTAGAAAACAAAAATAACATATGAGAGTGTTGATAACATTATGTTAGAAAATAATTATTAAAAATATAATTTAGATAAATTTTTCAATAAGTCTTTATAAGACTAAAAAAGATAGTAAAATGAATGAAAATAATTTATGTTTCTCTATTTTTTAGAAAGTTTTTTATTTAATTTTTCTAAAACTTAAATAGTATAATTTACTTTTAATTTATACAAGAAAACTTAATTTTTATTTTTATATTATATTTCTTCCCCGACAAACACTTGTCTAAAAGTTTATAAAAACTAAATCATAATGAATAATGGAATTAGACTAATATTTTGTCATAAAATACTCCCAATCTTAAAAATTTTAAAACACCATCGCTAGGGCAACTTGCATCGGTTCCTTAAAGCAATATTTTATTATTATTTTCTAAGTTTCATTGTGATATACCAAGTTTTTTATTCTAAGTAACTGAAGTCTATCAATATATTTTAAGCAACTAAAGCTTGATATATTTCTGTCTCCTCCCACCAAAAAATCCCCTCTCTTCTTCCCTCTTTTTTTTTTTCCTTTCTTTTCTTCTGTCTCTTAACATCTTTGAGTGGGAACATTGTGGTGGGGAGTCTATTGGTGGTGACAATGCCTTTATGACCATCTATGGTGTTTTTGTGCGTTAGATGATAATAGTTTTCAAAAGGGAAGTGAGAGCAATTCATTGCTGTGATGGTGGTGATGCCTTGATGGCTGTTTGCATATTTCTTGGATAGTGGTTTAAGGAGGCGAGTGAAGAAGGTATTTTTGATTAATATATATAATTTTATATTTTTTTTACAATAAAATTGTGGAATTTTTGTTAAAATTAACTAAAGCAAATAAAACATACTTCCTCACTTTTTTTTTTACATAACTATCAAACTTTAAAACCTATTTGAAAAAACAAACATTTTATGAAAACAAGTTATTTTCAACTTATTCTAATTTATCGTCAAATTTATAGTATAAGTAATTATTTTTAAAAATATTAAATAAATATTTAAATAAATTATATATCCACAACCACACACACCCTTAATAAAATATTCATTATGTAAAAGTGAAGATGAGAAAAAAGAAGGGCAATTAGGAGCTCTCTCTCTCTCCAAAGAGTGAATGAATCGTAACATATCAAAATCCGGCGTGAACAAAATTTTCTAAGGTATGAGTCATTGGAATTCAAACGTTGATTACACCGTTGGTGATGCAATACAAGAAAAACGAATTTGAAGATGTTATTGAGGAATGCTACTTTTCCATAAAAAAATGGCCATGCGGGGAAAGGTGGTGGTAGTATTAACGCTTGACCCATTGGAAACTTTTTCTTGCTTTGGCTTTTCCTGGCTTTTTCCTTTCCACCACTCGTGGGTCCCTCGTCAAGAAACCAGCTGGTCAAGATTCAAGAAAAACTAGTTTAGCAAATTATCATGGCGCAGCACACAGACAACCAAGCCACGAGCAAACGATTAATTAGCATGAATCCCAACTTGGGAAGTTTGATATGAAAAATGATTTTCAAGAGTTTCATAATATGACGGTAAATAAAAAAAATGTAGCAAAGTAAATCAACAGAGAAAAAATGCAGAGAGGCTTATACCATTTCTAAGTGCAGGTCGCAAATCTGGTTCCCAGTTTTGCAAGGCCCTGCTAATCCCTAATCGTATAGCTCCAACTTGCCCTGTTGTCACAAAATACATTATAGTGATACAGATAATACAGAGGGAAACTTGAACGATAGTTAAACAGTTGAACTTTGACAAATTACTCAGTTAACCATTCTGTCCATTTTCCATTATGCACACTTTAATCAGTGTATGATTGTTAGTGGAAGTTGAATAGAAGTGACTGTTGGGACTTGGGAGATGCATCGAAGTTCCAGAATTAATTGTCTAACTTAAATATTTGTTTGGATGAGAGGAAAGAAAATAGGTAAAAAAGAAAATACAGATAACAGTACATTTTCTTTTATTTGATTGAGAAGAGAAAAAGGCGAGAAAAGTCAACTTAAAAAAACAATTCGAACTTTTTTTTTTTTTTCATTCCCTAATTTTCTTTCATCATTCAGTCTGTGATCAGTGCAATGCCCAAAATTAAAGCTGGGTACATTTTGCACTAATTTAAGCCAGAACATAAAAGGAAATAAAAATATAATTTAATACGGTTGACTACTTTTCATATTAGCGAAGCATGAAGTCATGTAGCATATACAAAAGGAGAGCTGATTCAGTTCATAAGTATTTTCTTCTTTATATCTCGCATCAATACATATTTTTCCTCGCGAAATCAAAATTAAAGAAAGCTCATGATTTATAAATGATATTGTAATGGCCAATTCCAGCATGACTAGAATAGTACAGATTTGACTAAACAACTATACCTTTTCCGCATGGATCAAATGACATCATAATGTTCTGTTGTACATTTTTAGGACCAACTATTAACCTCTAACTCTTTCTTAGTGGCCTTGCCTCTAGATTTTCTTAGTATTCCTCTACCTCCAGAAATTGGTATATTCTTCATCTTATCTCCTCTACTTAATAGGACTTTTATAGGTTTTTTCCACATGCCCAAACCACCTAAGAGTCTAACACAAGCTTTTACCATCTTATCTACAAAAGCTGTTACGCCAACTTTTTCTCTTGTGCATTCATTCCTAATCCTATCTTGATGTTCTCTGCAATATCATACCATAACGTGCATGAAATATGCTTTGAGAGTGGTATGCCCTAGAGGCCTAGACACGCAGAAAGACACCAGATGTCCTACAAACTCTAAAACCCACACTAACTAGCATTTGCAAACTAAAGTAGACATTTTTCAGTTGAAAGATATAACATTATCATATAATGAAAAAAAATAGATGTTAATCATGGAAATTCAAATATAGAAACATACGAAAATAATTAACCTCACCTGAAACACCACCTCCCTTCACAGTACAACTGACATCCCATAGCCCCAAAGTCTTTGTCTCAGAGAATGGTCGGAGGAGAGAAGCTCGATGATCAAGCATAGGGAAATAAACATCAAACTCTTTATCATTAACTACAAATTTACCATTACCAGGCTGAACCCAGACACGGGCTACACTGCATTTTCTTCTTCCTGTTCCATAAGCACGCCCTTTCTCATCAACTTGTTTCACTCTTGCTTTTGCAGCTTCCTCTTGCTTTAGACGCTCCATTTCTGCTCTGGTGGATTTTCTAATACTCTTCTCATAGCGCATGTCTTCAATTACACTAAGAGGGGGTAACCCATCAACCCCTTCAAAGTCTTTCAATGCAATCAGACTGTCAAGCATTTCATCCGTGATTCCAGAAGCAGCAATCAGATCACCAAACGCGCGTTCTGGGCCTGCAACAACACCAAGAAAATGACACCACTTACCTTGATAGAGATCTAAACTTCAAATAAACAGAAACAACTACATTACAAAGTACATTACACACACACACAAACATCCTGAATATACTCTAGGATTTGGAATTCACACCCACATATTAGAAAAATTAGAGCCAGTTCCCCTGGTCTCTGTCTATCACATGCTTAGGTTTAGCATTCATAATATAGAATCAAACACTGACACACGCAAGCAGATACATGACGATGTCAATTCAAACATTACGTGACTTTCTGGTAAACCCCTAACCTTTGAGAACGGCAGTGAGCGCTTGCTCTTCCTTCTGAAGTTTCTCCACATCCACTTTTGGTTTAATGTCCACAGCACTGAAGTCTCCTTCCTGCCTCACATCCTCATGAAAATCAAACACATCACCTTTCTCCTCCTCCTCCTTCAAGCTCCAAGGTGCGAAATCCTGTGCTCCATCTCCAAGGTTGTTATCATCAAAAGCAACAGCACCCTTTTCTGTTTCCTCATCAATCCCTTTAAATATACTATCCTCATCTTCATCATCAAGACCCTTCTCTTGCAACCAAACCTGTTCCTCCTCTTTCTCCACTCTACCCCCAATGCCTTCCCCCTCCGCGTCGTTCATTCCGGCGAGGCTTCCACTCTCTTCCGCGAAGAAAGCATCGAACTTCTCTTCGCTGTCCCCAAAACCCTTCCATGCACGGGAAGAAAATGGGTCCTTGCCATCTCCGTTGTCGCTGCTGTTAGAGGAGAAGCGTTTCGGAACGACGGTGAAATAGGGATTGATGGGTGAAAGGGTGAAATTGGGTCGTTTCGGGGGAAGAGAGAGGAAGCGACGGAAATGAGAGGGTTTGGGAATTAATCGAGAAAGCATGGCGATGAACAAAGTGCGTGTGAATTTGAGTTATTGATTGAATCTATCATTCATTCATGCATTACGAGACATCGGAGTCGCCGGAGAGTTGACGACGGCAATCGGAGATTGAGATGAGTGAGAGTAGAATGCAGGGAGGGACTGTTAGCTACTGAAGTCAGGATTAGGTTTACAGAACCAGCAACCAGGGATCAAAACCGTCGTCGTTTAACAAAACCATTAGATTTTAGAACTTCTTTTTTAGTTCTGGAGATTTAAATTTAATTAACAATTAAAATGATTTTAATTGTATCACCATTTTTAAAATTTACATAAAAATTACTGATATTACAAGTAATATATATGCATATACAATTATTTACGTATAATATAAACAATTTAAGTAAAAAAATCAATTAAGAATGAATATAGAATTAATTTGACAAATTTAAACTTAAGATTTGAAATGAAGTTAATTAAAATAACGTCTGTTATTCTATAAAATATTAAGTTAAAAGATATAACTTAGAGCGTATTTTAACTAATACGTAAGATAATTTGTTCACGCTAATAGAATATTAAAATTAAACTCAGATTTTTTTTTCTAAAAAGTAAATATCAGTTTAAAATATGTGTGCATGCATTGCAACATAATGCTATATTTTTATAATGTTATGATTTATATTCAATAAAAGTAAATAATATAAAATAAATTTTTAATCACCTTTTTTTAAGCCTAATCATTGTTAGTATATGCTGAAATTATACATTATTTATGTATAAACAAAATACTACGTATATGTGTATGTAATTTTGAGAGAGAATGAAATTATTATATTAAAATATTATTAAATGATATTAACTATATAATAACTGATTAAGTAATAATTTTACTATGTTTAATGTCTTTTATTAAAAGTAGAAATTAAATATAAAGGTGAAAATGTGATAATTATTTTATTTTATTTTTTACTTTAAATAAGATAATTTATAAATTAAAATATATAAAATAAAGTCAAAATTCATAATGATGAGTATTTTTTAAGTCAACTATAAAAACGTGAAATATAATTCCATTTGTATAATCCTCGTTTCTATTGATTTCTATTTTGCAATATAATTAACAAAATAAAAAATAAATTGTGTTTGAAATGAATTATTATTAATATTAAATAATAAAAATAATAATTATTCTAAAATAATTATAATTATGGAATAAGATATATTTATAATTTTATATAAATTCTTAAAATAAGCATAGAATATAAATTTGAAAAAATTAGTTTATGTAAGTATAAATTATATTTTTTTTTGAATTGTAAAATGAATTGATAATTAGTTTTGTTTCTGTTATATAGTTTATTATATTTTTTTATTTTCTGATATAACTTCATTAACTTATATAAAGTTTCATAAGCTTTTATAAATAGTGTAGCCTCTTTTTTATTTTATAAATATACTTTTTGATTCTTTAAGCTCTTTCTATTTTTTTTTCTTTATTCTTTGTATTTCTCTTACAAGTATGTTACCTTTTATGGTATCAAAGCTTGACGTACTTATATCTAATAGCTTTGATTACCTAATTCTTAATCCTCCCTCAAATAATGGTACTAGTTTCCATAAAATTTGAGAATGAAAATTTCCTCACATGAAAAATGCAAGCAAATGGCACAATCTGATCTCACAAATTACAGAAATATCTTGATCAAGAATCAAAGGGAGAAATACCAAATAAATACAAAGATGATGCAAATAAACTCATATATACGATCATAGATGCATATGCCTCATGAGATCAACAAGATCAAATTATCTTTACATGGCTTCTAGCATCCATGTCACTAATTTAGAGCACCTTGCAGGTTTATTTCAAATCATAGACTTGTGCAAAGGTAACTATGCTCAAAGCACATCTTAAAAGCATCAAAAAGACAAGTTCTTTGAATAATTATCTCATGTCCATAAAGAAAATTATTAATACTTTGGCCTCTATTAGCTCTCCTATTGACATTGATGAGCATATTTCCATCATCCTTGATGGTTTGCTAAGCAAATATAATCCCTTAGTTACATCGATAATTTGTCAAATTGATCCATAAAATGTGATTGAGATCGAAACTCTCCTAGTCACTCTTAAAAACAGGTTAGAAAGACACAAGAAAGAAGAGCAAGATATCTTTACCATGCAGAATTTATAGGCTAGTCTTGCCATATGCAAAGAAAATTTGGCAAAAATCCATATGATAGGTTTCACGGTAAAGGAAACACCAATTTTAGAGGAAGAAATTTCAGAGGCCATGGTAGAGGTTTTGGAAGAAACAAGAACAATGGAAACAAAAGTTATAGTAAACCACAATGCCAAGTCAGTGGCAAGATTGGCCACATAGCTCTCTTGTGTTATCATCGATACAATCCTCATTATCAGGACAATGCCACCTCCAATAGTCAACCTATATATCCTAAAAGTCAAAACACTGCTATGGTTACAGAAAACTCTTGATTCACAGTCCAATATTTTCAACATATATGATAGTTTATGAGACTCTTTATAAACCATCGTGGTACCTTAATATAGGTGCAACCAACCATGTTACACCAGATCCTTCAAACTTACAAAGTAAGGTACCATACAATGGTGACACAAAGATGAAAATGGCCAATAGTGAGTCTTCTTCCATAAGAAGCATAGGTAAATCTTACTTCTTCCCTTCTAATTCTGTCTCACCTCTTTTTTTGAACAAATTGTTACATGTTCCTGCTATTACTAAGAATTTGTTTAGTGTTTCACAATTTGCTAGGGACAGCCATGTTTTCTTTGAGTTTTTCCCTGACAAGTGTTTTATCAAATCTTAGGAAACTAGCAAACCACTTCTCGAGAGCAAGCTAAGACATGGTCTCTATGCATTTGATTATATTTCTCTCATTATTTTTTTCCTATCCATTGATAAACAATGTTGAGTTTCTATAAAAACAACTAAGTTTTGCTAAGAATTTTGCAATATAAAGTTCAACCGAGGTCGATTCACAGAGACACATCTTTAGTTAAATTCAATTTTAGGTTTTTTTTTTTAAAGAATAAAAGTAAGGTTTTGGATTTGAAAAATACAAATTAATTAAATTAAATTAATAACAAATTAAAATTTAGTAAAAATAAATTAAGAAATATCAATTCACAGAATACTAAATGTGTGTAACTCCAATTATCACAATATCTACAGATTTTAATTTGAGTTTGAATGCTTACTCAATTTAATTATTAATTCAATTGAATAACTCAATTGAAATAGATCATGGATTAAATTAAATTATTATTTAACATAACCTGAATTAATTATCAAATTAGAATATCAATCAAATTTTAATTCAAATTCTAACAAAAGAAAAGTTAATCATGATTACAATACACATATCTGAGGTTAGAGAATAAGAGAACAAACTCAGAGCAATTTCGCCCAGAACTCAAATTGGAATTACAACATTTGGATTCCGCAGATTGAACGAGAAGTTTAGCCTTCCATCGAAGCACTTAACTCACGCGAGAATGAGAGAATTCGAGAGAAAGTAAAAAACAATGATTCTTATTTTAGCCAATTCTTCAGAACTCAAAATGTCTAATCGCCCTTAATTCAAAACCTTATTAGTCTATTTATAAGTTCTTATTAGGATAAATTAAGTGGCCAAAATTTGGGCCTCAATAATATCTAAAAGTCCAAATATAATTATTAAATAACAAGGGTCCAAATGAAATCCCATAATAATATTTAGCAAATCTGTCTCAACTTCAAAAAATTATAAAAAATCAAAAACAACTTCAAATTCATAGATCTATAGGTACATTTTGAAGCCCTAGATGTGTAAAATTCAATGCAACTTGAATCAGCCAAAAACAATATCTGTAGACAAAGTTATGGCCAAAAGAGTAGTCAGAGGTCAGAATAATAAAAAATACAAAATTAAAGCATTTATTTGTAACAAACCCAATTTATTCAAATAACTAGAAAATGATAGAAACTCTAATAACAAAGCATATTAAAAATGTTTATAAATCAAAATAAAACTATAAATGTAAACCTAAAATATGTTACATCAAATTCTCCCACACTTAAGACTTTACCCTCCGAAGCAAATCACAAAATCAAACCATGAAGAACCAAAAAGAAACTAAGTTGTGTACAAAGCTTATCAAGTTCAAATATCATGGTTAGAATGAAAATCAATCCTCACACTTCAAATTGACAAATGAACTTATCAAATCAAGTGAATGAACCATAAGAGATGGAATCCTCACATGACATACTTTTAATCACTCAAGTGTATGTATAAGGTAAAGTGTATCACTCAAAATATACAACGTAAAGCATGATCAACCATAAGCTTTCTCATTGCCTACTTTTCTACTAGAATTCACACATACACACAAAAATTAAGAGGACTTTACTATGTTATAAAGGGGGTAGGGTGAATGTGAAAGAATTACAAAGGTAATCAAGCTAAAACCAAAGAGGATATAAGAACAATGGAGAAAGGATCCAAAGAAAATAAGCATGAAAGTAAATCTCCTAAATAAATATATAATGCAATACAATCTTAAAAATAATCCTCTATTACTTTTACTAGCTACCCAATGCTCCTTTTTCTTTTCATTGCTTGTTTTTTTTTCTTTTTCTTTTTCTTCTTTTTATTTTATTTTATTTAGGAGCTTATTTTTCTTTTCTTTTCTTTTCTTGCACTTTCTAAGACAATCTTTCCCACACTTATTTCTATGATCATTCTCAAAACAATTGCAAAGTTCTTGTATCCTCTAAGGTTAGGTCATTTTATTATTTTACACCTTTGACTTGAAATGAGTTAGGATAATAAGAAATAGGACAATTAGGCTCAAAAGGGTTCAAACAAAGGAAATAATGCAAGGTTAGCTTTTTGACTAGTAGTTTGCAAGAAAGAAATGATGTCTATATCATGTTAATGCAAGCATATGGAAATATAGTATAGAAAAGGCTCAAGGCAAATTCTAGTGTCATACAACTCACACATTAAAAGAAAGTAAAATGATGTTGTCATCTATATCAATGGCTCAAAACCTCACAAGGTATATATTTTATCACAAATAATCCAACACACACGATTTTTCAAAGTCTACTTATCAAATCGAAGAATGATTCAATCAATCCATCAAAGCCATGAAATAATCACTTAATTAGACTATGTACACCAAAAACATAATACTCTTTCCTCACTTGAAATTAATATTGTCATCAATGGAAACACAATAAGCATAAAGACAATCTAAACAATCCAATAAATGAGAGAGAGGTAAGAAAAACTCCCTATAAATCGGGGTTAGTGGCCAATCCAAAAGTGGCCTCCTCTTGTGCATGCTCCTACAAGTCCTCATAAAAAACCTTGAGTCAATGCCTATTATGTTTCAATATGCTTTGAATCAAATCTTATTGAGGTACCTAAAAATACCTAGTAGTTAGATTTTGGTGCAACTACTCATGTGTCACATGCAATGTAGGAATTTCATTTGATCCAGTCTATAAGCAAAATTGAAAAGTTCTTGTACATGGGGAACAGAATAAACGCACAGATAGAAAGAAAAAGGACTTACAGATTGATCTTGCATGCTAGTTGTTGCATAGATCTAGAAATATGTCTTTATGTTCTTGAATATACTATAAATTTAGTTTCTATTGCAAAGTTGAATAAATTTAGTTTTAATTTTAAGATTGAAAAAAATACTTTTTCTTTGTATAAAATTTGTACTATTTTGGTTTTGTTACATTAATTAATGATTTATATCGTTTCAATCTTAATGTTAAATTTGTTGAATCTCTGTTTCATGTTGAGAATAGTGTTAATAGTAATTTGAATGTGTGTGGTGAATGCTCTGCTTTCTTGTGGCATCAAAGGTTAGGTCACATATCTTAAGAAATGATGATGAGATTAATGAAAAGTGAAATTTTACATCAATTGGATTTTGTTGACAGGGATGTATGGGTGAATTATATTAAAGGAAAATAAACCAAACACACATAAAAGAGTCTAGCCACATGAAGCACTTAACTCTTAGAGTTAATACACATTGATATTTGTGGTATGTTTGACATCTCATCTTGGGGTGGTGAAAGATATTTCATTACCTTTATTGATGACTACTCATGTTATTGCTATTTATATGTATTGCATGAAAAGTCTTAATCAATGAAAGTCTCATAGGTGCTCATTAATGAGTTGAAAAAGCAAATGGATAGAAAGGTAAAGGTTGTGAGGTCAGTTTAGTGGGAGTGATGAAACACAAAAGATAGAAATTAAAGAGACATGCAAAAATTCCTGTAGTTGATGTCTCTTCTTAAGTTATTGTCCCTCTTGTTGTATGATAGTCATACAACATAAGGAGACAACAGGTTGATATAGAGGATGAACCAGCTGACAATACATAAGTCACAAATGAACAAGGGGAAGGTGAACCATAAGAAATACCACTAAGGATGTCTGCAAGGCAAAAAAGACTTGTTATTTTAAAGGATTATGTTGTTTACTCACTTGAGCATGACAGTGACTTGAGTACTGATGAGAATCCAATCTCATTTAAGCAAGTCAAGGAATGTAACAATTCTAAAAAGTGGTTGAATGTCATGAAAGAATAGTTAAAATCAATGAGTGACAACTAGGTATCGGATCTAGTTGAGTTGCCTGAAGGTTCAACCGAGTTAGTTACAAGTGAGTCTTTAAGACCAAACGTGACTCAAAAGGTAATGTCAAGAGATACAAAGATAGATTTGTTGTTAAAGGATACACTCAAAAGGATATTAGACTATAAAGAGACATTCTTTCCATTTTTTAAGAAAGATTCTTTAAGAACTATTATGGATTTGGTAGTTCATTATGAGTTAAAGCTTCACTAAATAGATGTAAAGACTGCTTTTATGAAGGATGACTTGGAAGAGAAAATTTATATGGATCAACCAAATGGTTTCTTGACCATAGGTAGAGAGAGTTTGGTGTGTAAGTTAAAGAAATCAATATATAGATTAAAACAAGCTTATAGACAATAGTATCTTAAGTTCAATAATATCATCACATCATATGGTTTTGTAGAGAACACCGTTGACCAGTGTATCTACATGAAGTCAATGAGAACAAGTTCATCATTTTAGTCCTATATGTTGATAACATTCCTTTTGCTACTAATGATTTTTGGTTTTTGCATGATGTAAAGAAGTTTCTCTTTAAGAACTTTGAGATGAAAGATATGGGTGAGACCTCCTATGTGATTGGAATATAAATATTTTGTAATAGATCACAAGGATTATTAGGATTGTCTCATAAAGGCTACATTAACAAAGTCTTAGAGAGATTCAAAATGAAAAAGTGCTTACCAGGGGTGGTTCCAATTGAAAAGAGAAACAATTTTAGTGTAATGAAATGTCCCAAGAATGAGTTAAAACGGAAAGTAATGGAATCTATTCCCTACGAATCAGTAGTCGGGAGTTTAATGTATACTCAAACATGCACTTGGCCTAATATCAGTTTTGTTGTTGGAATGTTAGACTGATATCAAAGTAATCTCAGAATGGACCACTGGAAGGTTACAAAGAAAGTCCTTAGGTATTTATAAGGCAACAATGACTACATGCTTACTTATAAGAGATCTAGTCACATGAAAGTAATTGGCTATTCGGATTCAGACTATGTTGAATGTGTAGACTCAAGGATATTGACCTTTGGCTACATCTTCTTGTTTGCTAGAGGTGTAATTTCATGGAAAAGCGAAAAGGAGATCATTATTGCTACGTCTACCATGGAGGCAAAACTTGTTGCATAGCTTGAGGCTACTATTCATGCTTTATGGCTGCAGAACTTTATCTTAGGGCTTGGTATTGTTGACAATGTAGAAAAGCCGCTAAGAATGTACTACGATAATTCTGCAGCTGTTTTTTCAAAGGAAGCAAATCATATGGACTTAAAATACTTATCAGTGAAAGAAAAAGTGTGGACACAGAAAGTGTCTATTGAGCATATTGATACTAATATTATGATAATGGATCCACTAACTAAGAGATTGTCCCCTAAAACATTTTTTGGCCATGTTGGAAGAATGGGCATTAGAGACAAGTCCTTATTAGCATGATTGTGTAATTCACATATATGTGTATAGATTATTTTACTCATATTATTGTAGATATTTTTTTGGAAATTCAAAGTATTATTTCTACTTGTTCACTTGTTATCTGAATTGTGTTAATTTACATGTATAATTTGAGTTTGTTAACAGGTTGAGTGTTAAAAACACATCAGAGTTGCAGTTTGTAGTATGAATGACTAAAACTATTTTGATTTGAGTTAGTTATGTGATATTTGAAAAAAATCATGTCGTTGAATGACTTGTGACCATCATGATCTAATCAATTCAAATCAATGAGAGATGATAACTTGATATTATCAATGATATGCACACATATAGTTTATTAAACCTTCAAGTAGTCATATAGGCTAAGTGAGAGATTGTTAGATTATTTTAATAATGTTATTATAGTAGCCTATGTAACTTATAGCATGACTCTAATTAATGATTTAACATGATGGCGGTTAAATATAAAATATAGAGTCATTGAGGGTATAATTGTAATTACAATTATAAGAAAACCTTTCCCTCACCCTTTAGATAAATAAGAGAGCGGTTACCAAACAAAGATTATGATATTCTCTGTAACGCCTTATATTTCTTTTCTCAATATATGATAAATTTTCATAAAATTTTAAATGGTAAAGTAAATTTTCTTTCAAAAACTCTCTAATCAGAAAGAAACAATGAAATGATATAAAGTTAATAGAGTAAAATTTCATTAATTCATAAGTACTTTAGAAAAACAAAGATTCTAAAATTTTCATCAGCAACAAAAAGAAATAATAGTTTTATAACTGCTTTAAAAGAATGCTATAGAACTAAAAATATCTATTACACAACTAGAAATAACTAAGTCCTATAGCAGTTCTCATCCATCCATGCACTGTGAGTCTAGTACTATTCGTCCAGGTTTCCTGAAAATATTGTGTAAGAGTGAGTCTCTACCCTACCACTCATACATAACACACAAATCACAAAACACATCTTATCACGATGAAAGAAAATATCATGGCATTACATATCACAGTGTCATATAAAGTATGTTCTCATCTCAACATATATTATATTCCACTGATTTACAATTTCTTTTTCTTTTATCCGCGTTTACCGCGCCCTATGGCCACAGTTATCCAATGCCTCTATCCCAAGGTCTTACACATCCATATAAATAGTCACCGATAGCTCAATGCAATACGAATACAACACATGCAATAGACAACCCTTTAGCAAAGGTAATGGTCAGAAATCAAGTCAGGAAATAAGTGTGCGGCCATGTAGTGCATTCGTATACAATATTTCATGCACAATCCCGAATGTCACTCACCACCTTGCATTTCCCTAAGATATCCTATATCATCTCCATCTTCCACTATCCCAGTGTATCTCTAGAACTATTTACATCATATCCTTTTCTATCTCATACTCTTTCAAGTATATTCATATGTTCACATATGCCATTTCTCATGTTCACACATATTTTTCATTATATTTCCATATACTTTTTATCATATACATCAAACCATGGCATATTCATAATACACATAATTTTTACATGAACCACAATATATTCAAACATGAAACATCCATCTTTTTGTATATTTCATATCACTAAATCATATCAACCATTCTCAATATACCTTAGCATGCATTATTTGAACATAATATCACATTTTCACCATGTATTCATCATAAAATCACATAAACAACCAATTATTCTCACTGATTATTTTTCATAAAACAAGGATTATTCCACATATAATCACATACATGACAAGATTTATGAGAATACAAGTAATAAACATAACAAAATGATAAAGTAGAGTCCTCTTACCTCAAAACAAAGCTTTTACAAAGATTTTAACTCTAGAACAGAGTTTTTCCTAAGAACACTATGAACATTTATAAGAAAAAGAAGAAGGTGAGAAACGAACGGTAAATCTAACTTCAAACTGAGAGAAACTTACTTAAAATCCTTTAAAACGGACATAGAATCATAGATCTTAAGAGAAATATAAGTTTAGGAGGGTTTAGTATAAGAAAAATGGTGAGATATAGCCTTATAACCTGTGAGAACCTTGGATAGGAGTGAAGAAATGAAAATTTCGTGTGAAACTCTCTTTTTATAGAAAATTTTTGAAATTTACTGTTCACGCTGGAAATTTTGTTTGCGGTCACTGTTTATGACAGAAATACTGTGCACACATACTATACACGTACTGTACGGGTATGTGACGTCAGGCATGATCATATGATATCAACAGTCACTGTTCATGGACAGTTTTACTGTTCATCGACACTGTTTACAAATTTTATTTTATTTTTAAATTTTTTTAATTATAAATTTTATCCAAATCTATTCCAATTATACTTTAATAAATCTCATTTTATTTAGATCAAAGTGCAGGATGTTACATTCTCTATTATTCAGATTATTACTTTCATGGTCTCTGATAGTCTCACAATAATTATAAAATAAACTTTCTCTCCACCATTGGAGAGGAGGTAAAAAAGGAAGGAAGAGTTGATAAAAATACCAAGGACTCAACAACATCAAAGAAAGTAACATTAAAGAACAATTGATTCAAGTTAGTGCTCTCTAAACCCTTGATTATGTGATAACTACATATTGTTGTGAGAACCATAGAATTCAAGATCAATGGGAATAGTAATTTCATAATAGTTAAATCAAAGATAGAAATTACATAATGAATTAAAATCTTACATGTTCCAATTGTTAAAGTTGACAGGTTTAACAAGGATCAATGTCCTAAGAATGATATTGAGCGAGTAAAATTGAATGATAGACCTTTTGCAAGTGCATTGAGAAACCTCATATATGCTCAAGTATGCATTAGGGTAAACATCACTTTTATACTTAGTGTTCTAGGTACATATCAATCAAATCCTAGAAATAATTACTAGATAGTTGTAAAGAAAGTAATGAGGTACTTATAGAAGACCAAAGAGCATGAGCCTATGTATAAGAGAGTTGACAACCTTGAAATTACGAGATACACAGATTTAGATCTTCGTGAGGGCCCTGATGACAAGAAATTGACTAAGGATACGTCTTTATAATGGGTGGTGTAACACCTTAATTTGATTTTCAATAAATAAATAAATTTTTTGCAAAGATAGGAATAACAAAAACTTTTCATTCAAACGATTTCCCAATGCATAAAATCAATAAATTATTTCAAATAAGAATGAATTACAAGTTTATATCAAAGATTGCTACAGACTAATTTTAAATACATTAGACTTTTCAAAAGAACTTTCTAGTCTTATAGCAGTTTCATCTATTCCTTCACTAAACCCGGTGCTGATTATCTTGGTCACCTGAAAAATAAATATAAGGGTGAGTACTCTACACTATCCAACACGCACAAGCATAGAGACTCACTTAGCATATTTTCACAAATTTCCATCATAATATAAATCATTCATCATATAAACACAAAGCAATAATTTCATTCTCATCCACACACAGGTGCGCTCAATGCACCATCAAACAATTTACACCTATGTGCGCTTATTGCACGCTAACAACACTTATTGTGGCACTGTGATCACAGTTTTCCTGACGCCCTCAACCTCAAGGACTTACTCAGTTTCACATCATGGATGGTCGCTGGATAACCCCTGCTTCACGGATACAACGTGCGCGGCCACGGGCCCCTTAGCAAAGGTGTTAGTCAGAGGCCGAGTCAGGATGAGAGTGTTTGGCCTGTGGAACAGCCACGCTCACTATTGGTGTCACCACCACTCTCTCTTCCCCCAGGTATTTCTATTGCCCCCAGCTTCCACACCCCAATGTATCGTTGAACAATTTATCATTTTCCAACATATTCATAATCGCATGTAACATGCCATTCACACACAAATCCAACCATTTAAATTATTCAACATTAAACGATGACATGCTAGCACATAATTTCATCCACATTCTCAATCATATCCTAATATTCACTTTCATTCACGGCATGTATGCCCACATTCAATCGCATTACATTCAAACACACAACATTTCCAACATGACTCCAAGCAGACTCAAACCATTCTCAACACACACACACTATTCAACATCAACCATATTGTAGCCTGTTACTTAATATTTGATAGAGATACTAACTAGCAAGTGTACTAGGTAGTTATAGCAAATAATAAAATTTAGAATTCAATATGAGTCCTAAATATTGTCCACAAGGATCTTATTTCAATTACCACTTCACAATTTAACAATTAGTTGAGCAAAACTATTCAATTGAGAGGTTTGTAACATGTAAAAGTAAGAAATCAAAACAATAAAAGGTAATAAACTTGTTGTAAAAACAGAGTACAAATTTTGTATTAAGAATGCTATATGGAAAATAGTTACGAATCATTTCACCAGATTTTTAATTGTAATGTAATCATGTTTTGAACTCTTGAGAATTTTAATTGATTGATAATCAATTTTACTTCTTTAACCAAAGGACAATTCCTTACCTCATTGATCCTAATACCTAATTAAACCTCCCTAATCCCTTAGGTGAAATTTAATCAAATATTGCATTAAGTTCTGAAAATTATAAGATTACTAGATCATGATACTTATTCCTAATATCTCAATCACCTAGGCATATGATTCAGATTTGAGAAATAAACTAAATATCCATTGATGATAATTCCTCTAAATTCAATTGAATGAAGGATTAGTTCACAACTGCATTAAGAACATAATTATATACTTAATTCAATTATAATCTCAAGATTGCATCCACAATTACATCACAACATCAAATCTGGATCTATAGATCCCTAACCAAAAAGGTTTAAACAACATTACAATGGAAAAAGGAGAAGTAAGAGAAGAAGACAAGAAGCAGAAGAACATCTTTCAAGACCCAATCTTCACACTGATTTCCCTAGAAATAAAACTTGAAAGTCGCTCTCAATCTCTTTCTCTGACTTCCCTTGGAAGTTAAAATAGTTACAAACTGAAAAATAACAAAAATGAACCAATGTCCCATTTTCTAAACCTCTAACTTCTAGTTATAAGGTTTTTCCCCACTTTTTCCTTTCTACACATTAATCTCTGAGAATTCTAGCATCAAAGGTCTTCTAGAAGCTTCTAAAATTGAATTAAGAACTCAAATCGTCCAAAGTTGACACTTAGAACTGATATTTAAAATTTTGTTACTTTTGCGTAGACACTTTAAATGGTTGAAGTGTCTACGTGCAAGTGTTCTACATAGGAGGATCCTCACGCGTAGCTAGTCTCAGCACTTGAAGTGGCTACGCACTTACTGCATAGCCACTCTGAGTACTTGAAGTGGCTACGCACTCAATTGCGTAGCTACTCTAAACACTTGAAGTAGCTATGCGCATTGTGCAATTCTGAATTAGCCTTAGGCGTAGCTACTCTGAACACTTAAAGTGGCTATGCGCTCACTGGGTAGCTACTCTGAACACTTGAAGTAGTTACTCTCTTGATCTTCATAAATTTTCTTCTTTAGAGTGTTCACTCTATGTACTCAGAGTGATTACGCCCTACACATAACACTTAATTCTTCATCTTTTAAGCTCAATTCCTTTACTTTCTTCACTTCAATCTTCAACTCAAATTCTCAGCTCAAGCTTTTGTACAAGGATTAAGTCAAATTGTTCAGAATTGGACTAAAAATCTAAAAATCAAAATTATTTACACACTTATGAATATTGATGCAATTTTTATGATATTTTCAAGTTTAGTTAACACTTTACTACTTATTTATTAACAAAATTATACTAAAAATTATGGTAAAATGTGGATTTATCATAACCAACCACATAATTTCCATCACAGTTCCTCACAAATTGTGTTCTATATGAAATGTACATTAACACACACATATCCTTACATTTTATCCTAACCACATTGCAATACATAACAAATTAAACGAATACAAAGCACATTGAGATAGGGTAGAGTCCCCCTTACCTCAAATCTAAGACCCAAAATGAAATTAACAAAGAATGTACACTCTCAACACGAGTTTCGTCCTAAACACATGGAAAGCTCCATGAGAAATCAAAAGAACAAGGAAGAGGAATGGAAAATTGAAATTCTAACTCTTAGAACTTACCTCCAAGTGTCCTAAACACAATTTTAACTTTCAATCCAACTCACGAACAACTTTAGAGGCAGTTTAATCGGTATGAACGGGTTAAGAATAGAGTGAATCAAAGGAGAGATGAAGAGAAAAGAGTGGAAATGTGTTTTCCAAACCCTAAATCTCTGAAATACTCTTCCCATCGCGACACTATCGCTACAGTGAAAGTCTCAAAGAAAACTACACTCTGGTTTCTGCAAAATCTCGCTACAGTGAGACTGCACCTAGAAACGCACTTCTCTATCGCTTTCTCGTTGCAGCGAGGGACTTCTCGCTATAGTGAGAGCGCAACAGATTCATGCCCGTTACGCTACAGCGAGAATGCCTCTACATCACACACTTAGCCTATTTTTTAATCCAATTCTAACTCAACTACCAGTCAAACATTCTCAATTAATTCATGTACACTCCTTCACAGTTATTCACATCATAATACGGTTAAATGCACAAATCCACATCATATTTTAATACACTATACATCAAATACATATTCAAACAATAACTCATGTATTTATATTAATAATCAATAATTCACAAAACTCAGGGCATTACAACTCTCCTCTTCTTTAGGGAATTTTGTCTCTGAAATTCAACCAAACAACATAAACAACCCCAGATACAATTCTCTCATTCTACTCTCAATTTCTCATATGATATTTCCTTGATTACTTGAGCTCCATATCACCTTCACTAATGAGATCTCCTTGCCCCTCAACTGCTTAACACGATGGTCCGCAATCCTCACCAGGTACACATTATAGGATAAGTCCTCTCTTACTTGAACCGGATCCAGTTCAATCACGTGAGAAGGATTCGGTACATACTTCCTGAGTTGTGATACATGGAACACTGGATGTAAATTTGAGAGATTCAGAGGTAATGCTATTTGGTACGCTGCAGGACCAATTCTATTCAACACTTCAAACAACCCAATGAACTTAGGAGATAACTTCCAAGATTTCAGAACTCTCCCAACTCTAGTTACAGGCGAGACCTTCAAAAACACATGATCATCCACCTGAAACTCCAAAAGATTCCTCCTCCTATCATAGTAGCTCTTTTGCCTATCCTATGCAGCCTTTATAATCTCTCTGATCATCTTGATTTGCTCATTCTTTTTTTGGATCATATCTGGCACACACAGAGTCGCATCTCTAGTCTCTTATCAACACAGGGGAGTTCTGCACCTTTAGATGGTCCTCTTTGTCTAACCGTCGGTCTCCGGATGATACATAGAACTAAGCTTCAATTTAGTACCCAACGCCCTTTGCAGGCTCTCCCAGAACCTTGATGTAAACCTTGGATCTCTGTCAAACACCACATTAGTTGGCACTCCATGCAGCCTAACTATCTCCCTCATATACAAGTCTGTCAGTCGTTCCAATTTGTACTTCGTGCTTGTTTCTGGTTGTTTCTAGTCCATAATTACCAAAATGGCATTATGGTTATTTCTAGTCCTCGGCAACCTAGAAACAAAATCCATGAAAATGCTATTCCACTTCTATTCAGGAATCTCTAACGATTACAACAACCCAGGTGGACGTCGATGCTCAACCTTCACCTTCTAGGAAGTCAAACATCTTGACACACACTCAGCTACATCCTTCTTTATTCCATTCCACCAAAAGCTCCTTCGGAGGTTCTAGTGTGGAAATGCTATCCCACTTCCATGCAAAGATCTCTAATGATTGCAATAATTCAGGTGAGCGTTGATGCTTCACCTTCGCCTTTTGGGAAGTCAAACATATCGACGTGTACTCAACCACATCCTTCTTCATTCCATTCCACCAAAAGCTCCTTCGGAGGTTCTGGTACATCTTAGTCACACTGGGATGGAAAATCATCTTACTCTTATATGTCTCCTCAAGTACCATCTGTTTCAACTCATCCACTTGGGGAATGCACACTCGATTCTGAAACTTAATCACTCTGTTTTCATCATAGTGAAACTCCAAATCCCATTATTCTTCTGCCTCATCATGTCTTGCATAAAAACATCTCTCTGTTGAGCGTCTCGGATGTACACCAAGAAGTCTTTGTAGATTGTCATTGCTCTGAGGTACAAACTCCCTGACCTTACCTCTATAGCCAAGTTCATGTCTCGAAATTCCTAATTAGCTCCATCTTGTTCACCATCGTGGGTGCCACGTGCAATGACTTTCTGTTCAATGCATCAGCCACCATATTTGCCTTGCCAGGATGGTAAGACAATGTGAAGTCCTTAAGGAATTCCATCCACCTCCTCTGCCACATGTTTAGCTCATTCTAATCAAACAAGTATTTCAAACTCTTGTGGTCATTAAACACTTCAAACCTTGCCCCATAGAGATAGTGCCTTCACACCTTAAGGGAAAAAAACCACAGCGGTTAACTTCAAATCATGCATTAGATAGTTGACTTCATGCGAGTGCAACTGCCTTGAGACATAAGCAACTACTCATCCGTCTTGCATCTGAACACATCTAAGTCCATGCCTAAAGCATCATAATGCATATCAAACTTTTGCTCTAGGTAAGGCAGAACTAACACAGGTTCTGAGGTTAACTTTATGTTTAACTTCAGGAAACTAGCTTCACACCCTTTGGTCCATTTAAACACCATATCCTTGCGAGTTAGCTTCATCAAAGATAAAACTATTTTAGAAAACCTTTCAATGAATTTCCTATAATAGCCTGCTAGTCCTAGGAAACTGCAGATCTCAGTCACATTCTTCGGTCTTGGTCATTCAACTACTGCTTCTACTTTTGCAGAGTCTATCATAATCCCATCCTTAGACACCACATGCCCCAAAAATTGAATTTGGGACAACCAAAACTCGCACTTTGAGAATTTGGCATACAACTGCCTCTGCTTCAAAATTTGCAAAACTATCCTCAAATGCTCGGCATGCTCTTCTTGAGTCTTTGAATAAATTAGGATGTTGTTAATGAACATCACCACAAACTTATTCAAAAACTCATGGAAAATCCTGTTCATATAGTCCATGAACACCGCAAGCGCATTGGTCATCCTAAATGGAATCACCAAATACTTATAGTGATCATACCGCATCTTGAACGCAATCTTGGGTACATCCTCATCTTCACCCTGATCTGACGATACTCCAATCTCAAGTCAATCTTTGAAAACACCACAGCTCCTCTCAACTAATCCATCAAATCGTCAATCCTCGAAAGTGGATACTTGTTCTTGATTGTCACCTTGTTCAACTACCGATAATCCACACACATCCTCATACTCCCGTCTTTCTTTTTCACCAAGAGCATTGGCGTTCTCCATGGTGATACACTCAGTCTCATAAACTGCTTCTGGAATAAATCCTCTACTTGCTTCTTAACCTCTGCCAACTCTACCGATGACATCCTATATGGTGCCATGAAAATCGGGCTTTCTCTCGGAATGAGGTCAATAGCAAACTTGATCTCCCTCTCAGGTGGTAATTCTAAGACATTTCCAGGAAAAACTTCCAAGAAATCCCTCACTACTGGGATGTATTCCGGCTCCACTACACTTTTAGCCTCAATTGAGAACATGACCATAAAGGCCTTAGCGTTCACTGTGTTCTCCCACACACCTTGGTTCAAGAGCCTCAAAATTTCTAACATTGATGCGCTATAGATCAATGTCTTCTCTCTGCAATCCAGCAGTACATGGTTAGCAGCTAGCCAATCCATTCCCAAAATCAACTTTAGCTGGAAAAGAGACAAACAAATCAAGTCTACCTCAAAGTCCCTACCATGCACCATTATTGAACTGGCTTACCCATAGGGTAGTCACCACAACATTGCACGACAATTTAGTTACATATAAACCTAGACTCTTCATGCAGTCCAAGGATACAAAAGAGTGCGTAACACCTGAATCAAACAACACATCAAGTAGTCTACCTTTTATAACACATTTACCTCGGATCAACTCCTTAGATTGAGATGTCTCAGCCCCACTCATAGTAAATACTCTTCTAGAAATACTCGGCTTCAGCCCCGTGCTTCCTCTTGATTCAGGCCTTTGGGCTGTACTCATACTATCACTCCTCTTGGCAGCCCAACACATATTGGCAGTGTGCCTTGACTTGCCATAGTTACTATAGTTTGTCCGTGGTTATGGGTAGCCTCTCACTGTGTGTGGTCCTCGATACCCTAAACATTTGATTGACCCTCTAAAAGAGGCAAAACTAGAGCCACTCCCACTGCTCCTCTCTTGAGATGAACTCCCTCTGGACTGGGAATTACTTGAGCCTGAATACGGTTCCTTGGAGAATCTAAGGGGTCTTTTATCATGTCTCATTGGACCACTCCCCTTGGTGTCCATGGTCTTGCCTTTTGAGTTACCTTCAAATATTCTGCACTTGCTCACCAAAATGGGCAACTCGGTCAACTTAAATACGCTGACTACAACTCGGATATCTGGCCTCAGCCTATGCTCAAATTGATATCATAGGTCTTCCTCTCCATCTTCATGCTGATAGTGAAGCCAGTACATCATTAATTCTTGAAACTTTGCCGCATATTCTCCCACAGTCATGCTTCCTTGCTTCAGTTCAAGGAATTCCTGAGCCTTTTGCTTCTTCAAGTCCCGAGGAAAGTAATTTCCCAGTAAGCTTGCCTTGAAGGCCTCCTATTATACGTAGCCATACTTTGTGGCAAGGTTTGACTGGCAAACCTTCACCAGTCTTCCGCCTTCCCATGTAGCATGTAGGTGGCGTAATTCACCTTGTGCTCCTCCCGGAATCCCATCACATGGAAGATCTTCTTCACATCAGCCAACCACCTCTGGGCTCCCTCAGGGTCAAATTTGCCCTCAAACTTTGGGGGATTATGCCTAGTGAAGGTAGACAACCCTCAATACTCCATCGGTTTCACATCTTGATTATGCACCAAGGCCTCTAAAACTTGGGTCATCCGCTAATCCCAACTCCTCTACCTCTACTAGCCATTTTTAATCTAAGCTAGCAAACAATTCAATAAATAACATTCAAACTCGTCAGATCGATAACAACATTTATAATTCAGGTAATCAAAACATTTCAACACATAACTTGGACTTCCAGCTTGATATGCCAGTCCGGTTTGGATGAACTACTCTAATACTAAAATTGTAACACTTTAATTTAATTTTTAATAAATCAATAATTTTTTTGCAAAGATGGGAATAATAAAAAAAATTTCATTGAAACGATTTTCATTCACACACATTTCCAACCATTCAAATTAGTCAACATCAAACAATGGCATGCTAACACATAATTTCATCCACAATCTCAATCGCATCCTAATATTCACTTTCACACACGACGCGTATACCCCTATTCAATCGCATTACATTCAAACACACAACATTTTCAACACGATTTCGAGCACAATCAAACCATTCTCAACACACGCACTATTCAACATCATTCACATTGTAGTCAACCACACAATTTCCATCACATTTCCTCACAAATCATGTTCAATACGAAATCTACATCAACACACACATATCCTTACATTTTATGCTAACCACATTGCAATACATAGCCAATTAAGGGTAGAGTCCCCTCTTACCTCAAATCAAAGACCTAACATAAAATCAACAAAGAATGTGTTTTCCATGTGAGTTTCGTTCTAAATACATGGAAAACTCCATGTGAAATCGAAAGAACAAGGAAGAGGGATAGAAAACTAGAACCCTAACTCTTAGAACTTACCTTCAAGCATCTCAAACACAATTTCAACCTTCAATCCAACTCACAAACGGCTTTGGAGGTAGCTTAATCAATAAGGACAGGTTAGGATCATTGAGGCAAAGGATTGTCTTTTGATTAAATAAGTGAAATTGATCATTAATCAATTAAGGAACTTAGAGTTCAAATCTACTTCAGTTTTGCAATTGATAAATAGGTGAAATCAGTCCTAACTCCATTCATATATCATTTCATTTTTAAATTCGTCACTCTATTTTGCTGTTATTTTTTGATTTCTACAGTTCATTGGTTTTGTTCTCAAATGATTCAAAACACTCCAAATTTTGTTTAGCTCAACTAGTTATTGATTTGTGAAGTGGTAATTGATAGAACTAATCCATGAGGACGATACTTGTGATTCAAATTGAATTCCAAATTTTATTACTTGATACAACTACCTAGTACACTTTCTAGTTATTGTTCCCTCAACTTTGTGATAAAGATCAAGTGCATAGGAACTCTAAGTACTAAAAGTGAACACTCCAGCAACAGAATTCATGAAGAGCCTACGCATATTTGAGTGTTCACTCTGGCTGTTGAGAGTAGCCACGTGCATATTTGAGTGTTCACTCTCGCTACTAAGAGTAGCCACACATATATTCGAGTGACCACTCTGGTCACTTAAAATAGCCACATGCAAGGCTTATTTGCACATAACATATGCGTGTGGACACTCTTACTCTTGAAAGTGTCTGTAATATCCTCTTTTTATTTTTCGGTAAATTATGTTTTGTTCAATATTAAGTAGTATTAGAGTGCACTTAAAAGTTAGTATAAAGGATTTCTGGAAGAATTTTGGTGCAGGACTTCTCACTTAAGCGAGATATGCCTCTTTTAAGTGAGACGAATATTTTAGGATTGGGTGTTCTGGAGCAATCTCGCTCAAGCAAGGTAAGCCTTGCTCAAGTGAGAAGGGATAGGGTCACCTTAATTGTCCTCTTGCTCAGGCGAAAAGGAAAGCTCGACCTGTAATGCCCTGAATTTTGTAATATTGATTATTAATATATATGTATATATATATGTATGTGTAAATGTGAATGAATATTGAAATTTGCACTTGAGTGCTTGATAATTGATTGAACGATGATATGTATGAATAGGGATATATATGTGTGTGTGTGTACGTGTGTATGTAGCTGGATTTGGAAAATAGGCTGAGTGCCTGGTGTAGGGTGCTTTCGCTATAGTGAGAGGATCCTTGCTGTAGCGAGAGGCCTTGGGAGGAAAGCGTAAAACTGTCGCCTTGTCGCTATAACGAAAGTGTCTCGTTGTAGCGACCAAGCCACAATTTGGGTTGCATTTCTGGGTGCAGTCTCGCTGTAGTGAGAGGGTCTCGATGTAGCGTGATTCTGCAAAAATCAGGATACAATTTCGCCTAAGATTTTCATTATAGCGATAAGGAGAGTCACTGCAACGAGAGATGCCTCGCTGTAGCTAGAGTGTTGTGACCAGAGAGGATTTAAAGGGGGTTAGGGTTCGAGAAAGGTTATTTCTCACCTTGCCTTCAAAAGTTTTTCGATTCTCTCGACCTAAAATCTTATCTCACTTATTAAATTGCCTCCAAAGCCGTTCGGGAGCTTAATTGAAGGTTGGATTCATGTTGCGAATGCTTGGATGTGAGTTTGAATGGTTAGGATTTTCATTTTTCATTCATTTTCTCTATTTCTCGATTTCCTTGGATTCTCATGGAGTTCTTCCATGTATTTAGGCCAAAATCCGTATCTCCTGGGGTTGATTGTCATGTATTTTGATGAATATTGCAATGTGAGTGAGATAAAAGGTAGGAAATATGTATTTGATGGAATTTACTGTGTGTTGTGAGATATGATAGCATGTGAAAACCCATGATGGGCAATTATGTAGTGTGAGTATGCTAATACTTGATGAATGAGAAATGTAAATGTGAATTACGTTGAAAGTATTGTGTAAGTAAATAAGGGCAATGTGTGTGCCGTGTAATGTGAATCAGTGTAGGCCGAGAGCCTTGTACAATCGTTAATTTTGTGTGTGTGGAAATGAATTATATTGTAAATGCATGTGGGCACTTGTGCCGTATATTTGAATGAATATTATGAATAAGTGTTGGCCCAAGGGTCGTGTAATATGAATGAATATAGACTTTGTGCCATCTATTGTAAAACGAATGAGGGCTTAGTGTCGTGTATTATGCATGATTGTAAGATTTATGCCATATAATGAGAATGAATATTGCAATGTGTGTGAAGGGCATGATTAATGCTGGTGTAACGTGCTGTGAATGGTTCAGCGATACACTGGAGTGTGGAAGATGAGGACGGTAGAAATATCTTAGGGAAGAGAGAGTGTTGGTAACACCAACTGTGGGACTGGGTCCACCTCGGGTCACACACTCTCCTTCTTACCAGATCTGTAACATCTTTCCTTTAATATATAAATAATTTGCTTTTATAACTAATATTGTTAAAACATGATTAGGGAAAAATTGATAAAAACTTGTATATTTGGAATAAATGGTACAATATGAAAATACAAATTAATAAACTTTATGAATTTACAATATTTCTCCTTAGAAGATTTCCACTGTCAATAAATAAAGTACATAAGTGATTTTATTACATTAAATCAAATTTTTCTGAGTAGTTTTTTTTCCACAATCCCTACCGAGTATGACCCTAGAACAGATCAACCATATTTGTTTCTTCTCTTTCATTACCTGAAAATAATTAATAAGAGTGAGTACTTTCTACCCCACTAAGTTTCTTTTAATATAAATTAATTACCAGTAATTAGAGTTATAACCTAATATCCTATTCTAATTCATTATTAACAGGGTACAGTCTATATTTACATTCATCACATCCAAATACATGCAATCATACAATTATCAATTAGAGCACATACCATAATTCATTAATCATATATACATTTCTATGTTGACCTGTATGTTATTATACATGTGTCATATCATTCCAATTCATATGTCATAATATATATGTCCCAGTAACACCCGTCGATGTACTACAACACATGTATCATAACAACATAAATCGATCTGCTGCGAAGCTTAATCGGTTCATTATGTTTCTTCCTATATTATATGCTTGAATTTCTTTACTTGAGAAATGTATGTTTTGTTCACTAATATTGCAGGGCAATTCTAAATCCATAACCTTTTCCTTTATTACATCATCTCGTTCAAACATGTACTTCCTTATCATACTTTTAAATCTGCACTAGTCAATTGTCAATAATCCTTGAGAATTCCAAAAATAAAGCCTTAAGCTGAATTGTATAGTTATTTCCTACTTAACATATTAGCTACAATACTTATTCCATCAAAGGGTATAACCACTAAAAATCACAATTCTTCAGAAATTTCGTCCACTTACTTCATTGGTCATGTAATTTTCTTTAATCACCTCAATCTTTTATCCTTTGATATAGCAACTATAGATCTTCAATGCCAATACCACTGTTGTCCATTCTAAACCATATACTAGATGTTTTCTTTCACGTGGTCATACATGCCTAATGCATAAAAATTTTTCCTTCCTTAATTCTAACTTTTAAATAAAACTTACTCCCATTAAGCCAACTCAACTAGTGATGTCATCCGTCAAGAAAATTTCTAGAGCACCAGTTACTCTATAAAGTTGATGATGATTTACAAACATCCTTGATCGCAAGTGTCGCGCTCAGACAAATTAATAAAAATCAAATTGTATAAAAATTATGTAGTAAGAGGTGCAATCTGAGTCGTCTCTCAACGACGATAACGTTATATGATTATAAAATTAGAGGGGGTTTGATTTATAGAATAACACTAATTAGAATAAAAAGTTAACGAGAATTAAAAACTCTAATCTAAGAATTTTGAAGAACTACGACCATTCTATCATCGGATTCCAAGAAGATGCATCAACCAATAAATTGGTGATTAACATTAAATTCGAATGAAACCTCAATTCAAATTAAGCATTCACATGAGAACCCTCATGCATTCGATTAACACACAATTCGCTTAAAGTTCAGAAACCTCTAGAACCTTATCGATTTGTGTTAATTTAATTCACTAATGCCATTAATCTTAGATCTCAAACCTGAAAATCTAATTCACACTCCTTCAAGAATTAATTACATACATCAACCGAATAATATATAATCAAAGAACTGCAGAATTATCAATCCAAACGAAGAACTTCAATTTAAAATCATAATTAGCAAAAGGAGAAAGAAGAAAAAGATGAAATCGAATTTGTTGTTGAATAAATTGCGAAACCGATCCTCAAGAGTGTCTCAATCCTTGGACTAGATGAAAGTCTAAGCCTCCATTAATGGAGGAAAATAAAAAGTAAAAATGGAAGAGAAAAGAAACGAGAGAAAGAAGAGAAGAGAAGAGAAAAGAAGAGAATAGCCAAAAATTAAATTCAAAATTCAAAATTCTGTTAGTCACTTTGTTCCATTTTTTTGGCCATGAAAACGGCCTCTTTTTGGTTAGTGACCTGAAGGACAATTGTAACCTTCGATGTCAGCTTCAAAACACCACTGGAATGAGCTTAATTGGATGTCTGTGGACTGAGATATGGCCCAAATACTGCACCTTGCTTAGGATCCACGACTACAGCATTTCAACTTTTTCCAGGCCTAGTTTCAGCTTCTTATCATTAGAATTGGTTTCTGACCTCTTATAGGAATTGTGCACCTTTCTCTTAGCTTTCCTACAAATCAAGAATCACAATAAAAGGAATTCTACAACTCAAGATATGGTCCAGAAACCAAAACAGTATCAGAATTTGCCAAATACTGAAAAAATTAAATAAAGTCTAAATAAAATTCAAACATCATAAAATGATCCAATTCAACCAATTAGGCACAAAAGAGGATTAATGAGCTAGAAATGAGAGGAAATAATGTTATAAAAATCTAATTGATCAATCCTCATGATATGATCATCTTCTTTATCGATAAACTACAAGTACTTCTCATGAAGTTATATTTACTTTCACAGACACATCCTACCACGATCTCTTCATCACCATTAACTCCATTAGTGACACTATATGGTACAATCAACCTTGAACTAGTTCCAATGTAATCCCTATAACTAACTTATATTTTACTATATGAGATAATTTTGATTTCCATCATTTCTTCTATCAATGCAACGCCCATGGTGGAAGTGAATTGCAATACTCAATCCTAAGGTGCAAGAATTCATGGAGAGGTTATAGACTAACCCTATATTAACGCTGCTTACTTTGCAAAACTCATGCCTTGATACAAGCTTAGTTATTGTTGAATTCCAACTATACATTAGTAGTTTTCCTCATGTTGTCTTGTTTACCCAAAATATACTTAATAACTTCTCAACAGTTCTTGCTCGTCTTAAGTTTCCTCTTCCACGCCAGGTAAAGTTCAAAGTTGAGTTTATGTTGATAGCTTCCTTTTCACATAGACTTCAATTCATGTCATTCCCTTACTGGAACACATTTTGACCAATTCATCAGTAAAGAGTGATATGACACATTTCCATTCATTCTAACTGAGGAGTTGAGGCAAGTCCAATATTGAACATTACTACCATTAATCATTCCCATAAGAATGCTTTCCTCATGTCTTCTCCCTCAAATGCTTTTATAGTTGAAGTGCAATATTATACGATCAACACCAGACTAAATCTCATGATCAAATCCATAACGAATCCGAATTTATACTTATACAATAACTTCATCACTTTTTCTAAAACAATCTTAGAAACTTCTCTTATATCCGAATATTCTCATTCTGAAGAATTTCATCTTTAAGAAGAAACATGTTACAAATATTCTGATCTTTCATATATTTCCTTGGAATAACTCTCAACAAAAGTTTTACAAACTAGTAATACATAAGTGTTTAGAGTGTAAGATTTATCCTTCTACCAAAAGACATGATTGAACGAAATTGATCCATTCCTTACCTGATGATTTAATAGAAAGTACAAGCGATCCAAATTAGCAATAAGGATTCGATTTGAAAGTATGTGGAATAACTGAGCAGGAGTTTCAAAGTCAATTGGTTTATTTATGAGGATAATTACAAGGACAGTGCATGGCCACAAGTTACATACAAGACAAAAGTTCTTATGCCATGAAGAAGTTTATAGACATAATTCAAAGTTACAACAAAATAATAGGATTCTAATAAGGTCGCTATATGCATGGTGACTACATTACACATTCCTACTCCTCTTAATGTGACAACACCATTTGTGTTGTATCTTATCCCACTAACCGAGATTTTCTACAATTGTAGCTTTTCTTTTCTTGAGCTCAGAGGATCATTGACTTTTAGACACTGTTTTGTTGTCTTTGCTTGTACCTTCATTTCTTCATGATGCAAATCGGCAAACATTCGTGGAATGTCCTGTCTTTCCACAATGGTTGTAGGTTGTAGGTGTTTGTGTATAACTCCTCATCCGATGTGGTCCTCCACATCTAAAACACTTTATTGAATCTAATGGATCCTTATTTTAAGAGGTGAATTTCTTCATTTTACCAATGCTTCCACTTCTTTGAGGGGCATGCCAATACACATCTTCCGTATGCCCCATCCTTCCATAGTAATTACATTTAGTATGTGGTTGTGGACAATCTTGTACTCTGTAGGATCCTTTACATCTAAAACATCTAACCTTATTACAAGAGTTCTTGGAATTCTTGGTATTGCTACTATAAGGTGTCTTTCTCCTTGCCCATTGTTTAGTGATATTCAAGTAAGATTCTTGCTGAAATCTAATAAACTTCTTTCCTTGTTCGAGTAACTTTTCGGTTTCATCATTTATTAACCCGTCTTTCCAATTATCTTCCAACATTATACACTTACTTATTAATGTTGGTAAATCCGTTAGTTGGAAGATACTGACTATTTTGCGAAGGTCACTCCTTAGTCCATTTTCAAACCATTTACACCAATATCGATCATCATTTTCTTGCTAAAAATAGATCCAATACTTTATTAGCTCATGAAATTTTATGGCATACTCTTTAACTGACCTTTCTCCTTGCTTTAATCTAAGGAATTCCTTATCCTCTTGTTCACATACGTATACATATACACATTCAAATAAAACACTTCACAGAAATCCCCATCTTGAGCGCCAAACAGGTCACACTAATAGCAATCATACTTCATTCTTACTTTAATACATTTCATTACAAATAACACATAAAATGAGTGAACTAGTCCCCTACCCCAGGCTTGTTAGGATGAACTGCTCTGATACCATTTTGTAACATCCTTCTTTTAATATATAAATAATTTGCATTTATAACTTATATTGTTAAAACATGATTAGGGAAAAATTGATAAAAACTTGTATATTTGGAATAAATGGTACAATATGAAAATACAAATTAATAAACTTTATGAATTTACAATATTTCTCTTTAGAAGATTTCCACTGTTAATAAATAAAACAAATAAGTGATTTTATTACATTAAATCAAATTTTTCTGAGTAGTTTCTTTTCCACAATCCCTGCTGAGTATGACCCTAGAATGGATCAACCATATCTGTTTCTTCTCTTTCATTACCTGAAAATAATCAGTAAGGGTGAGTACTTTCTGCCCCACTAAGTTTCTTTTAATATAAATTAATTACCAGTAATTAGAGTTATAATATAATATCATATTCTAATTTATTATTAATAGGGTACAGTCCATATTTACATTCATGATATCCAAATACATGCAATCATACAATAATCAATTAGAGGACATACCACAATTCACTGATCATACATACATTTCTATGTTGACCTGTATGTTATTATACATGCGTCATATCATTTCAATTAATATGTCACAATACATATGTCCCAGTAACACCCGTCGATGTACTACAACATATGTATCATAACAACATAAATTGATATACTACGATACATATATAATAATCATACATATTCTATATCATATCCCATTTATAACACTTTTTATCATATTTGCCCTTGGGATCCCTTGAGAACTTCTAGCATAGATAGCTGCTGGTTGACCGCAACATCACAGATATATGTGTGCCACCCTGGCCTCTTTTAGCAAAGGTATAGTCAGGAGCTTCGTCGAGAGATGAGGGTGTGGCCTGTGAATGTTTATTTTTAATAATTTATTGTGCACCCTTTTTATTGTTAACATTCACCATCCTCATTTCTCCAAGATTTCTGAAATCTTCTCCTTAACTCTATATTCTCAGTGTATCACTGTACTATCTATACTCATTCTCTTTCTCAACATTTCTCATTTTTTATATCAATCAACATGTTATGATTCATGAGTCACAATTTATATAAATTTATAGATTACAATATATATGATAACACACCTTTTCAATGTGCTATAATTTATATCATAATCACTCCGTTTCAAGTTGCGTGGACTCATGCATTATAATCATGCCTCATATTCTCATTTCTCATTCATACATCACATGCTTTCACTTTCATTCAACACTTCATTCATTTATATAATTCTACTTATATTGCATACATTTCAGTCATCACTTATACCTACACTTATTGCATCATACCAGTTCAACATATAAAGTGGTCATACAAAATCATATCACACAACCAATACAATACATCAAACTTATTACAGAGACTACCACACAATGTCACACCATACATGCAATATAATGCGCTGAAGGTTGGACACCTTCAGACTCAACCCAACTCGTACCATCTCAAGGTAGTCTCCTAACCTAGAGTTCATTATTGTATATCTTCTATTACTTAATCCATCTACATTCTCTAAGAATCTGATTTCATTTCTTTTAAAGAACTCAAAGTCTTTCTTTTACCCAAAATATTCTTTCACCATAAAATCATAGGTTTTTACTAAAATAGGTTATTCACATCCTTCTAGGGTCGTTAAATACGTATATACAAACTTAAAGCTCAGAAATACTCCCTTTACCTGGTAAAGGTTCCTCCCAACTAGTTCTCTGAGTGATCTACAGAGAGATTTCACATTACCCACGGAGAAATATTCCAAAAGATAAGCTTTCCTAAGTATTTCGAGGTAGAGATCTGAGCTCTGAGAAACTTACTTAGATCCAAGAAGAACGGATGTTTGAGCTCAAATTGAAAAAGATCCAGAGTTATTGGAGGTTTTCTCTGAGAAAGGAGAGGGAGAGAACGAAGAGGATGGAGAGGGATACGTGATTTGGTTGAAAATGAAGATTTTAGGGCAAGAGTTCTTTAAATATCTCTCAAACTCGCGACTTTCTCGCTATAGAGAGAAATTCTCGCTACAGTGAAAAAATTAGAAGTTTTTTTCCTTTGCTATCTGTCATTCTAGCTACAGCGAGAGCTTCTCGCTACAGCGAGAGCATCCTCGCTATAGCAAGAGATTCTAGGTACAGCAAGAGGGCTCCAGAATGTTCCATTTTCACTGCCTCATTTTTGCTACAGCAAGATATCCTATAGTTCACATCAATTAAATACTTCTAATTTCAAATAACATGCACAAATAACTAACATTAATTACAACAATAATAAATTACAAAAATGAGGGTGTTACAAGACCTTTGACTACTACCTTTACTGAGCGACCCGTGACTACCCACGTGGTATTCGTGAGGCAGGGGTAACTGGAGACTATCCATAGTGAAAATCTGTTATCACAGTGAGCGTGGCTGGTGTGTGATGAATCCATATTTTTACTGATATCTTAGCATAATTCTAACACAATTGATAAGAAAAATATATGAAGAAAGCAGAAAAACTCAGAAAAAGAGAGGGAATTGAAGTTTGTTTAAATATGTAGTTATTTTAGCAATTGTGAAAATTTTGCTTAGGAATTAAGTTTTTAATCTTGTTTTTGAAGGAATAATTTAAGCAAGGATCATGAAAATGGAGGCTTGATGACAAAGAAGAGGAAAGAAGCAAGTCTGGACTCCAAAAACACAAGACCAAGAAAATGTAGACTAGGCGTGATCACTATTGTCAGTGAAAGTGATCACTCCATAGTTCAAAGAAGAAGAAAGCTTGGGCGTTACCACTTCTGCTAGGAAAAGTGAGAGATCCTGTGAAGTCTCAGACTCAACATGCTGAGCGTTATCACTTTTATCATTAAAAGTGAGTGTTCCAAAGAGGCAAATATCAGGAAAGCTCTGCGTAACCACTATTATCATCGAAAGTGAACGTTCCAGAGAGCCTTCATCTTGGCGAGTTACGCGTAATCACTTTTTCTCATAAGAGTGATCACGCGCAACCACTTGAGCTCTGCGTTGTCACTTTTATCAGCAAGAATGATAGTTTCAGAGAGCAGTCAATATTAGGAAAGTTGTGCGTGGCCACTTTTTCTCATAAAAGTGTTAACACGCAACAATAAACCTTCTGCATAGTTACTATTTTTCATAAAAGTGATGATGCGCAAATCTGAGAAATTTTATAAATACAAGAAATGCTCTGGAATTGAGGGGATTCTGTTCATTTTCAGTTTTGTTAGTTAGATTCTTGTTAGAGGAAGTGAGAGAGAGGAGTGGGGATTCAAATCTTAGAGCTTCACGAAGAGGAATTGGAATGGAGCAAGCTTCCATGGCGATTCTGAGTTTCTTCTTCTCTTTCTTTTTCTTTCTCTGCAGTCATGGCTATGTAATTTCTTCATAGTTAGGGATTGTAGATCTAAAACAAACATGTTGAATTGATTTGGATCTGAATTTCAAGCTTTGGAATAGATTGAGTGATTGATTCTGGACTTTACGTAGTAATTGAATGAAAATTTGGTTTACTAATTTCAGAGGAACTCTTGTTAATGGAAATTGAATTTGTTCTTCAGATCTGAACCAATCACCGAGATTATAGTTTTCTTAGGGATAAGAGGCTTTGATCTTGCAATCTTCTGGTTTCTCACACTTAAAGCAATATTGAATTGAATCAGATCTAAGGAATTAGAATGGTTCAATTGAATGTTAGGTTCACTGAGTTAAGGAATTAACCTCTGAATAATATAACGTGAAACTGATTGTCATTCTTTCCAATTGCTTGCTAATTCAGAACTTTATTGATTAAACGTTGGAATTTTGGTGAAGCAATTCCCTAGCTATGGTCTCTCCCTCTGTTATCATATAACTGTTTGTTCATTGTTCTGTTTTCTACAAGTTTCTTTTACTCCTAATTGTTCTGGATTGGTGTTATTACATGTTACAACTCTTCTTTCGAATTTGTATGGTTCAAATGGTTATAATTCTATGAAATGGTACTTGAAATCTAAATTCCCTGTGGAGACGATATTTCGATCTTAATTTTACTCATTACTTGCTGCAATCCTAGTGCACTTGCTAGTGTTTAGATTGTGAACAACAACGTGCAATGAGTGCACGAGATTATTGTTTGTTAATTTTGTGTGTGTAAACTGTTTGATGCTGTGAGTGCATCGGTGTCTGAATTGAATTAAATTGAATGGAGTAGTATTGCTACCTGTGAATATATTTCATGAATTTTGTTAGAAATGATGTATAATAGATGCATGGTGAGACTCTATGCTTGTTTGTTTGTTTGTTAGTGTAGAGTACTCACCCTTACATTCATTTTTCAGGTAATCAAGATGATCAACATCAGACTCAGTGAAGGATTGGATAGAACTGCTATAAAACTTAGGATACTATTTTGAAAATGTTGTATAAAATATTGTCCTGTAACAGTTAATTGATATAAACTTGTAATTCTTTTCTTCATTTTAAAATATTTGTGATATCATGTGATGAGAATTTTATTTAAATGAAAAATTTTAATATCCTTATTTTGTTTTGCAAAATTTATTATTTGAAAATTAAATTAAGGTGTTATAAGATAAATTATGATGTATATCTGGACAAGGGTATAATTTATCTAAATAGTCTTGTACTAAAGAAATATAAATGGTATAAGATCAATTATTATGTAATAGATTATCTTATTTTAAAATAGAAAAAACATGTTTTCTGCATAAACTAAAAATATATAATTATTAATTTTTTTCTAAGAATATGATAAATAATAGATTGATTATTACAAATTTTATAAATATAAATATAAGTATTAATGAGAATTTTAAAATTTATATAAGGTAATATAGAAAATTTTATAAATGTAAATATAAGTATTTACAAAAAATTTTAAAGTTTATAGAAGATAATAAAAAAAATCCTAAATAACAACTATAACTTTAAAATTTTAAAAAAAAATTAATAAAGAAAGATAAAGACAAAAATTAAAACTATTGTAACGAGAATGAGTACAATTTATACGTTATATTTAATTAATTTTATTTTTAAAATGTATATGTAATTAGCTACAAATGAAAGTAGCTTTAAACTTTTTTTTATAATATAAAGATTATTTAAAATTATTGTAACACAATTTATCTTTAATAAAATCTTAATATTTAATTAAAAATATTTAAAATTATTTAAAACCTCGTCAACATGGTATATATTTTTAAAATATATATAAAAAAAGAAAATAATTTTACTTAATGTTTCACTAAATTTGGCAGGATAATCCAAGCATTATAAAGTTATTATTTTGTAGTTTGATCAATGATAATTATATTTTATATAAAGTAATTAATAGTATAAAAATAAACCTAACTTATATTAGGATAAGTTGATTCGCTCTCTTTTTGAAAAATTAATAACAATAGTCTTGAATTAAACATAGATAAGACTAAATTAAAAGCTCCTTTGAATATTGGGTATAATTTAATTGAAAAATAATTCTTCTTTTTTAAATTCTATGAAAAATCATAAAGTTTAAAAACATAATTATTTGTCTAAAAAAGGGGTTAATCTAAGCCTGCATTTTTATATTAATCTATACAATAAGGGATTGATTGGGGCATACTGTCATTCATACTTTCTTGCTGTAGCCAGTATTATATTTTGTACATGTTTGTTACAAGTGATCAGAAGGCTCATTTCCCCTGCGTTTTTGACATCAACAGTACCGATTTCAGCCTCTGGTGGAGATAAGAAGGTCAACCCTTCAGTTGTAACTAGAATGTCTCTCTGAACTGTACATCAAATGCTTCTATCTGATCATTCGTTGTCTTATGAGATATTGCAGACAGCCTTATGATGATGCAACTGTAATCCAATAATTTTCTAAGCATAAACTGTTTGGAGTGCCAATGATCCTTGACCAAATCCATTCTGTCTCCTCTACAAGTTGTAATTCTGCTAACTGCAATAAGTGCTGATGTTAGCTACAATTAATAATAGTTTAGTATGGTACTACACCACTATACCTTTTCACCATCATTGCTTGTCATAGAGCCGAGTTAGAAACAAACAATTTGAGAAGTTCATTGGCCAAGAGGTGATATTCTATTAGTTCAATTATGTTTTATGGTACAAATTTTCAAATGTTTCCAGCGCTGACAGCAAAGGGGTTAGAAGAAAAAGATTATATTAATTTAAGCTCAATTGAGTTAAGTAGAATATTAATATTTGATAATCCATTCTCAAAGTTTTTCTTCTAAATAATGAATGCTTTTTAATTTTTTTATAGAATGGATTGTGTGGTTTAATTATGATTTTCCGTCAGAAAATTGAAAATCTCAGGGAACTAAGGTTCTTACCCTGCCATCTCTGAGCTCAAATATGACAGAACCTTCAGAAAATGGAATTGGTCTTGTAGATGCCACCTGTGTTGAATAAGAATCAAAGTCAATGCTATGTCATTATTTTTTATTTCAAGGTACAACATATGCCATTTTCAAATAACCAGTACACTATACTAGTATTACTACCTTTGAGTCACAGTTGAAGTTCAAATCATCATGGTTCTCTTGGTCTTTGTTCAATCCAGATGCACACTTTCCATCAATCTGAACTGCTTTCTCCTCATTGATTCCTCCTTCACTATGTGCCTCAACAATTTTATTTCTCATAAAGGGGAAACCATAATCCTTCCACTTCCATGCATTGTTGTCCATGTATCTCAGGTATACTTTTCCATCTGAACCAATCAAAAGTAGTTGATTGCCTTCAAAGCTAGGACCAGGTGAACCAACCAGTGTTACACCCTTATAGGGTGTCCCATGTTCCACCCAGTTCCATGAATACCATGTATTCCAGTGGTACTCAACAAGGCCACCTTCTCTTGAAAGCATGAAGAGAGAGCCTGAGAGTGATTTTGATGATTGTCTTATAACTGTTCCAGGAAACTGTGATAGAATCAAATGCCGAGACTGGTAATGCTCATGCCACAAATCAGTCACTTTATTATACTGGTATAGGCGACCATTTCTTCCAGTGACAAAGACTATATTTTCCCTGAACAATTCCTGGTCAACTATACTTGCAACTCTAACATTTTGAGGATTTCTGCAATCTTTCCATTTAAACTTCCCCATGTAAACCTGGGTAGAACATGTAAACAGTTACTTCGTATCTTAAGATTTATCCATGTGCGTGTTAAATAAAACTTGTTATTCAATTAAATATATATGAATAAGCGAAGT
This sequence comes from Abrus pulchellus subsp. cantoniensis, assembly GCA_024086825.1. Classification (NCBI taxonomy): domain Eukaryota; kingdom Viridiplantae; phylum Streptophyta; class Magnoliopsida; order Fabales; family Fabaceae; genus Abrus; species Abrus pulchellus. The sequence continues at coordinate 23,670,470 of CM044054.1, forward strand.
TGATGATGATGATTATGACTTTTATTTGACTACGTTGAATTAATTTGTTGATGCTAGTTGCTTTCAATTGTAAAGTGATGAACTTTTCAGGAAAGAAAGGTTCTCAAGGGTTCAAAAGGTATTATCCTTTTGCTAGGGACATGGAATCATTCAAGTTTCTTTACCTAAACACTTTTTAAAGTTTTCTTATTCCTTCACACTTCCAGCATACATTTATTGAGCCTTGTCACTTGAAGTGTTTAACTATTCTAAGCAATTAAAAAGTAGATAGTTTGCAAGTATACTGTCATCTTGGACTTCTTTTTTCATCTGAGTAATTGTGTTACTGTTTACCTACCATGAACTGCAGTAATCTTCCATTTTTGCTCACAAAGAAGAGTGAATCTTCAGTTGTGACCCTCCTTCCTTTACCTGGTAATCTATCCCATGGTGGACCTCCAATAATGTTTCTTCCTTTCCTCATTGCAGTGCAATTCCTCCATGCTATCTCATTGTCACTCCATTCTCTAAGCAGCAAACTCCCAAATGTATCAACCATGAATAAACTTCCATTATAGTTCCCAACTATACCATTCATAGCTGTGGAGCTATCATGCCTCAACCATACCCATACACTCTCAATACAAATGTATTCAAAAATCAAACCATCATTTGTTATTATGAAAAACGACTTGCCTTCATACATCAACCTTAAGCGAAAGTTACTACTAATCCAATCATCTGGCAGATTGTATTCTTCTGAAGATTTAATCGGTTCACCACCTGTGCCTAGAGATAAGTAATGATTTTGTGCTTGGCTTTGCTTTCTCCTACCTGTTACTGAACTTAGTCCTGAATCCTTTGACTCATCTTTTATTCCTGCCATACAATTCCGGGGGCCACGTTCTTCTGTGCAATATTCTGCATTCCATCCTTCACTCTCTGGCACATCTAATATGGTCCAAACATATTTAGTTGATGCTTTCCTTCGAAAGTTTTGAGGTACAAATGGTCCTGAACTTTCACCACCTAGTCCTACTAAATGTAATTCTGCAAGTCTACCATCATCGAGGGCAAACAGTATCCTCCCAACTTGTAATGGTAAGCCGGTTATACCTCTTGCTGCTTTTGCATGTAAGGGATGCTGATGACTTCCCCATGCTCCTGGAAACTGATTATTTGGAACAGTGCCTGTGTTCATTTGAGAATTCAATGTATAGAATATAGTATTCTAATTGAAAACTCTATAGCCAGTACATGAACGGTTTGAATCATATAGATATTGTATTCTATATCTTATTTCCGTTTTATCACTTTATTGTTTATTCTGCATATATGGCTTTTAATTTAGAGAAAATATATTCCAAAAACTAGTTGAAGTAGGAAATATGAAGAATAGTGTTACTGATGTTGAAGCAAATAATCTGATTCACAAATAATCTTGTCAGTCTTTTCTGCTGAATGTGTATAAGCTACAACAATCTTTCAAGCTCTTGACAGATTATAACAAGGATTTTTGAATACATAGGGAAAAAATTTAAGAGTTAACTGCTATTTTATTGCTCTTGGTCCTTAATCATTGAACAACTGGAGAGTATATAAACTATGTAAGAGAGACACAACTAAGATGGAGGAATGGTTACTTAGTAAAAGGAAATACAATCTTAAATTTTAAGCTTTACATTTGCTTGTACTAACTCATGATTTTCAGCATCTCACTCTGGTTCATAAATAACATTTTAGTTCAATAGAAACCTATTCAATTGCCTATCTTAGTTTCTTAGCTACATAAATTATTGGAGAGTATTCTATTGTCATGAGTAAAAGTAATCCATATTCAAGATGTTTCATAAGAAAGAAAAAGAAGGCATGCATGTTAATTGGATGAAGTAATAGAAAAACCCCCGTCCCCTATGACGCTATATTCCCTTCCCTACTATTTCAATCTCTATTCAGGAATCCATTTCTCATAAGACAAGTTTCTGATGGAGGATAGGTTTTGGTGATTGCTATTACATCTTTTGATATATTGATAGATGAATACAACTGAAAATTCCTATAAAGAAGTTCATATGCAGTGAAAGCAAGGTATTGATAATGCATGAAGTCAAATAGAATTAGCACAATTAGATGACAGACCTAATTGTTTTGGCATTTGATATTCATAAACAGATCCAGCTGAAGTAGTAAAGAATAAAGAAACTAAAGTTTCACTTAATTCATCCTGCAAAGCTGGTGTAATAGATGTCAAAGTTTGATGATGGGGACTTCCATGGACTATCCATTTCCACTTCCTTTGATGTAATCTTCTCTCCACCAAAGTGCCCTCCTGTATAATTATCAAATATTTTTCAAAAAGTGGTGTCCAAGACCAGTTGAAAGAAATTCGTAGATGGTCTCATTAATATGAACGTTTTGCCAGATTACACATGTTCATGACTCAAGGGTTTTACCATGATTTTATTTTATATTTGTAATTCTGACAAAAATCTAGTTTCTCCTTTGAAAATTTTCATTGAACTCAACTTATCAGTCATCATTTTCACCAATACCTGCCCAACTACTTATATATACTAAGGTAGAAAAACCATGCACTCAATATTCTGACTATTGTAGATATGTTTATAAAATTCTTTGATTTGCAGTACCTTGGTTAAAAGAAACAGAGATTCAGAATGGTCACCACTTAATCCACGCAAAATGCACCCTTTAGATGGTATCAAAGGTGCAGCTTGTGCCGTTTTTTCTTGCCATATGTGCCTCTTCCATGATGGTTTTGATTTTCTATCATATTCATAAAGATCACCAGCAGAACTACATTACCACATCGTCAGTTAAACTTGTTAGACTCCAAAAAGCTGAAGAATATGTTTGACACTCACTTAAGACAGCATGGCCATCTATGAAATTAAAAAAAGAACAACATATTTTAAATATGTTTCATATTGTTTCCTTTGTGTTTTATTTGCTAGTCAACGTGTATCAAGCTACACACACAACACCCACCTTATGGTGTATACTACTTCTCGTGTAAAATCAACAGCAGCTATTGCTGCTAAATTTGCTCCGGTTGGTTGGCCATGATTTGTCCATCTGCTCTATATATGTGTGGCAAAATAGAACCGAAATTAGTAATATTTGCTTAGGATTTAACTTCTTAAGTACAAATACGTGCTCCAAAACTTTAGTTTTTTACCTTGTAGGCTCTTCCCCAGATAGTTCCACCAATGTTCCATTCCTAGTGCAGAAATAAGCTCTCCTGTTGACAATGCAACAACATAACTGATGAATCAAGAGAGCTTGATAGGTTTCAACAGTAATGGAATTCAATTGTATTCTCGAGTTTATATGCATGTTCAATCAGAAGCTAAAATTTAAATGTGTACTCACAGTCTATCATCTGACACCATGCCAGACTTAATTAATATCAAAGGATTTTTCTCTATATCATCTGTGATTTGATTGAGTGTAGGTGAGAATTCAACCCAAACTGGTTGAGAGGTTTCTCCAAGTTGCACATGCATCTGGTACAAAATAATCAATCAACAAGAGTGACAAAGGTATTGTTGCAGTTCCAACAACTTGCAGAATACCAGTTCTTATATTCACTGATCCAAAGTGTGGAATCAATCATATTAGTGATTGATTTCAATCACGTGCCAACTTGCCAAGCTATAAGCATGTATCATGTAATATGTATCTAAAACGAATAGTGGATATTCTCAATGAAATTGAATTCACAGAAGTGATATTTATAACCTGATACAGATTTCCTGCTTCAGATAGAGCAAGAATTATTTGATTGATGATAAAAACTGCAACTGCACGTCCTGCTGATATTGGCAGCTCATGAGGGGCTATCACCCATTCTAGTCCATTCCAAAACCTCTCATAGATACACCCACTTTCACCAGTGATCCACACAGATGTCTCAGACATTTTGGTCAAGGAAATCCTCTTTCTCAGAGGCAGAACCACTTCCAAGGTTTCCTCTACTTTTTTATCATCCTTTCTGTTCAGACTTATCTTTTTGTCATCAAATCCATGTTCTTGTTTCAAGCTTTCTTCTTTGCTGTTAACTTTACTACACTTGCTATTACCACTAGATAACAGATCACAAGGCAGTTGCACTTCAACCCATCTTCCATCTATTTCACTGAACTTCCAAAACCTATCAGTTTTCTGTTCAAATCTTCGATTGCTTTGTTGAAAAAACTGATACAAACAGCATGAAGAACAACCCACAACTGTACAACAACTCAAAGACAAGAGTCCCCAGATGCCACATATCAAATGAAACATTGACATGGTGGCATGGGGAGCCTGATAAAAAGGGAGAAGACTGAGCCAGATAAAACAGAAACTCCTAAAATTTAGGATTTGTAGGTTACTCTAAGGACAAGCTTGGTAGGTTTGTGTTGTGCCATATGAGGTAATCCCATATGGGCCATGGATTTAAAGGCTGTAATCATCTTCTCAAAGAGCTAAAATTTATTGGAAAAGTGATTATTTCATGGTCTGTAAAAGGGAGTTTCATTATTTGAGATATGAATATGATGGGCCAGTGATGAGAGAAGGGTAGGTTTGTGGGGTCTCATATAATGGCAGAAGCTAGTGATTCTCAGATTATAACTGCCTCTTCGATTAGTTGTAGATGGCTTCCTTTTTCTCCAACTTCGAAGTTAAATATTTGATAAAATAAAACCTATCTTCCACACGGCAGTTTAACTACCGTGTTAGTTTATTAATATTTTTCTACATCATAATGGTGAGTTGAGTCCTCATCGGTTCTAAGATGGCTGCTTTATCTGACCAAATTCAGATTAATTTCTATCCATGATTTTAACATTATATTGAAATTTAGGGGATAGATTTTGAAGATTTGCTTGTTGCTTTGTGTTTGTAAAGAAATGTTATTAAGATTCCAGCGTGGACTTTTACGACTAGGAACACAGATTCCACTACCTTGACATAATGTGGCAACTACTTATGAATATCATGATATGTATTAACTGTCATTGGATCATCAGAAACCTACCAACCAATGGCTCTGATATTCTGCAGTGCTTTGACTCCGGGAATAGAAAATCTTACAAGTTTCGTATCAAACGGGTTCATGAGAGCGAGAGATAGATGTATGACCTCACATGCCATTGGTTTTCTTTTGAAGCCAGTTACTTATGAAAACGACAAGGAACACATCAGCATTTGAAAGTGGCTGGCCTACGGCTCTTACAAATGTACACAAAGTTCGTCTTGATGATGATCTTGCTCTTAGAAAGAAAAACTAATTTTGCTTACACTTATTCTATGCTCACAGACGAAAAATGATCATAACAGTAACATGATAGTTAGGTATCTATAAATTTGATTTAAAAAGAAAAAATAGTGAAGCCATCGTGAATTGTGTTGGAGTTGCTAGTGCCTCTTGCATACGTAAGTAATTCTATGATACTATCATATATGAAATTATTTGTAGGTTTATACAATTGTACACATACAAACACAATAACGTGGAAAATAAAATAGTTGATATAATTGTTCAAGAAAAGCTTGTATAATTTTTAGGAATTTGAGATTCCCACAACTTCCATGGCCCTCACATGTGATCATCATTCATCACTATAGGTCCCCCCCTTTCCTTATACAATAAGAAAACGTGCCTAATTATTCAACATGGGCTTCTAAATATGAGGAAGCTGACCTGGCACAGTAAACACCTTTGCTTTTCACTATTCTCTTATGTGAAATTGTGAATATATTAATCAATTTAGCAAAAACCAATGGAAGGGTTACACGAGACTTTCTAATAGACCCACTTCTGTAGACTAGCTCGGCCTCGTTGATTAGTTGACAATTAGTCCATTTTCAGTTTTGAACTTTTGATAGATCATTAATAATACAGACTGCATGAATAAATGTTTAGCTGCACAGGTCGCTAAAAATAATGTGAGTGACTAAACTGCGATCAATAACATTAGTTTGTACAAGTTGGACGTGACTTTTCTAAATTAAATTTATCTTTTGATGAATAAATAAGGATAAATCTACTTTGGATCTAATAAACTAAATCAATATTTTTATTAGTGTCTATTGTCATTTGTAAATGTTTGTTATCATTCCTTTTAAGGGATGTTAATTAAATTACTTTTTCTACTATTTTGTATAAAATAAATAAATTAGAATGATAATAGACATGTTGGTGTCATATTAGGCACTTTGAAATTCACTATTTTTTTTTTTAAAAAATGAAAAAATAGGAGTTGGGCAATTAACTCTCCTCATTTTTTTCCGTGAAGCTTCCTTAATCGGCACCCCTCTCTGTATGTTTCTTTCTTTTTTTTCCCTTGTGACACTCTTATCATCATCTTTTTGAGATTTAAAAGAAACTCTTGTAACTCATTTATTTTTTTCTTCAACATAAATAGTTTTGAGTGAATTTTGGGAGTTGATAATGCTATAAAGAGAAATGAGTGTTATTCATTGAAAAGAAAATTTTTATTTGAGTTTTGAAAGTATGCTGGTAACTTAAATACATAAAAATGTTACATCTTGACAAATTCTTATTTTTAGAGAATGTATATTTTAGAACATTGAGTGGATACGGATCCAGTGCAGTTAATGCGGGAACTGCACGTGCAGTTTCATTTCCGTTTTAGCGAAAATAGACTCGCTTAAGCGAAAATACAGAAAACGACAAAAAATTTTATATAAAATTAGCTTAAGCAAATTTTTTTTGGCTTAAGCGAATTTTACAGATTCGCTCAAGCGAATCATGTTTAGCTTAAGCGAATTTTGAGTTTTTTTTTTCTCAATCTTCTTTTCTGCTTCTCCTCATGCCTAATACTATCTCCTCAACCTTTATATTTAACATTCTTTAACCTTCATATGCAATCTTCTTCCTTTTCTTATACCTAACTCATTTGTTCCTCTTCCAACTCCCTCTTTCCTTCAACCCATGCCCAACTCCTCTCTTCTTCTTCTCACTCCCTCTCTACCTCATACCTATATCTCTCTCTTTGCTCCATCCCAAACTCTCCACCCTCCTCTCTCTTCACCACCACCCTTATACCACCCATCTTCTTATCTCTATCTATTTTCAATTCTCTCTACTTCCCATACCTAACTTTTATATCTTTAAATACACAAAATTCGCTTAAGTTAAAAAAATTTTCGCTTAAGCCAATTTTATACAAAATTTTTTGTCGTTTTCTGTATTTTCGCCTAAGCGAGTCTATTTTTGCTTAAGCGAAAATGAAACTGCACATGCAATTTTCACATTAACTGCACTGGATCCATATCTAACATTGCGTATAGATTTAAAGATTTTATTATTGAAAATAATTTTGAATCTGTCAAATATTATTGGTATGCATATTTGTAAATTTATAATTTTCTCGCAATTTTGAACTAGTATGTTAAAAGAGTTAATTAGTCTTTATTGTGGATAATAATCACAGTGTCTTATTTTAATTATTCATTATATTATTATTGCTATAAAATTATTTGCTTAAAGAAATAAGTTTTAAATTTACTTTCTATCATATGAAAATTTATTGTGACACATATTTTGTTAAATTATATGAATTTATTTGTAAAGTGTGAACTGAGTAATTATTTTAATTTTATTTAATGGTATATAATTATGCAATATGCACAGAAGTTGTTTTTATCATTGAAAAATAAATTTGGTTTGTGTATAAAAACGACTTTCTGCGACATTAGCACTTTTGAGAGAAGTTATGTTAGAACCCCATGATCGTTAGTGAAAATATAAGTCTAAGTGCACCTAGTTATACTCTGAAAGGAGAGAGCTATCCATTAAATGAATCTACCAATATACATACGGGGACTATCAATATGGTGGAGCTGCACCTCCAAGATGAATTACGACATAATATATGTCAAGAGATGACTACTCATTAGATAGAGCTACCTGTAGGGGAGAGGCCACCCTTAAAAAGATATGACTATCAATGAAGTGGAACTACCTTAAATTTTGAGTCTTATCAACCTTTATAACATTATATAGACATTTACTTTAATAATATTTTAGAAAACTAATATTATTTAATTCTAATATTGTATACTTTATTATAATACTCATTATTGAAATAATATTTTTCAACGCTATAAATTTATAAATTTTTTAGCATGAGTCAGATTTTTTTGATAGAGTTCTTTTAAAATAGTATATTTTAAGTAAGTTTGATGATTGTAAAAAATTAGTATAATATTTATTTTCTTTTCTTATTTATTGTGGTTATTATGCCTTAATGAGTATGCAATTCCTATTTATTTAATATTCATAAATCATAAGATAGTAAAGTTATAGGTTATTAATAACATTAATCCATCCTAATAGAATTTCTAGGTTTCTATTCGTTCGGTAGTTTTAATATTTATTTGTCACGTTTTGAACATTCTGCAACTATTAAAGAATCAAAGTTTTATATTAGATATGTATTAGATGTTCTAATATTAATATTATATGTTGAAGTTTAATTGATTTTAATTGGGTTATAAATCAATTGTGACAAATTATTATATTTTAAAATATTAAAAATACTGAAAAAATTCTACCGAAATTTTAATAAATTTATTATATTGTTTTATTAAAATAGTTTATTATCTCATGTGTTAATTTTTATTTACGTTTGACACATTAAGTAATATGTTTAGATAATATAATTTATGCGTCGGTATCTGTGACACGCTGCTTTTGTTTATAATTTTGAAGACATTCATCATTGCCGTGGATGTTTAAAGCACTCAGCATGCGGAACTGTTTAGGTTAAAGATTGATCAGTATTGTCTTGGGATGGCGGATTTAGACGCATCATATGGAATCTGATGCCCTAAAAGTTGTTCGTCTATTCAAGGATTCATGCATAGATGGAGATGGTGGGCGTTAAATCGTGAAGCTAACAAATTACCTGCTGCTCTCATTTGATTTATGACCATATGAATATCTAGGATAGACCCTTCCTAGGTAATTGGTATTGATCTCCAGTTGAAGGCAGATACTATGATTTTTTTTTTTAAGAATCACTTGACTTGTGTTTTAGTTTTAATCATTTATAGTAAGATTCAGTATATTTACTTCTTTCAATTTCACTAAAAAAAAAACCTGACTGATATGCTTGTAACATTGTTAATAGGTCCTATTGATAAATTAACAACAATAATAAATAAAATTTCCTATCGTCTATTAATATAATGTGAGCAAAGTCTTTGACATTGTGAAAATTACAATAATACATGCAACATAAGATTATAATGTTAAGTTTTAAATATATTTTTTATTCCTATATTCTTACAAGATTTTAATTTTATTCTCAAAAAAAATTATTTTAGTCTCTATTTTTTTAAAATTCAATATTTTTTTTATCATTAGTGATAAAAATGACACTGACACAAAAATTAATACATGACAATCTCTTAAATAGTCATATAACCAAAAGTGTTGAATTAAAAAAATTCAGAGATTAAGTCAATTTCTTTTGAAGACTTTTAATCAAAACCTTAAAAATATATAAGGACCGCAAAATATATTTAAACCTAATATTAATTAAATGTCCATGGATATGCATCTTCATAGTTTTGTACATAATATACATATTATAATAAACAAATATTAGCTTAACTGAGATTTTCTTGTGACACACTAATTTAGGAATAAATCTGGACAACGGAAAAAATCCGTGTCTCTTTTCTGAATGGTCTAGGAAAGAGAAAGACGCATGTACTTTGTCAGTCTAGGAATCCAGAAAATACATGTATCTTTTTCTCTTATAATGGATCATCCTCGCCTGTGGACAACAATGTGGACACAAGCTTTTTCTCAAGCTTTTTCTCTCATTCCAGGGCTGGGGAAGGGGAAGGGGTACGTAGGACTTTTAAATAGCTGGTAAAGTGAATTCAATGAGGTATGAGCTCAAAAATCAAATATTAATCAAAGTGATTCGGTGCACTGATGTTGAGGATCATAACTCGTGAGTATAACAAATTATATTTAAAAAACGATAAAGATATCAAAGCACAAGGCAACTAATCCAATCAAAAGTTACCATGCAAGAACAAACTGACAATAAAATTTGGTACAATTTTAAAAATAATTGGTATGCTCTGCCTCTTAATTGTGTCATATAAATCATTTTCAAACAGCACAAAAGCACGCCACATCCTTGGAAAGGCTACAATGTTTTAACAGGTACCAGATCATCTCCACAAAGGCATAGCCTTTCAAGAGAATGCTGTTTTAGACTGAGCTTGACTCCCCTGAGATCAAAGGTTCTACTTAACGACAGTCATACTAAATTTAGTGGCTCCTTCACACTGACACCGTTTGAAGAACAATGCAGGAATGACATTCATCATTAGCTTATTGAGGAAACACAAAATTACAAGGAACAGGACAGAACCTGTATATAGCAATTTCTCTTCCACTTAAACAAGGGAAAATAAAATGAAATTCCAGATACTTGCGACATTAATAAGTAACCAACTCAACATCAACGGAATCAAGACCCAAGGAATTAAACTAAACTTATTTACACAACAGCGTCTGACCAAATGGAGCACTGCAGAGCAGCAGAATATATATTATCTCCAAGATATAAACTATGGGAAATAGGTATTTGCCAGATGCCACTTAACAGTATTACATTAACTGCTATTCTAGCTTCCAAGAAGCAAACATGATTTGCATAATAAGTCAAAAAGTATTAATATGTCCAGAGTTTTTACCACTCTTCACATTAAATTGAAGATCAATAAATCACAAAATTTGAATTGAATTTGTTCCAGTAGGAGAAAAATTCCATTGAATAACATGGTTCCTTGCATGAATTCCTCAATAAATAGTCAGAAATAAAATAACTCAATAAAAATAGAAGAGTAGAAAAATTGAATATCAGGATTGCGAGGAGTAAAAGAAACCATTTTATAAGCTTGGATGATCTGAATGGTCATAAAAAACAATTCAAAGGCCTATTTTAGGTTCCGGCCAAAATAACAACAAAAATAATCTGCTTTTTGTGTCTGATTGCTGGTAGATCACTAACTGATTCATTGGATGATCATCATATTCCCTCCTTCAAAGATGCAAGTTTTTGTTTCGACAATATGTATATTATCAACACATAAGGTCTGCTTCAAGGATTGATATTAAGTAAAGTGGATAAGACATTTTCTTTAACCATGCACCAAAGAGATTGGAAGGATAAATGTATTGTGATTGAAATCAATACATAATAGTTAGGAAGAGAAAATAAGACTTTCCTTTTTGAAATCCTGGCCACTATAGTTGGAAAAGAATGTTTTTATATGCTTCGTCATATAAAGCTAAACAGTATTTTAAGTAGCCAACAATATAACCATTTCTACAAGAGAAATATATGTACAGAAGAATTTCCTGAACTCTAACCAATCAGCTTTTCATCATTTTACGAAGAAAATCAAAACTGTACAGCAAAAAAAGTATATTCTTTCTCTATCGATCCCTTGTCTTCTTTATTCTGTTTACTAGAGATTCTATTGATGCTTGGATTCTACTTCCTTCAGTTTGCATCACTGCTTGAGATGCCTCACGAAGATGTTGAATCCCACGGCCCAAACTGGCAATTGAGGGGGCTGCAGGAAGTGACTCAACAGCACACTCAATCCCATCCCCATACAAAAGCAAGCCTGTACAAGTTCCAACACTGCCTGCAAATGTAGCCCAAGGCAAGAACCCAATAGGCTTCACTTTTCTCTTCCTCATTATTTCATAGAAAGCTGTTCTCATAACTGAAATACTGGTTTTTTCAGCAGAGGCTATAACACTATGGGCAACAGCTCGAATCTTTTCAGCAGATACTGCTGCCTTCATGACACCAGACGTTTTGACTCCAGAAGTTGCAATCCCTGGAGCCACAACTTTAGATTGGCCAAAGGCAAAAGCCAGTACTTTCTGCATCTGGCTGAGTCCGATTTTGAGTGAAGCAGGAGTTTTGAATGTAACAACCTTCATCAGCGTCGATGCAGGGACTACTTTGGTCAGGGATGAAGCTCCTAAAACTGCTGTTGCTCCAGCCCCTACTGCCACCACAGGGTTATCTGTTAGTAACCGCTTCTTGTCACTATAATTTAACATAACCCCTTTACCCTCGGAATTTGTGATCAGTTGTCCAACCAGCTCCTTGACTTCAAGAGGAAGAGGAGTATCCCAGTGTTTCCTAAGACCAGCCAAGGCACTAGCATCTACTACAGCCACAATGGTCTTATACTTATCAGTCTGGCTACGAATTGCCTGTGCAAAGAGCACATGTGATTTGTCATCGACCGAAAGCTCAGCGAACTCAATTTTATCTGAGTTAGCAACACTCTTCCTGTCAATTGGTCGTAACGCCTTATTATTTAGAGCTATTCTAAGCCCCTCAACAGCAATTCGGAAAGTATAGACCTCAGAAACAGTTCTCTTGTCTAGAACCTCCCCTCTGTTTACATCCAACAGCATCTTTTGCACATGAGCTAGCGCCTTCCCAATAGTCGGAAGATCACCAAATATACTATGCAAGTCCTCAAGCAAAGGGTAAATAGACCTAGCAAAAGCCGGGGTCTCATAACTAGTCGATGGCTGAATTTCCACGGAACCCCCCTCCAAAACAGAACCATTCTTGGCATTACTAAGCAAGAGGGGATCCAGATAGCCGGATAACGCTTTTGTCAACAGCGACCGGAGTTCTTTATCAAGAGAAAACCTCTTCAAAGCAACAGGAGCCAAAGAAGCAGCTTGGTGCTGCTGAGGAACCAAACTACTAACAAGACTCTGAAAATGGCTTCCCTTATCAACAACACCACCAGAATTGTTATCACTATTATTACCCCAACAACACTTTCCCAACGGAGACTCAACCACAAGAAACGACGATCCAACATCCTCAGCAGCCTTCTTAGCAGCCAACAAGGGACCATGAAAACTGGTCCCAAAAATCTCCCTTAACACAAAGTTACCTGCAACATTCTCATACTTATCCCTACCAATCTTATCAAAGAAACAACGCTTAAGAACCCCAAAAGAAGAAGTGGGTAACGGGTTATCAAACTCAGTAACCCGTTCTTGTTCCTCCTCTTCTTCGGATTGAATCTGAGAAAAGGGGGAAAAACTCGCCTGAACCAAAACGGCGTCGGGTCTAATCTCTCTGATGAGACACTGGGCATCGGAGACTGATCGTTCAGACAAATTCAAAGCAGAGAGAATGTAAATAAGTGATTGGGTTTGGGAATCACGCACTGCGAATACGAATTGTTTAGTGTGATCGGGTACACGCAATTTGTTAACCAATTGCTTCGAAGCTCTGAGTTGGTCGGGTTTGAGAGCTGAGAAAGGCCACAGGTTTTGCAGATTCCACAACAACGCAATCGCCATTGCGGATTCTCCAAGCGCAACAGAAGAAACTACCAAGGGTGGATTTGAGAATTGAGATACTTACCGTGTGACGAGATGAGAAGAATGGGGATTCAGTTTACGCGCCGAAGGATCAGGAAAATTCAGCATCCAAGCGCAACTCAATGCAATGCAATGGACTAATGTACTGTCAAGAGAGTGCAATGGACTAAATTTGTCTGACAAAAAATTAAGTTATTAAATAGTTTAAAAAATATGTGAAATATTCAAATACTTTTTTATTTTTATTTTTTAAAAAAACCTCCGTTTTAATTAAATCACATTATTAACAACAGTTGTTAAAAATAATTGATATATTATTTTTTAAAAATAATAAATATTTTAAAATTTTGTAAATAAATTTATATCAAAGACTAATTAAACTATATTTTAAAATTCATTGAAAAAACGAAAAAAATTATTTTATTAAAAATACATCCATTTTGTTAGTTATCTCTTTTTCACTTTCACCTTAATTATATCTTTCATTCTTTTCCATATTAATATTAGTATAATTAGGTGTATAAATGAGTCAAGTCAAAGTGAGTATTTAAAGCTCAAATTTAATTTATGAAAAAAAAATGTTTAAACTTGTTTTATTTATTTAAATGAGCAAAATTTAAAGTTTGAACTTGTTTTGATTTTTTTTACAAGTTTTGAATACTTTTTAAATTAATTTAATATTAATAATACTTTGTGTTAAAAAGTAAAGTAAAATAGTAATAAAATATAACTTTTAAAAATTAATTTTATATACACAAAGATGACTTAAAATTAAAATTAGTTTTTATTATAAAATATTTTTTTTAAAATTATGATCACTTATTTAAAATATAATTCTTGAAAATTAAAATTAGGTAAATAATATACACACAATTATAATAATAAAAGTATAAATTTCAAGTAAACATAATAAATAAAAATATAATTGTTTAAGTATACATATATTTATGAAGTATCCACCATTTATTAACGTGAAAAACTTGTAAAAACTGAACATGACTCTTTTAAATAAGAGGTGATTGAGTTTGTTTATTTATTTAAATAAATGAGCTCAACTAAACATTTAACAAGTTTAGCTTGAATCATTTACAATACCTCAAATGATTTCTACCTTAAATATAACTATTATTATTAGAACATAGAGAATAGTTCAACTTGCTTTATTAAAGATTAAGGATAAATTTAAAATATATAAATATGTGATACTTTATGCATATTTTAAAGTGACTAATATAAAATAACAACAAAAATTCTAGCATGTGTATTAAAAAAATTATGAAAATATTTAATGTACTTAACATATTTTTTTACCGTAAAATTACAAAAAAAAAAAATAAAACTACTGAAATAGACTCTATTACAATTTTATTATAGGAATAGACCTCATTTTTTTGCTATCCAAAATTCGGTTTCATGGGAACCGAATTTTGAGTTAGTTTTTTTTTTAATATATATAATAAAATAAATATTATTATTTAAATTATATTTATATATTTATATATTTATATTTTATTAAAATAAATATTTATAATATGTTATTCTAATAAATATTTATTAATATTTTATTAGTTATATATAATAAAATAAATTTTATTATTTGAATTATATTTTTATTTTTATATTATTTAAAAATAAATAAAAATAGTAATGATATTAATTTGAAATGTTTATTAAAATTTATTTGACATATTTAAGATAATAAATAATATTTTTAAAAAATAATAATAACTAAATTTTTAAAAAATAATTAAATAATAAGTAAATTATTTTAGTTAGTTTTTAAAAACTATTTAAAATATTTAAATAATAAGTATATTATTTTAGATAATAATATTAATGTTTAAATTATTTATAGTTAAAGAATACTAAATATATTTTTTTAAATTAAAAAAAAAATAAATATTATTCTGTTTATTTATTTATTTAAATATGTAATTTTGACTTAATATTTTTAAATATTAGTATGATAAAATGATATGTTGAATAAAAATTTTATTTTAATTAAATTATTTTTTTTAAAATGTCATTATTTAATATTATAATTTTTAATATCCTAAACCCTAAAATTTTACTATTATAATTTTGAATAAATTTTATTTGAGAATAAAAAATTTATTTTTAAAAAGTAAATAAAATATTAAATTATAATTTAATTATTTATAGTTGAGATAAATATTTTGAAATTAACGTTTTCATATTATTATGGTAAAAGACAAAGTACATTAGTAAATATGATAACAAATTCATAACAATATTAATAATTAACTATCGCCGTAATGGTGGCCAGTTTCACAACGAGAGCAACGTCTGTGACGTGGTAGGTTTCGTCGTTGTGGTTATTGCTCTGAGATTTTAGGATAAACTTGTGGAGGATTTGAATCATCATGAAAGTCTAGTTGTTGGAATGCATTTGATGAATTACTAGGTTCATTAGCAAAATTTAATTGGTAAAAAGACTGCATGTAAGTTTGTGGTAAAAATGGAGTTGTAAAATCAACTCCAAATAAGTTTATAAAAAAAATACTTCGATGTTGTTGGACATGAATGTCTTGTGTTAATTATGTTTACTTCTGGCGTAATGTTCAAAGGAATTGATGCAGTCTCGTGGTACAACGGTGTGGAAGTCGTACCCATTTCAAATGTGTTGGTAGTCCTTAGTTGTTGGTCGCTCCTCCTTGGATCTTATAGTAGTTGTGACACAAATAGGAAATAGATAGAATTAGCAATGTATCATTCCATGTATTCTTGTGTGTGACACAATGGGCCTTGCATTGGATGACCTATTATTGTCAGCTCACGTCTGTTGTTCCATATCTCGATCCATTGAGCATGTCTTGTAACCCAATTTTCATCTTGTCTTCCTCTTATGTCAATTTTGTGGAGGTCATTCAAATTATTCGGTGAAAAAGGGACTTCTTGGATTAGACGAAACTGTAATTTGACTTTATCTGTTTGGTGTCATTCAACAATTGTAAAACAAAAGATGGCGGTACATGAAGTCTACAGTTGGACATCTCTATATGCTTCCATGGGTATTGATGTCTGCAAGTCTTGATATGATACCCATAAAAACTACAAATATATTTAACTTTGTTACTTAAGATGATGTATAAAAAATAAGAAAATAAATATAAAGAGTTACCTGATTAGCTTGAATGTGATCAAACATTGATATGTACCCCACAACATCATTGTAAGGTTTATTTTAAAAGTTTAGTACTTTACTCCCGTTCCATCTGCACACGAGAGTGTATGTTGGTGGATTACTAGAAATTGGCGCAATTTATGGCATGCGATATCATGCCTAGGACATTAACAGTGATGAATAACTACCCATTATTTTGCTACCAACTTCTGTGGCTCTGTACATTTCCCTGTACAACATAGCTAAACAAGCAGAATTCTAACTATATCATCTTGTTCTTCTAAAATTAGTTAATAAAGCTAAATACATAAGATGTACTTTGTTACCTGTTTTGTCAGGCATCAAAACACCTCCAATTAAACCTAGTATATAAGCCCTATAATAGGCGTGAACTTCTTCTTCATATGGTTCTTCTAGTAATGGTAACATGTTGTCTCTCAATCACTTTAGTTTTAGCATAAAGCTAATAAGTGACTCTCCTTTGACTGGCACGATACCAAAATATGTGTGACACACTTTCTCCCAATCAAACATTTTTGGACCAATGACTGGTAAACCATCAACTCTTAGCCCAAGTTGAAGTGCAACATCCTTCAGGGTTATGGTGCACTCCCCTGTTGGAAAATGGAATGTGAGTTTCAAGTCTCCACCACTCGATCAAAGCTGTTATCAATGCGTGATCCACTTTAAGATGCCTTAGCTTTGCTATCCCAACAAAACTAAGTTGTTCAAGTATAGAAACAATTAGAGGACTGGGTTCTTGCATTGAATGACAGAAAGATAAAATCATGTTTTCAGTTTCTTACAGTTATTAATAAATTAGTAACATTATATGTAGAATATTGATTTACATATTCAGTTAATAATGCTAATGTGTAAAACTTACCGTTCTTCCAATGAAGGCAAATCTATGTCCTTGATCGTGAAATGGTAGTGTATCCGCCTGAACACTATTTGTTGGCCAACGCTTTCCAACAAAAGAACAAGTCCAAGAAGCCATAAATAGATTTCACATTGTCAATCATTGCACTTATAAGGTGAAAATGTCAAGCACTAGGCTTGCCGTCAAATGCATTCACAACGGCTGTGCCCAGAGATATCTTGCCATATTGCGCACTAAAGAGCAACATTGGAAAATAATGAAGCTTGAAGGGTGCCACACATGTGCTTTCCTAATCATTTCACAGGATCACAACAAGTTGGGATCACAAATAATTTCTCAAACCATTCGTGAAATTATTGAGACTGATCCATCCACACCCATCGCAACCATCTTAACCCACATAAAGTCCACAATGGGTTATACAATCAGCTATAGGAAGGGATGGTTGGAGAAACAACATGTCATTGAAAATATCTTTGAAAATTGGGAGGAGTCATACCATAAGTTACCTAGACAGTTGCTTGCAATGCAACTGTATGTTCTGGACATCATATGGAAATTGAGTACACAACCAGCATACAACAGTGGCTTGCTTGAAGAGGGAATGTGTTCTTCAAGAGATTATTTTGGACCTTCAAGGCATGCATTGATGGTTTTGCCTTTTGCAAACTAATTGTTCAAGTGGATAGAACATTTTTTACTGGCAAATACAAAGGGACTTTATTAGTGGCAGTTGCACAAGACGGCCGCAACAATATAATTCCCATTTACTTTGCTATGATTGAAGGTGAAACTAGCGATGCATGGTTTTTTTTTTTTTTGAAAAACTTAATGAGATACATAACCCCGCAAGAGAGGTTGTACCTCATTTTGGATCGTCACGAGGCCATAAAAAGTACATACTTCAGAAATGGAAGTGGTTGGACAGAAAACAATTCTGTCCATGTCTATTGCATTAGACACATTGCACAAAACTTTATGCAACGATTCAAAAATTCTGCACTGAAGAAAGATGTTGTCAATATGGGTAATTTTAATTTTTTACATACTCTATATTATCATTAATATTTTATACAATTACTTAGCTAGTTATATTAATTTAATTTGTAGTCTTATTTCCAGCATATGAGATGACTGAACTGAGATTCTTTTACTATTACAACATAGTAAAAGATAATAATCTTGAAGTTGCACAATGGTTGGACAACATTCCAAGAAAAAAATGGACACTGGCATGGGATAATGATGACGCTGGGGACACATGACAACAAACCTAGCAAAGTCAATCAATTCAGTCTTGCAGAAAACCAGAAACTTATTAATTTGTTCCATGGTCATGGCAACATACACCCGTTGCAATAAGTTCTTCATTGACAGAAGTAAGGAAGTAGATGCAATGATTAATGCTAGACATATGTACTCGGAGGTTGTAACTAAAGTAATTCAAGATGCATAGTCAAAGGTGAACACTCATAGAGTCATCACCTTTGACAGAACAAGCACTAGATTTTAGTCGAAGAAACGCAACATCCGACAGAAATTTGACCCATAGGAAGATTTATTGTACAGTTAGATGAAATGTGGTGTGATTGTGGCAAGTTTCAAAAAGTTCACATCCCATGCTCGCATGTACTTACTTCATGTTTACACACACACCACAACTTTGACATCTACATATCTCCTGTGTATACCTTACAACAAGTTTCTAGGGTATACGAGAGTCAATTTGGAGAACTTAGACACGAAGACTATTGGCCAATTTACGCGGACTCAACTTTGTGTCCAAATCCAGAACTGAAAAGAACTGAAAAGGGTTGACCCAAGTCTAGTACGATAAGAACAGAGATGGACATTAGAGAACAATAAAGTCAGATAAAAAATTATTCTTATTGTCATACCCCTAGTCACAAAAAGAAGACATGTCCAAACATCGCTAAAGTTTTTAGTTCACACCATTCATTTATGTTGTTGTTATTATTTTAAAATTTTTTAATGTTATTTTTAATTTTATGAATATTATTACAACTTTTAAATTTTTAGTATTTGTAATTTATATTAAATATATAATTATATATATAATATATCTTCATAATATTATTTAATTATATTTATTAATATTAATAACATAATTTTAAATAAATAATTATGTATAAATTTTAATAAATATTAATATATCAAAATAAATAAATAAACTAGTTATTATTTAATACTCTTTATTTTATAAATATATAATATTAAATAACCAAAAATATAATTTTAGAATATAATATTAATATCATTTTCAAAAAATAAATTTATATTAAATAATATAATAAGAAAAATAAAAATATTATTTATTATCTTAAATATGTCAAATAAATTTTAATAAATATTTAAAATTAATATTATTACTATTTTTATTTATTTTTAAATAATATAAAAATAAAAACATAATTTAAATAATAAAACTTATTTTATTATATATAACTAATAAAATATTTATAAATATTTATTAGAATAACATATAAATATTTATTTTAACAAAATAAAAATATATAAATATATAAATATGATTTAAATAATAATATTTATTTTATTATATATATATATAAAAAAACTAACTCAGAAGGATAGCAAAAAAAATAAGGTCTATTCTTATAATAAAATTGCAATAGGATCTATTTCAGTAGTTTTTTTTTTTTTTGTAATTTTACGGTAAAAAGCTCGACAAATTAATTACCGATTAATACACAAATCCTTTTAAAATATAAAATATTTGTGATTTCCTAAAAAAAAATTATGTAATCATTTAAAGTACATCAATCCTAAACAAAATGATTATACATCTGAGGCACGAAAGGTCGTGTGCACAAAGTTTATATAAAAATTTCTCTATCGGAACAAGAAGAAAAAGAATACATTCAATGTTTATCAACTTAGCCCTATGAATCATTTCTCTCACTTCAACGAAAAAGTCAAGCAACACACTAATATATATCTCTGCCTCGACATATTCAAGATTCGAACCTTCAATGAGAATTGAGGCTTGGTTCAAGTTTTTAAAAATATCAGTAAAAATACTAAATATATTGGAAGCCAATAGCCTTGTCCAAAAAAGAATAGCCTGCCCCATTAGTCGTATTACTAAAAACGATGGTTATGTTTAGTTAACCAAATTATTCTTAAGAATAAATCCAAAAGTTAAAATGAAATTGGTAAACATATTTTCAATATAAATATAAGGAAGAATGTTTGCAACACACTTTCTAATACATTTTTCACGTTGATTAAAATTTATTTAAAAAAAATGTAAGATAAATATTAATTCAAAAATGAAAAAGTGTGTTAGCCAATTAGTTTTAAATAAATTTTAACCAATAGTAAAAAGTGTATTAGCTAATTAGTTTTCATATTTGAAGGTAGCAAGATTTCAACAACAGTAGAAGTAACCTTAAAAAGTTGGAAATTAAATTTAGATGTAAATGGTTTTTGAAAACTTGTACCACCAAACATGAAAACAAACACCCCCATGTAAAGAAACAGTCATTCAAACGCCCATATTACACTGTTGCGGGAATAATCTACACTATAAAATTTGGCTTTCTAATCACCTTAAGATACAACATTTTGACCATGCTAAATGTTTTAGTCTTTACAACACTGTTAAGGAATAGACAAACTTGGGATGCAGTTACCTATATAAGCTGATCATGCAACCTCTCATACCTACGTACTCTGATCAGGTGTTGGCCCTTTAATGTAGGCTGTCAACTACTGAAAAAGCCAGGTCCAGCTCGAGAAAGAAGCTCCTCCCCAGCATCTTTACCCATCTTCATCATATCTTCAACAGCATATGGACCAATTCTGGAAGTTTCAAGAACTGCATAAACGGAATTACACAGGCTTAAAAAATGGTAACTTTTGAAGGTTTAGAGAGTAAACTAGAAGTCTCATATAGTTATGAAGATGTTAGTACCACATGTTCCATCAGGGGAAGCAACTAATCCTCTAAACAAGCAATTGCCATCCTCGTTTCTGCAAGCATACCCTGCAATAGGAGTGCGGCAAGATCCATCCAGAGTTTCAAGGAAGGCTCTTTCACAGGAAACTGCTAGTCTTGTTTCTTCATGATTCAGTGAGGCAATGTATTCTGCCTGCACAAATCAGCCAACCACATGTAGAGAAACTAAATTATGTAACTGTATCAAGTACAAAATCCTTCTACTTGAAATAATTCAGATAGAATATTTTCTCACTAAAAATTCTTGTATTTTGGGAGAAGGATTATTGTATGTTTGAGCAGGATTTATTATGACATCATGATATCAATCTAACATTTTAATATTCAAAGCTTCCACTCCGTCTTTTCCTCCTCCCCAACACCACCATAATTTCAATAATAATATCACATACAAAATCCATCACTTATCATCTTTATAACAGCTACCTTGAGCTATTCCCTAGCATTTTCTAAGTCTTAACCAGCTAGCTGGAACACCCTTCATTACCAATTAGAGATAGATCTACATCTACAAGCCAATTCATCCTAGTTATTGGCCAGGCAGTATCATATTTTCTTTTTCTCAAGCTTATGCTATTTGATGAAGACCTAAGTTTTTCATCCCCTCCATAGCTTCTCACTTGTTTGACAGCAGCCAAAACCCATACATGTAACCTGAAGGCCTGATACTACGGCTTATAGAATATGATTGCACGTTAACCAACCATCATCATCAAACATCTTTTCAAAATGTCCAAGGGGCAAGATCATGCAATGTAGTTAAATACTCACCATTTTATTATCATTACTTCTACAGGCTATTCCAATTGCACCTTGGGCAACAGCTGGAAGCATATCATCAATGGATAGGATTGAAGTCACATTTTCTGTCATATTTAATCGTTTGAGTCCAGCTAATGCCAATAAGGTAGCTTGGACAACGCCGTCACTGAGTTTCCTTAGCCTTGTTTGCACATTTCCACGGAAATTTTCCTCCACCTGAGATTAAAATTATAGGTTAAATAAAATTCCACCAGTGGTCCAGAAAACTAAAATGTCACTAATGAATTAATGCAAAAACAAAATGACGACACCAACAAAAAGAGGAAATGTCCAAGAAACACAAAAACATTAATACAGATGTAAGTCATATTAGAAGGCTAGACTTTTAAGAAGATGACATACGTAATGCCCATTATCCTAGAGTAAGACACTTAATTATGACATTATCTATTACCTTACACTCATTGCCATTATCCATGCCATTAGAGGTAGTACGGGTATACTAACTAATGTCGGCTCTCTGCTGAATCATACGACATATGATTGTGATTGTATTGAGTGCTTTGAACATAATTGAAGTGTTAGAGAAGAAATTGGAAATCCCTCTAACTCACTCACTCTCCAATCACAAGGAAATCAGAAAGGAACACAATACTGAATTTCATTCATAATAATCAAATGATTACAGGAGGGTCTTTTTATAATCTCCAATCCCTTACAACTACTTTTCTGCCATACGACTAACTCCCTTGACATGCTAATTAACCGTTAAAACAGTTATTTTCTATTCTTGCTTCCCTATTTTCTGAAATATTACAATTAAATCCTCTATTTTTCTACTTATAACAATTGTCCCCTCATCAAGTATGGCCTTGACCTCAAGGCCATGTATGATCAAGCTGTCCATGGAAAGTCTGGATATTTCTCCTGCATGTTATGCAACTCCTGCCCTATAACATCTTTTGGATTCGTTTTTGACTATTGCACCAGTACTTTAGTGATTGCTCTATTGCCCTTCTTCATTCTTCTATCCAACACCACTAGAGGTCGAACTTGCAACTCTCCATCTGCATCAAATAAAGGTAATTTTGCTGATGCCATCTGCTTCCCCTGATGTTTCTTCAGAAGAGAAACATGAATACATCATGTATTTTTGTTCCTTAGGGCAGCTGCAATTTATATGCCACCTTGCAAATTCGTTCAATAATTTTAAAAGGGCCATAGTATCTTGCAGCGAGTTTATGAAATTGAGTATTTGCTAATGTGTGCTGTCTGTAAGGTTGAATTTTTAGGTAGACCATGTCACCACATTGGAACTTTGTCTGTTCTCTTCAAATCAGCATACCATTTTATTTTCTCCTGTGCTTTATGTAGATTTTCCTGCAATGTCTTGCTTATTTGCTCTCTTGTTTTGATTGTATATTCCACAGCTTCTACTAGAGATTCTCCATTTGCCACTATAGTAGGTGTGGAAGGTGGGTAGCCGTATAATGCTTCAAATGAGGGTCAGCTTAGTAGTAGTATGAAACTTAGTATCATACCACAATTCTACCAATGATAAGTACTGAGACCATTTCCTAGGCATGTCACCAGTTACACACCTAAGGTAAGCTTCAACTGATTTATTTAAAGCTTCTGTTTCGATTTCAGTAGCTTTACCCCATGAGTTTTCATCAACTCATTCCAATATGTACTCAGGAAAATTGAATCCCTATCAGAAATTATTTCAGTAGGCCACCCATGAAGTTTAATTACCTAATCCATAAAGACTTGTGCTACTTTAGCTGCACCAAATGGATGTCCTAATGCTAAGAAATGACCATATTTAGTTAGTCTATCTATGACTACTAAAATTACAGTCATACAATTAGATTTAGCCAATCCAATTATAAAATTCATGGATATAGAAGTTCATGCTTTTGTTGGAATAGGTAATGGTTGGAGCGGCTCTGCTGGCATTTGCTGCATAGGTTTGTTCTTTTGACAAATCTCGCATTCTAGCACCCATACTTTACTTCTTTCTGCATTCCTTTCCAATAAAATTGTTCTTTTATTTTCCTATTAAGTCAACTCATTTCCAAAGTATCCTCCAATCACTGAGCTATGAAAATGCTGCATAATTTTCTTCCGGACTTCTGATGTGTTCCCTACTACCACTTTTCCTTTTCTTCTTAAAATGTCTCCATTAAAAGTATAGTGCTTATGAGGCTGCTAATGTAATCTGATTTTATCAACTATTTTCTTCAACTTGGTGTCTTGTTGCCAAGCTTCCTTTGCTTCTTGATTAGTTGTGAGATCACTAGCATAATTGTTGCTAAACTGCCTTGGTGATCATACCTGGATAGTGCATCTGCAACAATATTTTCCTTCCCTTTTTGGTATTCAATGCTGAACTCTAACCCCATTAATTTTTTCAGGCCCCAATTATACATTAATGTGGTAGGTTGTTGTTCCAGCAGGTGTTTTAAGGCTTTCTGGTCAATCTTTATAGTGGCCACTATGAGTTTAGAATGCTGTCTTATATATGTCTGCCTCTGTCATTCGCACTTGATTATATTCACTTCTTAAATCCAACTTGGAAAAGTAACTAGCACCTTTCAGCTCATCTAACAAATCCTCAATTAGTGACACAGGAAACTTATTCTTAACTGTAAGTGCACTCAATTTTCAAAAATCAGTACAGCATCTCCAAGAGTCATTCTTCTTCTTCACCAAGACCAAAGAAGAAGCATAACAGCTAGCACTTTCTTTAATAAAGCCCGTGGACAATAGTTGCTTTACTTGTCTTTCAATTTCTTCCTTTTGATTATGTGGGTATCTGTAAGGTTTCAAACATACTAGTGCCTCACTAGTCAGTTGTATTTTGTGATCATATCTCCTTTTTGGAGGCAGTTGTGTAGGTTCCTTAAACAATTGCTGATATTGCTGCAATAGGGCCTCCAATTTTGCTTGTTCTGCTATTGATAAATGACTTTGCTTGTCCTGTGTTGAATTGCTCCAGCAAGCAGAACCTTGTATTACCAAAAGCATTGTTTGCCCAGGAATAGCTTTTAATTTTCCTTGTGTTTCCATTATGTCACTCAACTGCTGTTCTCCGTGTAATGTCACTGATTTACATTGGTGCTGGAATGACATTGTCAATTGTGCACAATTCCAGCATATTTCACCCAAGGTTCTCAACCATTGCATACCAAGGATAACACCAAAGTTGCTGCTTGGCAAGACCAAGAAATCTGCTATGAATGTGCGGTCATTAAATTTCCATGGTACCTATGTGAAGTTTTTTGTGATGACTAATTGCTTGTCTGAAGCCACCGTTACACGAAAGTTCTTAATATGAGTTGTCTTTAACCCAAGCACCTTCACGCACTTTTCACATATAAAATTATGGGTACTACCTGTATCCATTAGAAAAGAACCTCATGTTTCTTAATCAACTCTTTTAACTGTAAGGTATTTCCACCATCAACTCCTTGCAAGGCATTCAAGGAGATATGAACACTTTCATCTTGAATTAATCTAATACTATTCTGTACAAGCTCATTTTCTACTTCATTCTCATTGTCAGAATCTGAGTCTATCTCAAAATTGCCTTGTGCTGCAAAAATAGCACTTAATTTACCCCAAACCTTACATTTTTTGTTTATGATACCTATCCCACTTGTCACCACAGAAACGACATAGTCCTCTAGCTATTCTATCCCCTACTTCTTTTCTAGAAATAGCAGGTGTAGATGTTACCTTTGATTCTTCTACAGGTGAAGAATTTGTGGAAGATTGGGAATGACTTTGCTGTAGACTTGTGATAGGTGTACTACAAAAGTGCTATGTTGTGTTTGACCAAGCTTTTGAATATCGTATTGGGGGTTCAGGGTTTGCAGATCTTCCTATTGCAAATTTCTTTGTCATTTCTTGAAGAATTTTGTCTTGCAACCTTGCTAAACAGACTGCTGCTTGAATTGATGAAGGTTTATGTACTCTGACAGATTTTTCTACTTCAATCCAGAAAGAAAGAAACTCAGAGTTATCTCTTCTGATACAGTGACACGAGCCAGCAAATTGTCAAACACTTCTAGATATTCGATCAAGGGCCCTTCTTGTTTTAGTCGTGCTAATTCAGCCACAAGATCATCAAAAGCTCCATCATCAAAGTGATAACCCACATCCTAAAAGATTTGACTCCAAGATTTGTTCCTGAAATTTGTTGTCTACACATAATGTCTCTACCACGTGAACGCTTTTTCATCCATTGAAAGCAACAATAAATGGCCACGTTGATCCACCAGAGTGCCTTCCAAATCGAAGAATTTTTCAGCTTTGACTCTCCGGTCACAGAAGTTGGTTCCATTGAACAAAAGAAAGTTAATTTGAGCTCTGTCCAGAATTGAAGACGAAAATTCTGATGTCTCACTATGAATTTCCATCTCTGGCGACCCTTTTTTCCGGTGTTGAGCACTGCAACTAAAGCGATGAGGCTATCCATGGATTTTCGTAACAACTCCAACGTTTTTTGCGTCGCTTCTTGAGAATTTGTGAACGTTTTCTCCAATGAATCCTTGCGGGTCTCGAGTTCTTTGATGGTCACCATCGTTACCAATACCTTCTGATATCAATTGTTAGAGAAGAAATTGGAAATCCCTCCCAGACTCACTCACTCTCCAATTACATGGAAATAGGAAAGGAACACAATACTGAATTTCATTCATAATAATCAAATGATTACAGGAGGGTCTTTTTATAATCTCCAATCTCTTACAACTACTTTTCCGCTGTACGACTAACTCTCTTGACATGCTAATTAACCGTTAAAACAGTTTTTTTCTATTCCTGCTTCCCTAATTTCAGAAATATTACAATTAAATCCTCCTCTATTTTTATACTTATAACATGAAGCCACCTATAATACAATAATTATGGTATAAATCAATACCAGTCCCCATTTCATACTTTTCAGAAACTTTTTGGTAGTGTTTTTAAGACATGTTAGAATAGGATGGAGCATAGCATAAGTTATGTTCTGGGTTTGGAGTATTTTAAGAATAAAACAGAATGGGATATTAGGTTAAAAAAGTATAACATATTAGAGGAACCAGAAGAGACAGAACAGAACCGTGTCATTCCATTCTGTCCATAAACCAAAGCTACCATTGTATGACAATGCTGATCCACTTAGTATTAGTCCCACAGCACAATCTAGAGGATGATTTTTAAGCACAACTATCATATAGAATCCCAGATCCATCCAATTTATCTAAGACAATTGGTTACACTGAAAATATGGACCACCCCCCTCCTCATATAAAAAAATTGAATGCCTCCCACCATTGACCTTTAATATATAAAGTACCAAAGACCAGAGGGATGCCCCACAGTTAAAAACCATCTAACAGGAAAATAGCAATGAAAATGAATTGATGATACTATTGCTGTTCTCTCTCAAGGAAAAGGCATTGGAAATCATAGTTTTGTGTTTCAGGCTTTTAGGTTAGACTAAAATAAAAGATAGTTGAAAAAAAACAATGTCAAGAAGAAAGACTAAGTACTGAGTTTAATATTAATAATGCAAACATTGTACAGTGGAAAAATCATGATAGTATAGGCTTACATTTAGAGATGGATATCTGTGGAGTATCTGTGACTTTCGCCTGAGTGAAGCAGTACCAACAACATTTCCAGAGGGTAGATCAGCCAGTGAAGTTGCACTCAAGGATATAAATGCATCTCTAACATCCTCACGTGGAAGATTACATGGTAGAATTGTTTTATCAGGTAAGTAAGTAGGAACATCTTTCATTGAGTGGACAGCAATGTCAATGTCACAGTTTATGAGTGCCTCATCAATTTCTTTGGTGAACAAGCCCTTCCCACCGATGTCTGCAAGCGGTTGTGATAGTATCTTGTCACCAGTTGTTTTTATTATTACAATCTGAATAGCCCCTTCTTCCGCTAGCTCTGGATGTGATGCAATGAGTTTGTCTCTGGTCTCGTATGCCTGAGCCAGAGCTAGTGGACTGCTCTAAACATAACAAGATTATAAATAAACCCAAATAAACATAGGAATCCATGACCATTTCTCAAAACAATAATGGAAGCATGCAGAATCAAGTAGCTAGTAATAATAGGATAAGAAATAAATATAAAATTTCATCACAGAAGAAAACAAAGATGAAATTGCTTTTCTGTCAAACAGTTTCACTTCAAGCTCTATCTAGAGTTTAAATGGGTATGAAGTTAACTTAAATCTACCAAGATAATTACAAGCATTTCATCCACTATTTCAAAGTATCCTCCTCAATTCAAAGTTCAAATTTTCTGTCCCCACTCATTTTCCTTCCTCCAAAACAAGCAACCAGCATACTGTAATCAAGGATCGTGTGACAATCTTGATGAACCATATCTTCTGTTTTGACAATCTGAAATTTATACCAAAGCATGGTAACTGTCTTCATTTCTGTCACAATTAATGGCAATAATAATACAAACATTTAAAATCCAAACAAAACATTTCAGGAGATTCTGAATTCAATATACTCAAATACACTTATTTAACATGCAGAAGCCCCTTTAAAGCAAATGCTTAATATTAAGCTAAAGTTGATTCATTTAAGGTGTTATGAAGAGAAAGTACCTTCCTCTGGTTCCAATTCTGAGGAGTGCAACCTTAGTTTGGTGAGTGTGTTGCTCAACGGCGAGAGAGGCTCTGATGCGACATTTAGAAAAAGATGGGAACGCCAACGCAGAGGTGAATGGAGAACAGAGAGTCTCCATTTCACACACACAACTTGAATTGGCGTTGATATGAATAATATATATCAATGCGATATGATATGATCTTCAAGATAAACCATATGGTCCTACCTTACCCAATTAAATTTAACTCTTTATCCAGAGGATTAAATGGGATACAACATCAAAATTGTTTCACTTGTATTAATCGGGTCATTACCGGGAGCTAATGATTATCAAGTTTTATATATAATTTGTAAGTATTAATTTTTTATTATGTTAAATAAATTTTTTTATTATATGTTTATTTTTAGTTTAAAACTAATTTATTTTTTATAATTTATTTTAATTTAAAATATTTATTATTATTATTATTATTATTATTATTATTATTATACAATTTTAAAGAACTTATAATGTTTTTAATTATTTAATATTAAACATTTAATTTAATTGACTAATACTCGTGTAGTATAAATAAGTTACTTTTAAAATATTAATTAAGAGATTATTTGAATATATTTATATTTTAATTCCTTATGGCATAAGACAATATATTTTCCTTAAAAAATTTTTTAAAAAAATGATGTCTTTTTTTTTTATTACATGAGAACAATTTTTAAATATTAAATATGAGATTTTTTTTAAAATTACAGAAATACGAAAGTTAATAGTATTTTTTGGTAAAAATTTATAAAAAAAATGTTAATGACATTTTTTAGAATTTTAAAACTTTTTATAATTTTTTTAAAAATGTCAATTTCATTTTTTAGATTTTTTATTTTTAATATTTAAAAAACATTTCATTTTTTGAATTTCCATACCTCCATAAAAAAACTAATATTAATAAATTTTATATTTTTTATAATTTATCTTTAATTTTTAGATTTTAGTTTTTTATATTTAAATTAATAATCCAAAAAATATTATATAATAATTTTTTAACTATTTTATGTAATAACTTTTAATATCTTTTTAAAAATTTTAACCTTACATAATTTTTTTTTTTAAATTTTTACTCGATGTTATGATAAGTTAAAAGTATAGATTCTAATTTTTTTTTGCTTAAAATAATATTTTTAAAGTACAAAAAAAAATAAAACAGTATTACCTTAGTTGTGAGTGTAAAATAATATTATTTATATTGAAATAAATAAAATTATAAAATGAGACAATAATACATAAATATTTTTAAAATATACAAATTAATAAATAATTGAAGTCTTAAATATGTTTTAACTACTTTTAAATAGGACTTATTTTAAATTAATATTTATAAAAAATTTATTTTAATACTTAACTATTTTTTTTAAATTTTATACTTAACCTGTCAGTTAAATGGTGACACTACATCATTCCAATCTCTTCACTACCTTATCTTTAAATTTTGTATGTTACGAATTTACATTAATATTTTATTTTTTTAAAATAAAAAAATTAAGATTCAAGCTCGCAGAATTCATTTAATTATTTTTTTTATGTTTTACAAAGTAAAAATATATAAGTGATACAGAGAGACTACTTCCATGGTACCATTAGTTTCTTCTTATAAAGCAAAAAAAAAACATATTCTAAAAATAAGATTATCATTGATGAAGGAAAAAGAAAACAATATTAATATAATAAATAAAATAAACTTAACACCAATAATATATTTTCATCCATAATGACATGCAAAAAATTAAGATTATGTTATTCATTAAAAAAATAGAAAAAAAATTAATATTAAATCTTTTATATAATTCTCTTTTTTCAGGTACAACAAATTTCAATCTCATATTTTATACTGCTGAGAAAGTTAGGATTTAAAACATTGAGTCTTAAGATTTAGAAAAGAAAAATTAGAGTTCATCATAACAAATAAGAAAAAAGTTCTAACTAACTATATACTGTTATCGTATTTAATATTACATATTATAAAACAACATAGTATATATTAACTCAACTGTCACACGTCACTTGTTAGTATTCCATTTCTGGTTTGTACTTAAACTAAAATAATGGAGAAAGATGGAAGTGAAAGACTCATTCCTAAGTCTAAAATGCTTAACTCATGGATGAAAATGAAGGTGTATTCTTCAAAACCCAATAACTGCCCCTAATTGCCCCACCACAACATTCGTTTCCTTTTTCAAAACTCTGACTATTGCATTCACTCTTCTCCTCACTGATAACAAATGCAATGGCTTAAGCAGAGATGATATTCTGTTGCTTTCTTTCAAGTACGCAGTGTTGAACGACCCTCTTTACGGGCTTGCAAATTGGAACTATACAACAGAACTCCTTGTTCGTGGGAGAGAGTTTAATCAGAATCTCAAGTCCTTCACCAGGGACATCGATATGTGTGGAGAAGCAACGAAGAATCTGTGTCCCATTCCTTCTTACCCAAAGCGTCTTCTCCTCTATGGAAGTTATAAGCTTCTTCTGTAAACTCTACCATCTAGGCGATTCTCCATGTTAGATACCTTACAAAGCCTTTGTGGCTTCTGCTAATGTTCTTAAATAAGAAACTTTTGTGGCTTTTCCTTTTCCCATCTTATTTATGCTTTAGGTTGTATAACACTAGACTTGAATGACCAATCTATTCTACTTTTATATTCATTTTGATTTTAGAAAAATAGTGTATTTTTATGATGAGCTTGAGTTATAATTTAAGTTATCTTGTTAATTTTAATTTTATATTTTATATTTTATTAATTCTGTAATTTAGCTATAAATTATATTAAGATTTATATATTTTATTTATAAATTGGGTTAACTCAATCGTATTGTAATATTATAATTTTTTATTGGATAAGTTTCAATTTAGAAAAATAATTAAGCAGGGACGGAGATAAACTCGTCCCTTTAAGTTTGAATTTACGATATAAAAATTTTAAATCAAGCAAGAAACTTTTGTAAAACAAAAAAAAAATATTTTCAAAATTATATTAAAATATTGTTTTGAGATAACTTATGGAATGTTCAGTAAGAGGATTTTAAAAGTTTTCCATAAATTTGAAATTAAAAATGTTATGAGTTTATCTTTTAATTATAAATTAATAATATGAAAATTATAGATTTTGGTGGAGAACGTAAATCTTAAAGTTATTCTCTTCGACCGGAATACTTTCTAAAACACACTTAAATTTTTTTTACAGAATACATATTCTTTGACTCAAATATAAAAATAATGCAAAAGTTAATATTCATTAATAACTCTTTTATATGTATAAAGAGAATTTTTTATGTATGTAAATTTTTTTTAATAATAAACTCATTTTATCATGTTTAGATGTACGATTTGAGTTAAATTTAAATTAAATTAAATAAAAAAATAAAAAATAAAAAAAAAAGAGATCGAAATCTTAAATTTAATACAAGTCAAACATAAAAATTCATAAAAAAATACAAATATCAAAATAATGCTATATAAATAATTTAAAATTAAAACACTAATTATAAAATTAAAATAATCAAATATGTAAAATAAAAAAATGTATCAATTAAATTGAACCAAATTGATGATATAATCATAATCTAATCTACATCAGATATATTTTTTTAAACTAAAAATCAAAAAATCAAATATTTTTAAAAAAATTAAGAGATAAAATTGTTTTAGAAATTAATTCAGCTCCAGCTAGAATTCGTTTGATATGACTGTTAATTTTCAGTTTTAAAATGTTAAAAATTTAAAATCAATTTCTATGTTTACAACTTTTAGTTTCAAAGTTTTGTAATTTTTAATTTTAAAAATTACATTTTATATATAATTTTTGAGTACTAAATTTTAAATGAGATTATTTTTAAAAGTATTCTAAAATATAAACATTTTTACGGATTAGTTTTTTTTTCATTTCAAAATTTTATTTTATTTTACATTATATATTTTATTTTTAAACTTAATAATAACATAATTTTTTATTATTTATTTTGAATCTTATTTAATTTAACGGAATATTTATTATTATTAATTATAATATTAATTTTTAAAATTTTATAAAATTTAATATATTTAAATAGTTATATAATAAATTTTAAATTATTTAAAGAAGGAAATTAATTTAATTTAATGATATCCGTAACGTGCATGAGAAAACTATTTCTTTTAATTAATTTGTAATATTCTTGCGTGGTTGTTGTTGTGTTTTTAAGAGAAATAAAAATTGATTGCATGATTTCTTTTTGCTACTAAAATAAAAAATAACACTTATTTTTTAAAAGAAAAACTGAAGGAAGATTATTTTAAAATTAAGTTAAAATTATTACTTTATTTTTATTGTGTTTTGTTTAAAAATCACATTTATAAACCAAAAATTGAAAACCTGCAACTGTGAACTCTCTATTCTTGTTTTGAAATTTGAGATAAAATTATTTCAAATTAAGTTTAAAAAAATTTAACTGTATTTTAGTTAAACAAATCTTGTCTTAAAATTTATATTTAAAATTTAATAACTAAAATTCACAAAAATAAATAAATAAATCTAAACAAGTCTTTAATTTGTATAAGTAATAGTAATGATTAAAAATATATTTAGAAGAGAGTGTTTACTCTTTTCATTTGATTGAAATAAGTTTTTATGTATAACTTCTTAAAATAAATAATTTTTAATTTATGTAAATATCTAATTTTATCCAATTTTCTTTTAAAAATAAATTTTAAAATTAAAAAAATAAAATATAATAATTTGATTTTATAGGAGGTTAAAAAATAGATTTTAAATTTAAATTTTTAAATTTAAAATCAGATTTAGAAATGGTCAAAGTAATTTATAAATTTTAAAGAGAGTGGATAAGGAAGAAAAAAGTAGTAATCATAAAATAAGAGGTCATGAGATGTTGAAGTCTTTATTAAAATAAAAATAAATAAATAAATAATTATATATTAAATGGGATCTATAGTTTCAAAAAATGCTTATAAACAGGAAGGAATAACTTTTTTTGATGAAACAAAAGGAGAGAGAACTAACACCTTTTGGAGAGCACGAGAAAATTGAGAGTGTAGGAAATGAAGAGAGAAAAAGAGGAAGAGAGAGAATTTAAAAGTCGAAAGAAGGAACGAGAATTCAAGAAAGAGAGCACGACGAGACAAAGAGGAGAGAGGACAAAGTTACAAAAAAACAAATATTCAGAGAGCACTAAGGATATTCAAAACTCATGAAATCAATAATATGTTAGGAGCTGATAGGGAGAACTCCAATAAAAGAATCTTAAGTCAACACGAGAGAGCCAACAAAACAAGTAAGAACATATTTTATCTTTTTTTAATTCTTTTTCTTTGTGTATTTTCTTTCTTTTTTTCTCTTCTTCTTTTCTTCTTGATTCTCACTCGTCCATACAAAATTAAAAAAATCTAATTTGATGAAACATTAAAAACTGTTTTCCTTTTATTCCTTTCCTTTTAATAAAAATTTAATTTTATTAAACCCTAAAAAACCTAATTCATAAAAAATCCTCCCTTCTTTTTGTCCCAAAAATCATAAGGTTTCTTTTTATGCTAAAAAATCATTCTTTTTGCAAATTTAAAAAGAATGCCTATTTTTTTTTTCAAAAATATCTTTTTGCAATGATAAACCTTAAAAAATTTTAACCTTAAAAAACCTAATTTTACCCTTAAATTATTGAAAAGACCCTAATTCCCCCTCACCCCCTTTCAACTCTAATTCCCCCTCCCTCCATCTTTTTTCTTTTTTCCTCTTAAAAATTATTCTTTTTGAAAAATCTTAATTTTTCATCAATATCTTTTCTTTTTTAAAAAAATCATCCTTTTTGCAAAACCCTAAAAAATCTTAATTTCTTTTTCAAAATATTTTCTTTTTTTTTCTCTTAAAAATCCCTTTTAAATATTCTTTTTTGCAAATCCTAAAAAACTTAATTTTTTTTTAAAATTCCTTTTTTGCTAACCTAAAAAAATCCCTTTGAGAAATCCTAAACCTTAATTTTTTTAAACCCTTAAAAATCATCCTTTTTCACAAATCTTTAAAAAAAATAATTTTTTTGTAAATCTTACAAAAAAAAAATCCTAAATCAAGAAAGAGTTATTTTCTCATTACTTTTGTTTGTATTTGTTCTGAATCTTTTTCATTTATTTCATATGTTATTTTTTATTTCCTCTTTGCATATAAAAATTAAACCTTTGTTGTCTAAAATAAAAATCTTCTGAATTCACGTAACAATTAAACGATTTTGATAGAGTGTTGGATTCAACTTCAATGTTATTTAGATCATAATAGTTTTATTGAGTAGTCTGTACTAACTTGGACTCTCTGCAAGAGTGAATTTATTAAAAAAATATATATCAAAGTAAAAATTAAGTTTTCAAAATTTTTTTTTGAAACTTACCCAAAATTCAATTTCAAAAAAGTTTCACTAATAATAATAAATAAAAATCCAAGTTTTCCAAAAAAGATCTTTGCAACTTTTGTAACTTATGTTAAACCTAATTTTAAAAAGAACTACTTCCTCTATTACACACGTAGGATATGTAGGAGCGTGAATCTAACGTGTCAAGTCTAAAATCTTTCTAAATTTTTTTCAGGTCTAAATTATTTTTAAACCATGATTAGAGAAATTGTTATGTTTATTTTAAAAATAAATAAATAAATAAAATACTAAGATAAAATTTTTTAAATATATTTATTTAATAAAAAATACAAAAAAAAGAATAACATTGTCGTAAATACTTCATTCTTTTAATTCAAATAAAATTTAAATTGCATTCTTTATTTTAAAAAATATAAAATTAAAACCTTTTAAAAGTTACAAAAATAAGAAATAAAACTAAAAAATAATGATAAATTTGAAAATAATAAAAAATATTAATTATTTTTTTAGAGTGAAATAAATATTTTTAAAATTAAAATAATTTTTACACAATTAACTAGAGGGTAACCGTTTTAATCAACGGATGTCATAGGGTACTAATACCTTTCTTACACATAAATGACTTTCGAATTCAATTTTGATTTCAAAGATTAGTTTTTTAAAATTTCTTTTTAATGTTTTCTTTAATAAACTTTGATGGTGACTCCATGTAATTAGTTTTTAAAACTAATTACAATTCTGTTTCTACATAGTTCCTTTTCTCTACACGACTATCGTCCCAACGTGATCCCGATTGCCACAATTGACATTGATAAATTTTATGGTATAAATTTTTTATGCAAAAATAACTTATTATTAAGCGTTTAATTAAGTTATCATTCAAATACATACTAAATTAAATTATCATTTTTAATTTAATATGTTAACTCTTCACCTAAATGATAACTTGTTGTTTAAAATAAGAGTATACACTTTTTATCAAGAATATTATTATGACTAGAGCATCTAACATTTTTAGGGTCAAATAATTCATTTATTATCTAAATGCATCCTAACTTAAAAATATTTTATTTATTTTTATTATATTATTATAAATCTTAACTTTTGAATATCAGATCGTTTGTAAAATTTTTAATATACTTTTAACTAATTTATTTTAAATTTAACATATTAACTTTTCAATTTTCACTTAAAGTGTAACTTGTTATTTAAAATAAGAGCATGTACCTTATGATCCATAGTCAGTCAGTCTCAGAAATACAACAAATCGACTATCTTGATATTTCTAATACATACCAACTTAAACTAATATATAAAGAAGATATTCTCCTTATCTAATCAAATTCATACTACAACTTAGGATAATTCTCCTAACTTGAGTGTTGGAGTGTTTGTTATAGAAGTACCCATTACACATATACCAATGAATCAAACAAACACCTTTAATCATGTAAAATAACTATTCGCATTAGAGGAGCAACTCATCCTATTCTTTTGTGTCAACATCTTTCATGTGTCAAAGCAAATATTTACTTTTAAATTATTTATTTTATAATATTTTTATTTTTAATAGTGTATTTTAATAAATCATAAATATTTTTTTTAATCATTAAAAGTATATACACACACTAATTTTAAAATGAATCATTATAAATAGTAAAAATGATTAACTTGGATATATTTTCATTGATATGAATCTTCTACCGTTCTAATGTGAACATGAACCTACAATCAGCATTTGCTTAAGAGAATTTTGGCTAGTTTAAGTGAAATGAGTTAATCTCACTTGAGCAAATAAAATCTCGCTTAAGTGAGATACCATGCACTTGTCAATGTATGAAGCAAGCCTAAGCGAGATAGAAGAAATCATAAGCATTCCACACTTAAGCGACCCAATACCTGCTTAAGCGAACAAGTGACTTAAGTCCATCCAAGCGAATGTAATTACTTTTAAACAAATTTAGCAGAGAGCCATGGATTTCAGTTATGTAATTCACTTAAGAGTCTTAATATTTTCTTAAGCAAAATAGGATTCGCTTAAGTCATGTCAAGCAAATTTAATTAGTGTTAAGCGAATTTGAGACAAAGTGCAATGGTTTAGAATCTTGTCATTTGCTTATGCAAATATGGATCCGCTTAAGCAAGTTTGGAATTTGTTGAGCCAACTTGGCTGAGATGCAACAAATTAGAATTCGCTAAAACAAAAAGTATTCACTTAAGTGAATAATGCAAAAAATGAGTTTATTATGCAGAAATATACAACATGAAAGGTTGGGCCAAAATGTGTTTATATATTCCATTCCATTCCATAACAAGAATATAGTTGTTCAAAATAGATAAATATATGAATTATAAGCAAATCAACATGGATAAATACTTCATTCCATTTCATTAATAAAATATAATTGTTCAAAATGAAATATTACACAAAATGAATTCATTCATACATATAGAATGAAGAAACAAAAGAATTTTTAGTGGTTGCATGATCAAATTTCATCAAGGATTGAATCATTGGTATCATGAAGTTGGCTTACAAAATAAGAAGAGAATTACAAATAACCATGAATGAGTAAAAAAGAAGAAAATTTTATTAATGTAAAGTTAAGTTGAAAAGTATTACTCTTAACAAATTTGTGAAACTTAATGTATTGACTAATGTGTAAAGGGGATCATAAGATGGAGGTGCTAAAAATGTACTTCAATTGGATCAGAAATCATGTGTTGATATTCCTAAAACAAATTGATATACATATTATTGTTTGGTGTTATAAAATGGAAGTTAAATGCATGTATTTATTGAAATTAAAAATCATTATAAAAAAGTACCTGATGATTGATCTAAAATTGGAGTTCTATTCTTCTTTTTCTTTACTTGTAGCTCAACCTAACTTTTGAATTATTTAATTCCTTTCCTCTTGATGCTTGGTCCTTGCTTTAATCCCTTAGGTTGCGTACCATCATTATTTACCATAACTTCAACATCATCTCTTTTCTTGTCATAACTTTGTGTCTATTATCAAAGCTTTGTGATTTGATCGATTAAATTGTTAATATTATCATAGAATAGATGACAATATTCTTCTAAACTAGATATCTCAGAGGCTAACTTAATTATTTTACATGCTAAGTAACAGTATCGGCATATGGTATTAAGTTTAAGATCTCCTTCCACCTTTGTTCTTTTTACACTATGAATAATTCCACAACGATCTTGTATTGTCCATATCTTAAATGTATTTTTCAAGGACAATCTTTATATCATTGGCTTCAAACACTTTTTGTAATGCCTCTAAGTTTGTAATATTAATTATTGTTATTTATATAAATCTAAATGTATATATATGTGTGTACAAGTGTAAATGAATATTGTGAATTTACCTTAGATGTGTAATGATGGTGTTTTGTGTGTAATGAGTATGAATATATGTGCATATATGTATGTTGGGGATGTGTGTATGTATATACGTGTATGCATGACTGGATAGGGTTGAAATGAGCTAAGTGCCTAAGTGCAGGGCGTGATACTGGATTGTTGTCGCTGCAAGCAATAGCGCCCTAGGAGAAATGACTGAAATTGTCACCTTTTCGCTACAGCTAGAAAGGGACAATTTTGGGTGCAATTCTGGGTGCAGTCTTGTTGTAGCGAGATTCTGTAGAAATCAGAGTGCAATTTTCTCTGATTTTTTTTCTATAGCGAGAGGGCGTGTCGCTGCAGCAAGGGGATCTCTCGCTGTAACGAGAGTGTCGCGACCAGAAAAGGATTTAAAGGGGGTTAGGGTTCAAGGAGAATTATTTCTCCCTCTCCCTTCAAAATTCCTTTGATCCTCTCATTCCTAAAGCCCTATTCCACCTATTAATTGCCTCCAAAGCCGTTCGGGAGCTTGATTGAAGGTTGAATCCGTGTGGAAAATGCTTGGAGGTAAGTTTTAATGGTTAGGGTTTCGATTTTTCATCCTCTTTCTCTATTTTCGTGGTTCCCTTGGGTTCTCATAGAGTTTCTCTATGTGTTTAGGACGAAATCCGTGAGGGAAACACTTTTTGGTGGATTTAACGCGTAGGACATCAATTCAAGGTAAGAGGAGGCTCTATCCTACTCTTTTGTGCAATGAATTGTTGTTATTTCGCTTAATATTGTGTTTTGGCTGAGTTAGGAGTAGGACATTGCTGAGAAATGTAATGTGGGCCATGTGCTATTATATGTGAACATTATGTGTGTTGACTCAAACTTGATGGATATGAATTGTATGTAAATGTTGCATAATAGATGAATATTGGCTATGTGCCGTGTGAGGTGAAATGAATATGGGCCTAGTGCCGTGTATTTGAATGCAATGTGAGCCGTGTGTAAGCATAATCATTGCATGTATGAATGAAATATATGTGTGAATGGGCGTATTAGCGCCATTGTGATATGTTGTGAATTGTTCAGTGATACACTGGGGGTGTGAAAGATGAGGACGGTAGAAATACCTTGGAGAAGAGAGAGTAGTGGTGACACCGACTGCAGAACGGATGCACTACAGGCCACACACTCTCTTCCTGACTAGACCTCTGACCACTATCCTTGCTGAGTGACCCGTAATTGGATGCATGGTATTCGTGAGGTGGGGTAACCAGTGACCATTCATGGTGTAAATCTGTGATCACAGTACTATAGTGAGTGTGGCTGGTATGCGTCTGCATGGATTTGTATTTTGTACTTATTGATGTGAATTGCTGCTTGTGATTGTATTTGTTGAATGTATTGAGAAGGTTCTGGAGGTGAGATGTTAAATGTGTGTTTTGGGTAGTGTAGAGTACTCACATTTACATTTATTTTTCAGATAATCAAGACGATCAGCATCAAACTCAGTGAATGGATGGATGGACTGCTATAAGACTTAGTTCATATTTTAAAATTTGTTGTAACTAAACTAGTCTTATAGCAGTCATTTGATATTAATTTGTAACATTTCCCTTATTTTGAAGTATTTTATGAAAATTGGTTATTTGAATTTGTGAAATTCTTATTAAATTGAAATTAAATTTAAGGTGTTACACTTTTAATGCATAAGAACAAAGTATGCCAAATGTTTCAAACTTTTTACTAAAAGCAATATGTAGTAGTTCAGGAATAATTAAATATAATTGTCCATGACCTTTGTTGATTGACTTTAGTAATGACATATTCAATTAAAGGAGGAGTTTCAATCCTTTGTGATATGCAACAAGTCAAGAATTGGGCAAACTCTTATTAGAATAAGTTAAACATTGTATGTGTGTAAACCTTGACCATTTGTATTAGTATTGGCGACACCCCATATTGCAACATGGTTAGCTTATGACGGGAGTTTTACTCACACTTCAGCTCGTTGTAATGTTTGTCTTCAATAACCCATTCAAAGTGATTGGAGAATTATTTTATGTTAATACCGGGTTTCATACTTGCCTTCAAATCATAATTTAAGCTTTCACTTAGTTGAGTACTTTGCATTCCAAGGTGAACATATGCTTGAGATAATATGATGCATATTTCTTCTTTATGGAATAAAGTGAAGTAACCCAATAATTTTCTTCAACATTGTATCTTATAATCAACTTTCTTCAAGCCTTCTTAAAGTTAATTGAAGCATCAAACTCATAGATGCTTTCAAATCTCTTAAAAAATAACTTCCTCCTTTCATCAAATTGTCAATGTATTTTATTCCATTTGCATTAAGTGTCATGTGCATAAAACATGATGTGTCTCAAACATTACTTGGACAAGTGCCTTGGCCATTACTTGATCTTGGTTTATAAAAATCGTTTGAGGTTTTTTTTTTATTGTGTGTTTTCAAGAATGTTTTAAACAATCATTGACATAATTCTATCGTTTCATCATACAACAAGGTTGCTCTGAAGATAACAACACCTTTATAATGGTTAAAACCTGTAAGCAATGCTAGAGGCCTATTATCACGTTGGTGCAATATGTAGTGTATAACGATATGACTTCACCAAAAAACCGTAATCAATCACCTTGCATCTACCCAAAGAAACATATGTGATTTGTTCCTTAGCATCCATATGATTTGCACGAAAAAATGTTGGGTTATCTAATAACCATCGCTAAAAGTATTGCATTAGACAACTAACTTTTATGTATATCATTCCTCTTTATTTTTTTGCCTTCAAATAATTTTTTTGCATCCAGGCGGATTATACTCAACATTAGCTCAATGTCCTACAAATATGCTCA
The DNA here is from genome assembly GCA_024086825.1 of Abrus pulchellus subsp. cantoniensis. Classification (NCBI taxonomy): domain Eukaryota; kingdom Viridiplantae; phylum Streptophyta; class Magnoliopsida; order Fabales; family Fabaceae; genus Abrus; species Abrus pulchellus. The sequence goes on from CM044054.1 coordinate 23,711,923, forward strand.
TGAGTTGAAATGATGATTTTTGTTGTAATCCTGAGCACTCAGCTAAATCAATATAATGAGCTTGAACTTTCGTTATCTTATGATGAGAAACAAACATATGTGTTGTTTCTAGAAGTTATAATAAGTGGTTATGCTCTTCAAGAAACTCATGTATAACATATTTGTTGTTGTTTTCCAATGACAATGTTATTCTTACAAGACAATCAATCCTAGTATTTGGTTTGTGGTTGATAACTTGTGCATTTCTTTTATCTTCCTTTCAATGCCTTTCTTTACAACAAACATATATACAAGAAGTAATCATACCATTTACCTTTCGCTTGTTAAAATATTGTTTCCTCACACCAAATCCAGCTAGCCTTCCATATTCAAACCAAAATTGTCATGCTTCTTGAAGACTTTTGAATTGTAACCCAACTTTTGGCTTCCACGCAACATCTATACTCATCATTTTGTCTTTACTCCAATAAAATGCGAAGAAACATTATAAGAATTGATTCCTTGAAGACATATTTTTAAATCCAAACAAAATGTCAAATAAATGTTCACTTTTACGTTGACATTAATATTTTTAAATCCATTTACCTTTGTGTTTGAAGACATTGGTTGGAACGAACTTGCTTAAGACATTCCAAGGAGTTAGCATCAAATAGGTCCTTTCTTTACCAAATCTTCCCACAAGATAAATTAGTTTAGTGTTTCATAGAAGGAAAGCTAAAGAAATCCTTATTTCTTTCTCTATACATCACTACACTTATGTTTTGTGCCAAAAAATAAACATATTTGCTTAAGCACGAGAAATTTGCTTATGGTAGATTTTTGCTTAATTTTTTTTTTTTGCTTAAGCTAGTATAAAATGACGCTAAAGAAAAAATTGCAATGTTTAGAATTTTTAAAAGTGGAACTAAGGAATAAGAACAATTACAACCCTTCATTATTCCCACTTTCGCTCCTCTTGTCTGAAAACTTCGTTCTTTCTCCCTAATCTTAACCTTAAACCTAGAATATTTCTTAAGGACAAAACCACATTGCAATGTTAGGTACTTTTTCTTCAATCTTCCTGCACTATTCTTTGGTGTTGTTTTTCAATGTAAATATGGTTTTAGGACATGTTTTTCCTTATTATCATTTTGGATTATATGGCTTTGATGTATTTTAATCTTATACATGCTTCCATTGAACTGATAAAAAAAATAACTTATTTGGATTATATGTGCATGGTGTATGTTGGTTCTCTACATTGTTAAATTTGCTTAAGTATAATGAGCTCGCTTAAGCAGATTTTTTACATAGGGGAGATGAAGCGTGAGATATTTGATTAAGTGAATTTGTCATGCTTAAGAAGTTTATTCCTCACATTTGTTTATTCTAAAATTGTTTTTTTTTTTTTTTTGTTTAGGATGACACCTAAGTAGTCTATTCCTCAAAGAAAGAGGCAAAGACTGGATGTTGGCCAAGGTTCACAACAACATGAAGAACTTATAGATAACCAATAGCAACCATTACCAATAGAAAAACAAACCGTAACCTTAAAAAGGGATACTTAATTTCAGAACCATGTCAAAGGAAATTTTAGCCAAGTGAGTTACTACCTAAGAGGAAGGTGGTATTAGAACAAGGAAAGTATGAGGAATTTAAGCAAGAGATTGTTAGAAGGATATTTAGTAAAAACAAAAAATTCTTTTTTATTGTCTATTTGAATTGATTTTAACTGACATATAAATTGCAATATAGCCATTACTTTGAATTTCTTAAAATTGGTCAATGTCTCAAATTTTTTATGTATAAAATAAATCCATGTGAATCTTGAATATGCATCTATAAAATGAATATAGAACCTATACCCTTCTCTGGATGGATATGGTAAAGGTCCCCATACATATAAATATACTAATTGAAGAGGAGCACTAAAAGTAGCATTTGAATCATAGAAAGGTAAAATGTGGAATTTTTCCATATAGCATAAAGAGCAAACAAATTGAGTTTTATTCATATTTGAAACAAGTACATGTTTATGGACAAGTGTACCCGTCAAAAAGTAATAAATGATTCTAAAATAAGTTATCAAAATATAGTCTTATAAGAATTGTTTGTAATTACTAAAAATATCTTAATTTAATTGTTTGAACTTAGAGAATACAAAATTAAATAAAACAAGAATTTAAATTTAAAAATGATTAAAAAAATTAAAATAGCTTAACCTTTGACAATAAACTAATCGAGAAGAAGCATGTGAATTAGTTTTAACAACAAAATTCAAAGCAAAATTCCTAAAGTTTCTATTAGCATGTGAATTAGTACAAGTATAACTCAAGGAACTAATTGTTATAGAAGAATGTTTATTAGCAACAATTGTAGATTGTCAAACACATACAGTTCTACTTTAAGAGTCACTCAAAGCAATATACTCTTGGTTATGTTTTCACAAGACAAATACTTGGGTGAAATTAAAAAAAAAATAACATTATCTTGAGCAAATTTAGACACACTAATTAAGTATTTGGAAATGTTTGACACATGCAAAAGGTTTTTTTAATGTAAGGAAACAAATATTAACAAGAAATGTAGAGTCATCTATATGAGTTATACCTATAGCACTGCTATTATCCATATGAACTTTTTCCTGTCCAGTGTATTCACATTTAATTATTAGATTGTTAAGATCACAAATTAAATGATTGGTAGTCCCTAAGTAAAGGTACAAAGAGTCATCATAGGTGTAGTTTTGGGTCAAAGTTGCTATCATGGCATGCATACCTTGACTGTTATTGCCTTGTTAAGGATTTGTAGAGGGTTGAGAGCTAAGATTTAGTTTTGAAAATTGTTGATCAAACTTGCGCCAATAATGGTAGGCTAGGTGTTGAGTTTTGCCATAAACCTGACAAACAATCTTGCTTCTTCGAAGATTGAAAGTTACTTTTCCTTGGCCATAACCTCTACCTTGTGCCTAGCCACGACCTTGGACATTTCTTCCTTAAGTGGTGTTGGGATTTCTTTGCTAAGCAAAGTTGGCTTGCATAAAGCCAACATCATTCTTTTTATGCCTTTCGAGTCTTTCTTCTTGAGCCATTAGTAAGGCTGCAATTTGTAAGACCAAATATAGTTTAGATCTGAAGAGCACTTATGTCACAAAAGCATCATATTTTTCAGACAATCCATCAAATATTGCTTCGATATGTTCTTTTGGAGTCAATGGTGACCTAATTGCTCCTAAGGTATCAATTACCTTCTTGATTTCAAGCAAATACAGATTTATAGGTGTAGATTTTCTTATTCTCTTATCTTAATCTTCAGCTGCTTAACCCTAGCCTTTATATGAGATGCAAAGTAAGTCCTCACTAAGTTCAAAACTTGATAACATCAGTCAAATCCAACCACCCTGACTTTGAACTAGGTTCCATTGACTCAAGAAGCCAAGACTTCAAGAGATTACCTTGTTATTCAAAAATTTTGAACTCTATGGTTAGTGTATCAGCAAGTTTGGATGCTTCATCCTTAAAATTTATAGGAATCTCAGCAGCACCATCGATGTGATATGTAGTTGGTGTATTAGCAAGTTTGGATGCTTCATCCTTGTATTTGATGAATCTTGTCAACACCATCGATGTGATTCTCGAACTGAAACCCTTTAATGGTGGAGATGACTTTTGACGCCATGTAAGAAAGTTATCTTTACTGAATTTTTACAAAATTGGGTTTGTGAAGGTTGGAAAAAAAAAGATTGAGATGTAGAAGTAATGCTTGAAATTGGATCAAGCTTGTGATACCATATGAGGGTTAAGAACAAAAGAAGAAAAAAGTGATACATTTTTCTATTGAATGAATTTAAATGTTTTTACCAAGAGATTAAGGGTGGCAAAACAAACTAACTCTCCCAACCCGTCAAAAGCCCATCCAAAATGGGTAACCCAAGTCCATCTAGAAATAGGTAATCCAAGTCTGTCTGGTTTAAAAATAAGCTAAATTTTTTATATCAACTCATTTAAGAGTGAGTTGGCAGACTAACGGCCAACTAGCCAAAAATCAAAAAATAAAAATAAAATATAGTTGATTGACCATTAAATTAATGCGCTAGTCCATTAAAAATTAACAAAAAAATTATAATAAATAATAAAAAATATGTTAATATTAATAAAAAATAATAATTAATTAATAAATAAATAATTTTTAAAAATAAAAAATTAACCCAACAAAGAGTCTGACATGTCATTGGTCTATATTTTGACAAGCTAAAATAGGACCAGCTAAGTGGGCCATTAAATTTAAAACATTCGACTCAATTCATTATTTTTGGTAGGTTATACAGGCTAATCCATCTAATAAATTCAATTTGACAACCCTAACAAAGATGAATACATAATGCCTTAATAGATATATATTACCCTAACAAATTTACTAGAATTAACAAAAAAAAAAAAAGATTCTAACAGAATCTAACTAATACTTCGATTTCACTAGGAAGACTTTAATATACAAGATATTTATAATCCCTATCCACATTTTCATAGAAGAATCAAGTTAAAATAACGTATTTATTTTGTTTTGTTTTTTTAAAAGTGGCAGAAGCAACAGTAACCTGCAGTGTTATGCAACAGTGTTGAGTGTTGACGATAATCTTAAACTCAAACCGGATCTGAATAATACACAAGCCGAGAATGAGAGCGGCAAGTGGTAGAAAAAGGTAATAAACACGCATAACACAAACAGCAGTGTTGTTAGTTGTTACACATTCTGCGGAGAGAGAGAGAGAGAGAAACCTTAACCCCACTGCTGTCATTCATTCTATTTACGAGAAGAACACAAACCCAGCGTTATAAGATTTCATTTCCATGGATACCTACGAAGCCACACACGTGGTCCTCTCCAAAATCAACAACCTTGACCCCCAAAATGCTTCCAAGATCATGGGCCATATCCTCGTCAACTTTCAAGACACAGAATTAATAAGCCTCGCCACTGGCCCTGACTCTGTTCTTCACGCCCTCGTTCTAAGGCTCAAATACCACCTTAACCTCTCTTCTGCACCTTCTCTTCTCAACTACATTCCAAAACCCCCCATTTCTACCAACCCTTCTTCCCTAAACAACCCCATTAGCTTAAAGTCCACTCCTTTACTCTCTCACGATAGTATCCAAGCTGGGTCTGTGTCAAAATCTTCTCTTTCACCTCCTGTGATGGATGATCATCAAATGGGTGATTACTTTTCTTTTCTCAATGAGACACTGATGATGGATGGGGATTTGGTGAATTCAAGGCCTGAATTGAGTCACAACTGGCATTCACTTGTCAACAATGGTGATGTCAATTACCATAAAAGGAGCCATTCTGCAAGTGCTGCATATTTTGGACATGAAGAAGCAGGATATAAGTCATGCCTCTACTTTGCCAAAGGATTTTGCAAAAATGGGAGCAATTGCAAGTTCATGCATGGTGCTTTGAATGATGATACAATGGATGCCATGGTTGGTTTTCCCAGTAAGTTTGATGAGGGTTTGGAACATGATGTTGTCAGTTTGAAGGCCGCGCAGCATCAAAGATTAGTGGCTCCTTCACAAGTCATGTCTGGAACCTCACCGCCATACATTAACTTTTTCATGCAGCAACAAAAGGATTTGCAGAGGTTCATCTATAAAATACAAACTAAAGTTTTCTCCTTTTTCGTTATTTTTTTTTACAAAAGATACCATTTAGTAGTTACTGTTTTCTTTATAAAAAAGAAAAAAAAAATCTTTTTTCAGTCATAGAGTGATATTGTGTGTATGGTTGGCTACTTGGGAGACGAATTTCACAAGTTTATACGGTGCAGGCTGCAAAGGAACGAATTTCTGGCCATGGTTTCGACTGAAAAATTTAACTCTTCTTCTAGGCAGATTTATTTAACGTTTCCTGCGGAAAGCACATTTAAAGATGAAGATGTTTCAGAATACTTCAGGTAAAACATGCAGTAATACCCATTTAATTGCATTAATGACTAGGACCTTATTATCTAAATGACTGTGGTTTGATGACATGGTACATCAACAAACAGTATAGTATTGGTGAAACATTTGAAATTAAATTGCATTATTGTAACCAGATTTTCCCATAGATACTGTTGAAGTCTGTTCCCAAATTGCCATTAATTATTCCAGATTCCATGTGAAAAAAAAAAGGTGGAAAAAATGTGATTATTTCTACTGTTTTCAGTGAGCACAACACTCAAGGTTTTTGCTTTTTTTATTCTTTGGTGTGATAACGGTTAGAAGCCCCTGAGAACTAATATTCTTAACGTTTAGAGGTTACAGAACACATCTAATTTATTTGTATGTGGTAAAGAAGGATGGATGTATTCCTCCATTGACTTCCAGGGTTTGTGTCCCGGGCAGGTTGCAGTTTAAAGATGATGTATTTTTCTATTAGTTGCATGTTCTCTGATGTTCTGGGCCTTACTGCATATAACGAAAGCATTTTTGTATGTTAACTAATTTCTGAGTTATTATTGAGAATAGAATCATGATTTCTAATTGACCTCATTTTGTTCTATAGCTTAATATTTACGTGCAAAAACATTTGTCTCAGTGTTTCCAAGTATTTATTGTGTCTTTCCATTTCCGTTCATTCATTCATACTATCATTCCTAAATACATACGATTTAGTCCAAATCAAGGAATTTCATCAAAGTAGCTACTTTGTTTTTGAAGCAAATTTGGACCCGTGCAAGATGTGAGGATTCCATACCAGAATAAGCGAATGTTTGGCTTTGTTACTTTTGTCCATCCAGAAACAGTGAGATTCGTATTATCCAAAGGGAATCCTCATTTTATCTGTGATTCACGTGTACTTGTCAAGCCCTACAAGGAGAAGGGGAAAGCACTTGACAAGTATGTGGGCAAGAATCAAGATCATCTCTTTACCTACTTTATATCTCTTCATATTCCTACAATTATATTGCTGTGACATGATAAATGCAGGAGACAACAGCAACTAGAGAGGGGAGAATTTTTACCGTGTTTGAGCCCTGCTGGACTTGACTCAAAAGAACCTCATGATTTCCATCTTGGTAATCAATTTTCTTGTCTTGATATTTTTTTCCTTTTATCTTGATATTTTAATTCTACCTACATGAGCTGGAGATGGATCATACTTAAAAGAAGTTGCTATGCATTTGCATTTCCCTGTGAAGCCCCTACACTTCCCCAAAGGTTCATGTACATGCAGGTACTTTCAGGGTCCTGTGATTCTGGTTTTAGCTCTATTAAATCTTTTTTCTCTTCAGGAACAAGAATGTTGTATAATCCACACGAGATTCTGTTGAGAAGAAAATTGGAGGAACAGGCTGAGTTGCTAAAAGCCGTTGAACTTCAAGAAAGAAGGCTGATGAATTTTCAGCTTCCTGACTTAAAGAATAATCAAATTCACCAGCACCAACGCAGTCTCTCAGCTGGAGCTTCTCTGCCCTTACTACAAATTCATGGTCATATTAGCAATCCAGGTCTTTCTCCTGATAGCATTAAAAGAAATATTACTGGTTAGTCAATTGATTGTAGCCGCACAATAAGTTCCAGAAAAGCATGTAAACACTTACTGATATACATTTTGTCACAGGCTTCAGTGGCAACATCATTTCAACCAGTTCTTCACTTGGGCAGCAGCAGCCACTGCAAGAAGTTGATCCAACATGCATTCATAATACTGACAGCGGGAATAAAAAGGATAGTACAGGGTCAGAAATCACAGATCTTTGTAAGAGGTACGGAGCTTGACACTCTTTCAGATCTTATCCCTGTCGCATTGTTGGTGCAGGTTTTCTGTGGTTGGTCCTCATTTTAATGAATTCCAAGTTTTCTTGTATTGTTTTGAGATGCATTCCAAGCTTATATTTTTTTTGTGCTTTTGTTGGTTGTGAAGTGTGGAGCAGGCCCTTCCTGATAGCCTCTTTGCTTCACTGACAGAAGCTGCCGGAGATAATCTGCCCAATCTCTCAACAAGCCTCGGATCTCCTGCCAAGTTAGAATCTCAGACCACTTCTAGTGACATGGCTTCTCATTAGTTTTCTTTGATATCAAAGGTTCCACCGATTGCCATTTGTATGCTGCACTTTCCTGCCATACTAATGTTGTGGTGACAATTGAAGTGTTTTTCAGGCTCCATTCTGCATGTCTACATTTTGAATTGTAGGTAATAAAAATACAAGCGTTGATCGGGGACATTTTTATTATGGTAAGATATTATTGCTCCTTTCCATTTTTTTTGAAATTTTATAAATCATTTCAAAACTTACTTATGGTCTAGTAAATTAATCCCTCTTTCTTAACAAGTAATTTTCTTTTGTGTTGCTGGTATGTTTTTATGCAGATTTATGATAGCATACAGAAGGACCAACATTCTAGAAGAGGCATATCCGAATACACCTAGATTAAAAGACTTGATCCTTGAGAAGATTAAAATGAGGTCATCATACTACTAACAGCAAGCGACACATATATTGCATACTTGGATAGACATGTTACAAGTATTTTTCTTTACTCTTTTCATTTTCATTTAGAGTGAAGCAGAACTAAGCACCGTGGTTTTTACCTCATTTCTGTAATTAATACAACTCTTATATCTATCATCCACTTCCAATTTTGTACATGTTCCAGTAAATTAGAAGTTGCCTGGCAGGGTAATCACAACAAAATCATAGTACAACACTGATATGCAAAAAGACCCGAATTGAAATCCGCATGAAAATATATGCTGCTATTCTAGTGTTTCTCTTTGTACTATGGTTTTCTTTTAAGGGTGGGATAACTGTGCCTCTTGAACGAAAATTGATTTCATCATTGTTACTTGAAAGATTGGTAGCTAATCATGTGCAAAATTTAACGACTGGTTTTAGATGGCAGAATATCAAGTTATTAAACTCGGAATAAGAATTTAAAATCAATGGCCATAAATTTAACTACCAATCTTTATTTAGTGAACTCATTGAAAGAATAAGAAATTATAAATGTACTAAACAAATAGTATATTTTTCTCAATAATTGCTCAAGAAAGTTCCGGAGTACTTTCCTACGCATTGTTAAAATGGGAATGTAACGAATAAAAATTGGTATGGCTACGTGGAATATTGGACACTCGTGTAGGTGTTTGAGCTATGTCTATGAAGATTGAGGAACACTTGTGGGACATGGCCATTTTTATCTTGGTTCAATGTTGGTCAATTATTAAATTAAACTGTAGTGTATTAAATAGAGTACTATGTTGTCTTGTATTGCATAGTGTGTGTGGTCCACAAGTGGGTAAAGGGTAACCTGAAGTCACATGGTGCTGACATTACTAGAGAACAATTGTACAGAGGCATCGCACTCATTTCACTGTCACTTATCAATTCATTGAAATGTTTAGTTTTATGGGCAATAGGGCCTCGAGTACTGCCATGGACTAATTATGAAGTTCTACGCATCGTTCAATTTGTTTTCGGCTAACATTGCAGTGTGCCTTTTACAATGCACAAAGACAACGAAGTACCAAACTTCAAATTATACTTTATAATACATAGTTTCACGTTTTCTTAATTTACTTTTAATTTTTTTTAAGCTGTTTTCAATCCTCGTATTTTAGTAAATTTTTTGTTTAGTCCATCTAAATTTTTTACGAATTTTTATTTTTAATCCTTATTTAATTTGATGCACTAAAATGTTATTAAATGTCAGTTTTGAGCTAGACCACATCAATTAGAATGATTTAAAATAATAATTTGCTAAAATATAAGACTAAAATCAAGAAAAATAAAGTGGAATGACCAAAACTAAAAGTCACTAAAATAGAGACTAAAAATATATTTAATTTTTTTTATTTCACTGACCCTGTATATATATTTGTGTAATCGAACCTCTTTATTGTGTTACCCTTTTTTATCATTTGACTCCTCATAGAGGGTTTATTGATAAATAAAAGTATAGGAAATAAATTTAAAAAACATAAAACTATAAGGGAATAAAATATATTTTATCTTTTTCTTTTACGTCAACAAAGTAGCAAACTTATTACAACAGGTTGCATTATTTTTTGTTCGTGTAATCAGTTTGCATTTGAATCCATGTAAGAAATCATTTGCAACTGAATCCCCATAAGTATTCATATTATATTCAAAATCCAATCATTGAGATTGGGAAGCTATGGTGCACAATAATCTTCCTGTATTTGTTTGTTCTAACATGAGTATCAAGAGTAAGGTATAATGTTTGAGACCAGAAATTATTGTATGGTCACTTTTATTAACTCTTTTCCTTGTTTAAAAATATGAGCAGATGTCAATTTTTTATTAAATGCATGTAAGTGGTGTATATGAATTGCTTGAAGTTTCCTATTATTGTATTTATGTCATCTCCTCATCAAATCGTTTGTAGAAATATGGCATTGTAGTGTTGAGAGTGGCTTTATGTGGTTTTTTTTCCATTCTGTTGAGACTAATGCTTTATCTCACATCCCACAAACAGTATTTTGCTCATTGTACTATGCAACACATTCTCATAATCACATGTTGACATCTGCATGTTGTCCTGAGCGCACATTGTCCTTTCAGACCTCATTCTCACTGACTCATACTTAGCATCGAATCCTTATCATTGTGTTTCAATGAAATAATGGTTGGGTTAATGATCTTGGAGAATAAATGTTAGATTCCAGTTTGGGCAGTGTATCTATGCATGAAAGCATGTGATTTTAGTTCTGAGTATGGTAGAGCCCTTGAAATGTTCAATTTGCTTTTGATTTTGCTGCATTGAAGTTATCAGGACGCCACTCAAATTTAAATTTAAATGATCCAGTATGCTTCAATTTTTTACTTTGAGCACAATATTGGATCATTTCAACCAGTTCTTTATTTGAGAAATATCCAATAACTCTCCTTCATCATTAAATCAGACTTAAATTTTAAAATCTTAACTTAGATCCTAAAAAAACTGAAGATCCTAAATTAAAAGACATGAGGTAAAAAAAAATTAGACTTCTAGCACTAAAAAAAATAAATAAATGAAGTATAAAAACAAGCAATAAAAAAAAAAACCCAAAGTTAGAAGCTCAAATTTTGAAGTTACAATATCAAAATTAAAAAAAAAAAAAAAAAAAGACAAGTCAAAGTTAGTTCAAAATTAGTTAGACTTGAGGAGAGAAGTATTGAAATATTTAATTTTACATTGGTAATCTAACTATAAATTAAATATTATATAAGTAAGAGAGCTTCAATCCAAATTTTCACAAGAGTGTTGTTTTTTGCAACTTTTTCTTCTATTTGCACCCCTATTTATTCTTTTGTAATTTTTCTTTTGGCAAATACCTTTTCAAACCTTAGCATTGGTCATCTCTTTCAACCTCTGATTACTGATTTTCATGTGACTTCTCTTGTTGGTATATAAAGTTCTAACACTTTTCCTTCTCCTTCCCACCTCTTTGTTAGACGATGTGTCTGTGATGTAAGTGTATTCAAAGTGTATGGTTAAATAATATAAAGGCAAAGGAGCATTTAAGTCTGGATAATATAGGTAGGAGGTGGACTTAGGAGAGAGAGGAAGAAAAGTCATAGGTGCTTGAGAATACTTTATAAAAAATACAAGAAATTAAACGATGGTGAAGAAAATATGGGATAAAAAAAGTAATCCCTTTGAAGTAATGTATATGAACAATAACTTATTTTAAATATCTCAAGCAAGAAAATTGAGAATCTATGAGTATATCTTTATTAGTTAAAACACATGTCTAATTTGAGGAAGTGTTTTAATGGAGTCACTGTTAAAAAAAAAAAAAAAGGAAAAACTAATTTTAAAATTGTTTTGGAAAAATGGTACAAGATAATTTTGTGAAGATAAGAAAGAGAAGTATTAATGTCAAAGATAAAGGTAATTTAAAAATAAAAATTAAAATAGATAGTGTAAATTTAAAACATGGGGCATAAAAAATAAGCTTTTACACAAGAAAATCATTCAAACTTTATTCAGCAACTATCTTTCAACGTTGGATCGTGGAACCCATATTCTAAAATGCAAATAGAAGTGTATGAATTTATTTTGACTTCCTCTCCTAGCTTTTGCGATTTGGTAAAAAGTCCTTAATGAGAGATGGGTTCTAATTGGTAGTTTTGATTTGTGCATGAAGAATGTGTTCAATGCTATGAGGTCTGGATATCAAAAGATTACAAACTGTTTCTTCTTTAGTGTGCATGGAAATCTGCTTTTACTTCAATTTTTTTAATTTCTTGGTTTATATATTTTGAATAGGTTCATGGTCTGCATCTGATTTTTCTTTACCTTTTCCCTATATTCTGTTTGACCCAATTTAGGCTGTCGTATCAAAATTCAAGGCATTGTTTTTATGTGCTTCTTGTTCATAATAAAGTGTTATTTTTAACATTATTCTAATTATATATATATATATATATATATATTTAAAATACTAATGTAGCGGCCAGGTAAATTATGATGCATGATAAATAAGGGCGTGAACTATTAGAACTCTCTTTGTTAAATGCAAAACTAAACTCATTTATTTAATTAATAAATAAGTATAAATTTAAAGTTAAATTTAATTATTTAAATAAGTTAAATTTAAGCTCTGTAAACTTTGACATTAATATTTATAAGTAGATACTTAAATTTAAATTTTTATTATTATCATTGTGTGTATTATTAATCTAATTTTAATTTTTAAGAGTTTTATTTTAAATAAATGACTATAATTTTTTAAAAAATATGTTTTTTTATAATAAAAAATATTTTTAACCTTAAGTCACTTTCTTGTAAATAAACTTACAATTTTTATCATTTTATTTTACTTTTTAGCAAAAAAAATTATTAAATATGATATCAATAAAAAATATTCAAGACTTATTAAAAAAATCATAAACAAGTGAATGATTAAAGTGCAAGCTTCAAAATTATTAACTAAACTTAAATTTTAAATTTGACTAATTTAAATAAATGAGTGAAACTTACACATTATTTTCTTTTACATATCAAATTAAACTTTAAATACTTAACTTGACTCAACTATGTGATACAAATAAATTATGAATAAAACCTATAACTTATAAAAATGTCTTTGGTATGCCTGCTTTTATTAATCAAAGGTTGTTTTAGTAAGGGAATTTATTTTCAAAGTCAGTAAATAAAAGTATATTAATTTATTTTTTTACTCAACATATTGTACAAAATACTTTAGCTGATTTAAAATATAAATTAAATATACTTTTGGAGAAATTTTTTCTTACTATTATTAACACGGACTTATGGGCTTTGAATCGGGCCACTCTAGTCTTTGCACGAGAACACAATGGTTAAATTTTTTTGTTTTAAAAACAATACATTTCACGACACAAAAAAATTGCATTTTTTATCGTTGAAAATATTGTATTACTTTTTTTATATATAAATTTAACATATTTATATTAAATTTCTAAATTTCAATGTATCTAAAAAATATTATTAAATAATAAATTAAAATATTATTAAGTTTAATACTATATATATATATATATTAAATATTTATGATTTATTATTATTATTATCTATATTTAAAAAAATATTTTTAAATGCAAGATAACATAGCCACATGTAAAATGATAAATATAATAATATTATCTTTCTAAATTTCTAATCTAATTTATTATTTATGTAAATTATTATGAATTTTGTTGAATTCAAATCTATACATTAAATATTTTTTATGTAGTTATTTTTATTCATAAAAATATTTGAAATTAAAAATTAGTTGCACAGCAGTATACTTTAAAATTTATTTAGAAGTTTGTTATGTATTAACAGTTTAGTCTTTGTATTTTTATTCTTTTTAATATATATATATATATATATATATATATATATATAACACAAATTGACTGAACTGTAATTTTGATATAGCAATATTTTAACATAAATATTTTAAAGTTATTATCACAATGATTCTCTTGTTTATGTACTTTTTTTGTTTTATAATTTTTTGTTGTACGAAAAAATACATATATATTTTCTAATCTGATAACCAATTAGTCAAAATTAAATAAACTGTATTGCGAGTAAAATGGGCAATTTTATTCGAAGAATTGTATTTATATAATTTTTTGTACAATAAAAAAATATATTAAAATAATTAATATTATAAAGTATAAAAATGTTCGATGATGAATATTACGACTCATTTTATTTTATTTGATCAAAACCTTGAATAACATGCCCCATTAAATTTGCATGCCACTTCACACAAAATAAAATATTCTTTTTTCCTTTGTACCTTCCAATGTGGGATTGTTAGGCCTCAAATTCTTGCAAAGTCAAATTGCTAGAAATTTTGGCTTTTGTAAGCAAGCACATTTCGCAGATAATCTGATTCCAATGGCTAGGCACTTTAAGAGTGATGGGACAAACAAGCAGAAGCAGAAAGTTTCACATCAATGGTTCAACAAATCTTTGTACTGTGTTTGATCTTACTGATTTAGTTTCCTTGAAAGGAAGATGGTCCAAATCATGGGCATCCAGAACAGTGACGTTGCTGGCTATACACCTGCAAGTCATGTGCCTCCACCACACTTATCATTCTCATTCCAAAGCTTTTTATAAATAATAGTAAGGTTTTGGCAGCCAAATGGCCATCACATTTTGTTTGATACAAATAAATGAAAAGGGTGTAAAATATGGGGCCACAGCTGAAGACAAGGAGTTAAAGGGGGAAGGGTCCCCTCATTGCTTTGGTTTATATATGCTTTACATTTAATAGTTATGTATTATATATAGTTGTAAAAGTAATGGTTAACAAGCACATTTGGGTGCAGGGGCCACAGAGAAAGAAAGAGATAGTGTTTGTGCTTGGACTGAAGAGAAAGTGCAGTCCTTTCAGGCCAAAGTATAAAGGTACCACAACTAGTTTAGCTGCTTCTTGGTTAGATTCATTTGCTGCTTCATTTCCCTTTCATGGTTACTACTACATTCCCTAAAATCCTTGCTTCTCATCTATCTTCAATCTGCATGTTAGAAAGCAAAATGGTTGTCTAACATCTCATAAGTCTCTCATTTTTTGTTGAAAGAAAAAGAGATGAAACTAAATGAATTAGACCCTTTATGCATGTACTTGATCAATCAATAAGAAATAAGACAATTCTTTCTGGTGCAGTTTCATGTTTCATTTTTCTTTATTTTCTGTGATTTGTTCTTTGTTGTATCCTTGTGATCTCTTAAAAAATATTCTGGGTTGGCCTCCACGTGGAAGAGAAACTTGGGAAAAGTCTAAGGAGGAGGTACACTTGTCACATTCTTCATTCGACACATCATTTCTTTTATACATTCAACAAACTTCTCAGTTTCCAATGTTTAGCATTAAGTCTTTGACTATGGACCCAGAGTTTCTTGGTTTGCGGTTTGAACATTTATATTTACGGTTCTTCTTGGTCACTGGTATTCACCACCCTAATTCATGATAGAATAATGTCAATACACACATTGAAATGTTCTAATGTGCAGCAGCAGGGAAGCCATGGAAGGTGGTAGCTCAAATAGTACAGCCAAAGGTATTCATTTCTTTTGAATTTTCATTTTCTAAGTTTCTTGCATTTATTCTATTTTCTATGTATACACAAATGATCTAATACAGTACTTTTACTCTATTTAATATCCTTTGTTAAAAGGAGAGAATATCAAAGATCTTTCGCATGATATCACTAAGAAGCATAACGAGGAAAACTTAAGAAGTTAAACACCTAACAAAATTTTATCCCCTTTTGCAGTGAAGGGTTTCTTGTGGTGACGTGTATGGTTTTGTCATTGTCCTGCAGCATATTTAAGATATATTATCCTGTGTGACAAAAAAAAATGCAAGAATTGTGATTAGCCAAATACTATCTCTCTATTGAAAAATGTGTCATTTTATTGGAAATTTAATTAGGAGTGAAAGCGTCAGAGTTGGAAGCTTTACAGAAAGAGCATGAAGAGAAGAACTTGAAAATTCAAGAGCTCAAGAGACAGATTGAACTGACTAAGCACCGCTTGGAAAAGAGAAAGATCACACAGGAGCAAATGGGAGACTTCAATACTTTGAGCAAGAAATATAACAGTCTGAGAGAGGAATACAATGCAATGCTAGCTGAAAAATTAAGGGAATCAAAGTAACTTTACCTCTCAAATTAGTAAGCCTGAACATTTTTTGTTTCAAACTAGGCTATACCTAATTAAAGCTATGACTATATCCTATTGAAGTTAACTTTGTTTCTCAATGTTGCTTCCATTTTCTGTTCAAAAAATGAGATCACCATGGAGATGGATTGTATATGATGTGGCAGTGTAAAAATGAGACTAATAGATTATCATATTATTTAAATTTGCAATCAAAGTAGAGCCCGGTTTATAATGGCGATTATAATAAGCTGCAAACTTTAAAAGTTTTACCAATCAACTAGCGCCTAAAACATGCAATGAAATATGGGACAATTAACTTCATACATAATTACTTCCACAATTTCCTAAGTGTATTTATTGTCACACCCATATTTATTACTATCTTTTAAAAGTGATTTTTGTCTAAAATACCCTCTCTTTTTTCTCTCTTATAACTATATTAGTAAATATATTTTACATAAAAAATTCAAATTGGAGTAACAATAAACATATGGGTGTAGAATAGGGACTAACAGTTCCCTACTTAAATCTGCAATTTTAGTATTTGAATGTCTAAAACTTAACACTATATCTCAATTGTAGCCTCCTAAATCAAAAGGGACACCTTTAGGCCGCCATGGGGGATCATCAATCAAGAATCAAGATATCAACCTTACTATAAGTAAAACAAGAAGAAGGATAAAAAAAGAGAGAAAGAATATTCCCTCGCCTGTTACACGTGGAGAGAAACCTTCATCTCTATGTGGGCTGTTTGTAAATTGAATTCGGTACTTGGGCTGTTTATTGGGTGTGAACAAACCGAAATTCCTTTTTGTTTCAGCAATGCCTTTTTGGTCTTCATCAAACATGGCAAATAAATAAGTCTCTATAGCATGATTAGACCTCTTTGGAGTACCACCCACCACATGATTAATCAAATTCTTATAATAGACTTGTGCATTGTCCTCTGATGCGCCAATACCACCACTAGATGGCCATCCACTCTCTGATACCACTATCTCCAAATCAGAAGCACCAACCTTCTCCAAAGCTGCATAAAGGGCTCCTAATGATGCATCAAAGAGATTCTTATACTCATAACCACCATCTTTTACAACAACTGTTGGTGAGGTGAATAAGGCATAGGAAAGGCTAATATTTTTGGTGTCACCTATGTAGCTGAAATAAGTATACACGTTAGCAAGAAGTGGTGCTCCATTCTTCACTAGAAAATTAACAATTGACTTCATATATGCACATGAAGAAGGAGTAAATGCTCCTACAGATGGAGGATAAGAACTTCCCAACAATGACAGCTCTATAGCTGTTGAAACCTTAATTTGACTTTGTAAGTTGGCAGATACAAGTGCAGCATAAATATTCTGCATGTGATGTCCAGCACATTTTCGGTGCCCTTTTTTTTTACTCCATAAACAAATAAATAATATTTTAATAAGTGAATAGTAACTTCATTTGGCTATAAATAGCTGTGAAGAATGAAATTGAGTATGCAACACAAGAGTGTTTATCAAGCATTGATAGAATTCGAGTGAGAGAAAAATAGAGTGTTGAGTAAATCCTAAGAGTGTGAGAAAAATACACTAGGGTGGGTATCATCTCTATTTCTTCTTGGTATTACAAAATTTGTAATATTTGAATAGGAGTGAGTCTCACTTGGTACACTATATTTTACATCTCTTGTGTGATAGAGTGTTGAAAGGATATTGTAAATATCCCGAGATATCGTGGAATATTTTTTGGAGTTTGTCCCGTGGTTTTTTTCTTCCACATTGGAGGTTTTTCTACGTTAAATATTGGTGTTCTTTATCTGTTTATTTTATTCAGTTAGAATAATTCTTAGTATGCTCTGTGGTTGCAGTTTAGTCTGATCTTCCACATCAGAAAAGAATTATTTCTGTTATCCTTCCGTGGCTGATTGTTGGATTGCTAGATAAGTGTGTTTTTGTATTAATGTTGTAACTGGAAAGGTTCTGGCTAAGGAAAAACTTGGTATTTAAGTGATCTGTTGTGATCCACCTCTCTTTCCTGGGAAGTATTCCAGTGCACACTTTACAAGTTACACCGCTGCGCTGCTAGATTTATTTATTAGATCTGAATTATTGCTCGCCAGTTTATGTCAGAATTTTAATTTACACGTCCAAGTTTTTCTGCATTTGAGCCCAACACTGCATTGCGGGCAGAACAAACTGTGCTGTTGTTTCATCAGGTTTTATTTCATTCCCAACAACAAGGTACCTAAATTTGACATCTCGAGAGTGGTTTTGTATATTGTTTTGGACCTAATTGGTGGCTATTGCTTCAACACTAAGAGAATGAATTTGTTCACTAGGGACACCAACAAGAAGTTCTATGTTGGACCCTCTTAAGGCTTGAATGGTTAATGGATCAGGCTCATATATTCTCATTCTTCCAATGCCATTTTCTTTGCAAATATCTATTACTTCTTGGGCTGGTGGTAAGTTTTTCGCTACTCGTCCGTAACACACTCCTACAATTTGTGCTGCTACTGTAAATCGAAGTAAATGAATTCAAAGATTAAAGGAAAAAAAATAGGAGTTTTACTAACCAGTTCTCTAAAAGTAATACTCTATTTAAGAAATCAATCTTAAATTTTTATTAAAAAAAATGTTAGAATGTATAAAAATGTATGAAAGTGAGTGTGTTTGTACGTTTTTAATCATTTCTTTTATTCTTTAATTACTGTACTAAGGGAACTTGTTACCATTTTTTAAAATATAATACAAACTGGGTAGAAATGAAGGTCAAATGTGAAGTTTATTTACCTGTTGTCTTCAAGCCACTTAGAACAAGAAGCAGTAGTGCAAAAATCATATCAGATTGTTATGTAAATTAACAAAATGACAAGTTTCCAATGAGAGATACCCCTCTTTCGTTACATATATTCATTGTTCAAGCTACACTGTGAACAGACTCTTGCATGGACGTTACAAATATTGGTGAAATCTTTAATCAATATGGTCTCGATATTGCAAAAGATTTTAAAGAGTAATTGCAAAGAAATTGAAAATGGGAAATCTCACTCGCACATATATAAGGTTCCTTCTTTCAAATTTGTTGCAATTAATGTTCAAAATCACGTGCATAGAATAGAAAGAAACACAATATACACACACCAGTATGTTGTTGTATTTACAGAGGGCATTCATACACACACATCTGATTTTCTATATTCAATTTAATATTAAGTTTCAATATCATTCGTGTGTAGACATCACACTTCTGTTAGAATATATGCTCAACCCTAAAAAAAGACAATACCCCGAATCATGATTCGCTCAGATTTAGAATTGACTAGTATCTTTATCTTTACACATGTATATATACAAGTAATTGAGTTTTAGATCGGTTGCTTTGGAATATTTCAGTAGTAATTGTGAATTAGTTTAATTTTATGGATTATTTTAGTATTTTTATTTAAAAATAATTATAATATCAAGTTTTCATTTGTGAATTAGTTTAATTTTATGGATTGTTTTAGTATTTTTATTTAAAAATAATTATTATATCAAGTTTTCAACTTCCCATGAAAAAGTTCTTAATCATCTTTATAATTATTATTAATAACTATTTTTTACATAAAAGTGACCTTTTTTTAATTTAAAAATTAAAAGAATAAAAGCAATTAAATTTAAGATTGAACTTGGTTGTCTAAAGAAAAAATTAGAAATATTTTAAATTTTAATTTTTTTATTAATTTATTTTTCATTAATTAGTTCAAACTTTTTTTATATATAACTTTTTTTTAAGATAAAATCTATTATACCTGTTATAATTGAGAGGATTTTATATTCTCTTTTAAATATGAAATAATTATTATTGTTAATTATATAATAATGTTAATATTTTTTCATCTTTAAGATATTAGAAGAATTATAACTGTTAATTTAAAAAGGTATTAAATAACTTCTTCTATTAATAGATAGTGAAATTAGTAATTTAGATTAAAAAAAAATAAAACTTTCTTATTTTTAAGATATTAGAAAAATTACAACTGTTAATCTAAAAAAATATAGAATTATTATCTCAAGTTTATTGGTATATAAAAAAGTATAGAAAATCTTTTCAAGTTTACTGGTATCATAATAAGCACTTTATTTAAGTATTTATATATATTATACTTACCATTTAATAGTCTTTTTTGTTAGAATTTTCTTAATTCATTATGTAATTTCCATTATGCAATGACTATTATGAAATTACTATTTTTTATTAGATCTTGAATTACGTTGTTCTCACAGCACAATACATGATTCTCATATAATTAAAGGTTTAGAGGATACTAACCTGAATCAATTGTTTCTTGATATTACCTCTCTGTTTGATGTCGCTGATCTTTTTGTATCTTTTCCAACTCTTCCTTCCTCTTTTAGCTCCTCTTGGATGGTTGAGAGAAAGTTCCTTTATTGCGTTTACTGTGAGCACACTTAGAGACTGTGAAAATGATAGAAAATAGAGAATGTCGTAACCTTTATTTGGTAATTGCTCTTTTATTTATCTGAAGGAAGCAAGGGAGGGTTTCCTTATAATTGTATTTACAATTATACCTTCTATGATTCTATATTTTATATTTAACCACCATCACATTAAATCATTAATTAGAGTCATGCTATAAGTTACATAGACCATAATAATAAGATTATTAAAATAATCTAAGAATCTCCCACGTGGCCTATATGACGACTTGAAGATTGAATGAACTGTAAGTGTGCATATCATTGATAATATCAAGTCATCATCTTTTAATGATTTAAGTTGATCGGATCATGACAGTCACAAGTCATTTAACGACATGATTCTTTCCAAGTATCACAAAATTAACTCAAATCAAAATAGCTTTAATTAGTTATACTACAGACTGTAATTCTGATGTGTTTTTAACACTCAACCTGTTATCAAACTCAAACCATACTGTACATTAACATAATTCAGATAACAAATAAACAAGCAGAAACAATACTTTTATTGAATTCACAAAAATGTCTACAATAATATGAGCAAAACAATCTATACACATATGTGTGAATCACACAATCATGCTAACAAGGACTTGTCTATAATGCTTATTCTACCAACATGGCCAGAAAACATTTTAGGAGGCAATTCCTTAGTTAGCAGAGCCGCTATCATTAAATTAGTACTAATATGCTCAATAGACACTTTCTGTTTTTGCACTTCTTCTTTCACTTATAAGTATTTTAAGTCTATATGTTTTGCTCCCTTTGAATACTTATCATTCTTAGAGAAGAAGACGACTGCTGAATTATCACAGTATATTCTTAGTAGCTTTTCTATACTATCAACAACATCAAGCCCTAAGACAAAGTTTCACAGTCACAAAGCATGAATAGTGGCCTCAAAGCATGCCACAAATTCTGCTTCCATGGTAGACATAGCAATAATGGACTTATTTTCGCTCTTCCATGAAATCACACTTCTAGTCAACAAGAAGATATAGCCAAAGGTCAATTTCCTTGAGTCTACAAATCCAGCATAGTATGAATCCGAGTAGCCAATCACTTCCAGGTGACTAGATCTCCTATAAATAAGCATGTAATCTTTGGTGCCTTATAAATACCTAAGGACTTTCTTTGCAGCCTTCTAGTGGTCCAGTCTGAGATTACTTTGATATCGGCCTAACATTCCAATAGCAAAATTGATATCAATCCGAGTGCATGTCTGAGCATACATTAAACTCCTGACCACTGATGCATAGGGAATAGATTTCATTGCTTTATGCTCCAACTCATTCTTGGGATACTACATTTCACTAAACTTGTCTCCTTTTTGAATTGGAACCACCCTTGATGAGCACTTTTTCATTTTGAATCTCTCTAATACTTTGTTGATGTAGCCTTTCTGAGACAATCTCAGTAATCCTTGTGATCTATTATGGAATATTTCTATTCCAATCACATAGGAGGCTTCATCATATCTTTCATCTCAAAGTTCTTATAGAAAAACTCCTTTACATCATGCAAGAACCCAACATCATTAGTAACAAGAAGAATGTCATCAACATATAGGACTAAAATGATAAACTTGTTCCCACTGACCTTTATATAGGTACACCGGTTAACGGTGTTCTCTACAAAATCATATGAAGTGATGGTATCATTGAACTTAAGATACCATTGTTTGGAAGCCTGTTTCAACCCATATATTAATTTCTTTAACTTACACACTAGACTTTCTTTACCTGCGGTTAAGAAGCCATCTGACTGATTCATATAAACTTTCTCTTCCAAGTCACCATTCAGAAAGGCGGTCTTTACATCTATTTGGTGAAGCTCTAAGTCATAATGAGCCACTAAAGCCATAACAATTCTTAAAGAGTCCTTCTTTAAAACCAGAGAAAATGTCTCTTTATAGTCTATACCATCCTTTTGAGTGTATCCTTTAGCAACAAGTCTAACCCTATATCTCTCAACATTACCTTTTGAGTCACGTTTGGTCTTAAAGACCTACTTGCAACTGACTCATTTTGAACCTTCAAGCAACTCGACTAGATCCCATACCTTGTTGTCACTCATTGATTTTAACTCTTCTTTCATGGCATTCAACCACTTTTCAGAATTGTAACATTCTATGACTTGCTTAAATGAGACTGGATCTTCATCAATACTCAAGTCACATTCATGCTTAAGTGAGTAAACCACATAGTTATTTGAAATAACAAGTCTTTTATGCCTTACACACCTTCTTAACATTAACTCTTGTGGTTCACCTTCCTCTTGCTCGTTTGTGGCTTGCGCATTGTCAGCTGGTTCATCCTCTATATGTTGTTCTTGTGAATTTGAAACATTAATTTGTTGTCTCTTTATATAGTGTAACCGTGATACAACAAGGAAAACAACAACTTGAGAAGAGACACCAACTATAGGAGTTTCTGCATGTGTCTCTATAATTTTCATCTTTCGTGTTTCACCACTCCCATTAAACTGACCATTTTCAATGAACCTTGCATTTCCAGACTCAACTATTCTCATACTATGGTTATGACAATAGAATTTGTACCCTTTTGATTTCTCAGGATAGTCGATGAAATAACCACTAATAGTTCTAGCATTAAGCTTCTTTTCATGTGGATTATACACTCTTACTTCTACTGAACAACCCCCAGACATGAAGATGTCTTAAATTGGGTTTATTTCCTGTTCATAGTTCATAAGGAGTTTTTAGAACTACCTTACTAGGAGCTCTATTAAGCAGATATGCAGCGGTCTTTAATGCGTATATCCACAAAGACATAGGTACAAAACTGTAACTCAACATACTCCTAACCATTTCCATGATAGTACGATTTTGCCTTTTAGCCACACCATTTTGTTGTGGCGTACCAGGTATATACTGTGCATATATGCCTTGATTTTCTAGAAGTTTTGCAAATGGACCTGGACATTATCTACTTTCATCAGATTTTTCATAATAATCACCACCTCTATTTGACCTCACAACCTTTACCTTTCTATATAGTTGTCTTTCTACCTCATCAATGAACACCTATAAGACATCCACTGATTGAGATTTTTCATGCAACACATACAGATAACAATAACGTGAGTAGTTATCAATAAAGGTAATAAAATATCTTTCACCACCCCAAGATGGGATGTCAAACAAACAACAAATATTAGTGTGTGTCAACTCTAAGAGTTGACTGCTTCTTGTGAATGGATTCTTTGATGCGTGTTTGGTTTGTTTTCCTTTAATACAATTCACACATACATCTGAGTCAACAAAATCCAACTGAGATAAAATTTTACTTTTCATTAACCTCATCATTCTTTCTTTGGATATGTGACCAACCCTTTGATGCCACAAGAAAGCAGAGCATTCATTACACATATTCAAATTACTACTAACATCATTCTCAACATGAAACAGAGATTCAACAAATTTAACATTAAGATTAAAACGATATAAACCATCAATTAATGCACCAGATACAAAATAGTACGAGTATTTATACAAAGAAAAGGTATTGTTTTCAATCTTAAAATTAAAATTAAATTCGTCCAACTTTACAACATAAATCAAATTTCTAGCACATTCAGGAACACGAAGACACTTTTCTATATTTATTGAACAACCAGTATGCAAGATCAATCTGTAAGTCCATATACCTTCTATCCATGCCTTCATTCTATTCCCTATGTACAAGAACTTTTCAGTTCTGCTTATGGGCTAGATCGAAAGAAATCCCTGCATTACATGTGACACATGAGTAGTTGCACCAGAATCTAACCATCAGGTGTTTTTAGGTACCTCAATCAGATTTGATTCAAAGCATACTAAAACATAATATATACCTTTCTTTTTGAACCAAACTTTTTTCCTTCGGATAATATTTCTTAAAGTGGCCAGCCTTCTTGCATAAGAAGCATCTTTGGCCCTTCTGGATTTGGCCTTCATGAACCTTTAGTAAGGCATTATCCTTCTTGTCCTTTTTACCTAGCTTAGCCTTACTACTACTAGCCCCTTCATGAAATGTGAGATGGACGAAGTATTCTTTTACCTTCTTCAGCCTCCCTTCCTCCTGAACCAGCATGGCCTTAATCTCATGTATGTTCCATTTATCCTTAATGGTGTTGTAATTCACCTGGAACTGACCAAACTCAAGAGGGAGTGAGTTCAAAATGAACTGTACTAGAAAGAATTCCTTTATTTCTATGCCCATTGATTTCAACTTTGTCGTTTGATTAATCATGTCAGTCACATGGTCATGAATGGGTCGTGACCAATCAAACTTCTTAGTAGTTAACTCAGTCAACAGGGTACCTGAAATGGACTTGTCAGTAATGTCTGATTGTGCATACTCTTTTACCTTTTCTATAAATTTTCTAACATTTTCAGTCTTTGGCATCGATGACTTCACATTTTCAGTCATAGTTATTTTCAGCAAGCTCAAGCTCAGCCTGTTCAACCTTTCCCAAGCTTCGCGAAGAGTCTTTTCCTCTTCAGTACTGGTCTCTATGATGGTTGTAGACTCTTGTTCCATAATGATTGCTAGGTCTAAGTCCATAACATCTAGCTGGAATCAAACTTGTTCAGCCCAATTATCATAATTGAGTCCATTGAACTTGACTACGCCATTGCTCATGCCATACGTATTCATAGGGATTGAAATATTTAATACATGCTTAAATATTTATGCTTTGAATAAAATTAATAGATTCAGACAGCCAACCATTATCAATTATGCATCTAAGTTTACCTTTGGGTAACACTTAAATACACAATTTATATATAATGATGCTAATAAACAACTTTAATTGACAACTAGTCACTCAAACTAATATGCAAGTCATCTTTGGATATACAAACATATTATGAAGTGCTTACACGTCTCCTTAATGTCATTAATCATATGCAACGATCCACCTTTGGGCGATCTCTTACCGTTATAATTAATGAGCTAAATTGTTCACCCTTTATGTTACTATATAGCATCAAACAATTTTGAACAATTTACAACACACAATTAAATGTGTAAAGAACTTTTAAAGCCAGGCTCCTTTGGTGACTAACAAGCTATCCTTAAAATTAAGCACTAAATTGTGAAATTCTCATTATGATAATATAATTTAGAATTAATTAATTTGAGAATTTAATCACTTTGGTGAGTAAAATTCACTTTGATGTAATTTTAAAATTATCTATATATTTTATGAATTATATTCCTTATTATGTCGTAAAATTACTATGCATCGTTGTGCTTTTACTTGATGCATGGCCGTGTTTCGATGAAACAAGGCCATGCTCATTTCTGATGCATGTCTCTGTTCCTGAAGCGTGGTCATGCTTCTTAATGCATGGTCGTGCTTAAATATGCAAGGTCATGCTTCCATTATGTAAGGTCGTGCTTCGTTGAAGCATGGCTGTGCTTGTTCTTGATGCGTGGCCCTGCTCCTGATGCATGGCCCTGCTCACTGATATATGGCCCTGCTCATATTACAGATTCAAAATCTAATATTTCTAGCTTTCAAAACCTTAGGGTTTTCAATTATTGAATCAAAAACAATTATTTAACATTAAAATTATGTCAATCCATCATATAAAATACCTAGGGTTCATGTAAGTTGGAGAAAACTTTAATAGAGAATCAATCTCTTATGGAGAATCAACGAAATTCACAATCTTGCTCTGATACTAACTATTAGAAATTTCTTAGTCCATTATGTAATTTTCATTATGCAATGACTATTATGAAATACCATTTTTCATTAGATCTTGAATTACGTTGTTATCACAACACAATACATGGTTCTCATACAATTAAAGGTTTAGATAGTACTAACCTAAATCTATTGTTCCTTGATATTACATCTCTGTTTAATGTCGTTGATCCTTTGTATCTTTCCCGACTCTTCCTTCCTCTTTTAGCTCCTCTCAGATGGTTGAAAGAAAGTTCATTTATTGCGTTTACTGTGAGCACACTTAGAGACCGTGAAACTAATAAAAAATAGAGAATGCCGTAACCTTTATTTGGTAACCGCTCTTTTATTTATCTGAAGGAAGCAGGAGAGGGTTTTCTTATAATTGTATTTACAATTTTACTCTCTATGACTCTATATTTTATATTTAACCACTATTACATTAAATCATTAATTAGAGTTATGCTATAAGTTACATAGGTCACAATAATAAGATTATTAAAATAATATAACATTTTTTTTATTTCAATATTTTAGTATAAAATACTCTCTCAAGTTTACTGATATTATAGCAAGCACTTTATTTAAGTATTACATTCATCATTTAGTAATCTTTTTTTATTTTTATACTTTTTTTTATAAATGTTATTTTATCCAGTATTTAAGAGTACATAACTTCAAAATAGTAATTGGAGAATGAGTAAATTACATGATCTGATTGAATCAATAATTGGAGAATTCAGCCAATAACAAATGAAGCAGTCATGCTTCTTTCCTCCTTATGATAACAATAATCTATTAGAAATTTGGTTTGTATAGTTATTTAAACAAAATGGGCACACCCCGCACACTTATTCAAAATATATTATATTCAAGAGCATATATATCTAGCTATGAGTTTCAATTAATTGAAACTGAGTTGGTATTTGGGTGATTTATCAGGATTAAAGAGACCAAAATGTCGCTCAGTTTCTGCACCCGTCTTCTGATTTTCATCAAACATTGCAAACAAGAAAGTCTCAATAGGCCCACCAGGCCTCTTTGGAGTCCCATTACCACTCTTAGAGTGACTAATCAACTTAGAATAGTAAGTGGCTGCATTTTGGGCCGTGGCTCCATCTCCACCTTCTGATGGCCACCCACTTTCAGATACAACTATTTGCAAATTGGATGCTCCTACTTTCTCAAGAGCAGCGTACACTGAATCCAATATGGCATCAAAGAGGTTTTGGTACCCAGCATCATTGTTTCCTTGTTGATTGAAAAGAGCATAATCAAGATTAATGCTTTGTTGATTACCAGCATAAGCAAAGTATGGGTACACATTGGTAAGAAGTGGGGCCCCATTATTCACTAAGAAATCAATAATGGGCTTTATATATGGGCTTGCATCGTCCGTGAAAATGCCATTATTGGGTGGATAAGAGTTAGTGATCAAAGTGGTGTCTATTGCTGTTGACACCTTGATTTGGGATTGTAAATTGGCTGAGGAAATTGCATTGTGAATGTTGGTCATGGCTGGTAGAATGTATTGGGCCTCATTGTCTCCAGGGTGAATTTCGTTTCCAACGGTGATGTACTTGAATTTAACGTCTTGTGAGTAAGGTGTTACGTACTTGTTGACCCAGTTTGTGGCTGCGTTAGAATCTGTGAGAGATTGAAGGGTTTCCTTAGCCACGTCAAGTATCAACTCAATGTTTGAACCTTTAAGGGCTTGGAATGCTTCTTCATCTGGGTAATATATGCGCATTCTCCCTATGCCGTTTGATTTATATAAATCCACAACCTCTTGTCTTGATGGTAGATTGCCACCATTCACTCCATAGCAAACTCCTATGGATTGTGCAGCTGCATCATATTGAACTAATAGTTAATTAAGATGAATAAAATTATTAAGGTTAAATAATATATACTATTGTCTATTGGGGTGTGTGTGTGTGTACAAACTCACACCATACACCCAATATTAATTTCTCAACGGACAATAATTGTGATAAAATTCGTGTTCTTGTAAATAATAGTTAGTTTACAATGTTTTTTTCTCTGTAATTTTTCTTTTTTCTTTTTATTTTAAAAACTTAATTCTTACAATCCATGTTTTAATTTTTTTTCTTATAGTTTTATTTATTTAAATTCTAGTTTATATAATTAACCTAACATTGGTTCTTAGATATGTAGTAACATACTAACATATATGTCTCTTCTGACATGGACAAAAACTTAGAAAAAGTAAAATTATAGGAATTAAACATTAAAGTTTTAAAATATAGAAACTAAAATTAAAATTGAGATGATAAACTAAAAATGTTTTTAAACTTGATAGTTGAAGAGGCGGAGGCAGCATAAATTTTTTTTATGGAATATATTAGAAGTGATTATGGAAAATTGAATATCAATTTTTTTTAGTTTAATTACAAATTAATAATTATCTTTTAAAAATCTCTAATAAAGTTGTGAAAAACATTATTCATTAAAATAGGCAAATTCAAGCACATAAATCTTATATATATATATATATATATATATAAGAAAATAATATATTTATAATCAAGTAACATAGTAATGTATTATAGTTTTGTCACAAATAGAATATTTATAAATTCATTATAATAAAAATCATGTAAAAAAAATAAACTGGTGTAATGCTTAAAACAACATCATCTAATAATTATTTTAAATAAATACATATAGAACCCATGTAAAAATATTATAAAACGATCGGCAACGCATAAACCGTTCTTTTTAAAGAGTTATATTCTCTAGATCATGTTCAAGCAGTATTCGATGATTTTCACCACTAGGACCAGTTCACCTTCTTTTCAAAATGGATTTTTGATTAAATGAAGTAAACATTTGATACAGCATATTATTAGAGAATTAAACATTTGATATATAGAAAAAAGAAAGGATATTCAGGTCAATCCATTTTAAATCCAATGAAGCATTATAAACAAATATGATTAACCTAATATAGAGAGAGACTATGGAAATAATTGAACTATACAATAAGCACAACATATCATATATAATAATTCACGCAACTATTTAGTAAAAGAATTCTTAGGTCATTAAAAGTAGCATTTCTTCCACTGTCCATAATATCATGTACCTACCATTGTTGCATGAATTCTGATGTTAATACAAAATGAGTGTAAACACGTGTTTATTTTATAAAAAAAACTTGAATAAAATGCATATAAAGCAAAAATATATGAAAATGGATTAAAAAAAAAAAGCAATTAAGTGTTCTAAAATCTCATTGTATGTACATTTAGTATAAACAATTAGTTGAAAAAAATAAGAGCAAAAGAAGGTGTATTAGTTGGAGAGGGAGAGAGCTATATTGACCCGTAAATTCTAGTCCAATGGACGATAATATTCCAACAAGCAGCAATATTGCAGACATTGCAGAACTTCTTTTAAAGAATATATCGATATCAATGAGTGGATATATATGTTATATAAAAATGTGTGAAGCAAATCTTAGCATATACACCTTCGAATATCCCATATTTATATGCATACATAGAAGGCGATATTTTGCATGGTACGTTACTAATTTGATTACAAAGACTTTTAAACCCGTCAATCACTCTTGGGAATGGGAAGTTCAATGTTTGTTTTGAATTCTTCCAACCATTTTTTTCGGTGGAGACGCACACAATGCATTGATTGTCGAACAGTAACAAGAATATTAATTACGTTTTATTTTTATAGATTCTTCTAATTACTACATGAAGAATGTATTTAATATATATTTTATATTTTTAATATAATAATACAACATTTACTCATAGTTTCTATGTCTTAAAAATTCTTTTTTATATTTGTTGTTATGATAACATAAGTGCTCAACTCCTCTATAAGCAGATGTCATTGTTGAAGATTGTAAGTTCATGAAAACTCTATCATATATTTTGTTAATTCAAATATACGTAAAATCCTAACTTATTTATCCTAATTTGTATGAATAAAATGACTCATAATATAATATTTTTAAATTATTTTTCAAATAAAAAAGTTAAAGTAAAATTAAATAAATAATATTAAGTTACTTCAGCTTTATATACAATATCTCTAATAGATTATATAACAAAGCTAATAAAAAGAATTAATATAAAAAAATAATAAAGGACTAAAACATATTTTATTCTTAAGTTAAGGGGTAAAAAATTAATTTTATTTTTATTTAATATTTATTTTATAAAATAGTTAAAAATAATTAATAGGATATAGAAAGCTAGAATTAGTAAGGTCATTTTGCGCATATTAGTCAGCTCAGGTAGCCTTGCGTGAAGGAAACGTTCTATTAACCTCTCTAATACGACACACATCAGTGTTTGGTTTCTTCTGTGAAGTCAATGCAAGAAATCACTCACATAATTGGATTCATACCATTTTGTGTTGGTAGAGCTTCGACGGAACTCAGATGTTTGTTATTTACTCACTTGTCGGAATATTTTCACCAAAGCACTACCTCACACTCGTATGCATATGCATCACTTCCATTTATCATATATTTTTAATTTTTTTAAAATATTACGTATTAAATTATTATTTGTTAATATAAATTTTTAAATGATTATATTTTGTTATATAAAAACTAAAGTTTACATTTTTCTTAATTTTATATAACATTTTGTCAAGTGAAATAGTCAAGTCAATTCATTTATTAACGGTGGCCAGCGCGGCTCAATCTGTACCTAGAGACCTAGAATGAAACTTTTAAATTGTTTATGATGCAAATTATTTATTAAATTATTGTAATAAATTTAATTTATTTAATTTTTTAAGGCATTGTTAATTTTAAGTAAGCTTTAATTAATGTTAGTTTTGAAAATTTTTTTCAGTGAAATAAAAAATTATTTAAATTATTATTATTCTATAAATAGTATATGTATTTTAAAAAAATTATTTAATTGATTGAGAAGTTAATTGACATTATTTCCTTTAAAAATTTTAATAGGAAAAACATTAGAATTTGAGAGAAAGAAAATAACAATTGTTAAACGTGATAGGTAATTAATATTTATGATGGTATTTTAGTTATTTTAATTTATTCTAATATTAAAAAATTAAATAATAAAAAATGTTTTTTAATTTGCATTGATAGAAAATAAATAATTAATAAGATAAATAAATCAATAATGACGGGTGGCCTATTACTCAAAAGAAAAATATTTATTTTTATATTATTTATACATTAATTAATAATTTTCTTTCTTTTTTAATAAAAAAATATTAATAGTTAACAATATTTTCAAGGCCTTATAGCAAGAGTTGAATGATCTGACAAGCATGCTGACATAGAAAAAAACAATTTTAGAAATAGTTTAATTAGTATCGATATTGAGCCGTCAGCTAATTAAGAGTTAGGACCAACGAGCAGCCACGACGCTACAAGAAATTAACTTATTTGCGCCAATAGAATTTATTTGTGAAAGCTTATAAAAAATTTGCAGAAAAGTATGTGATTGGCAAATTTTACTGTGAAATTTCTTTTACATGAAGAACTTTTGTGGGTACCTATTCTTAAAAAAAGTAGAATTCGTAATTTTTTTTCTTTTTTCGATTTTTAAAGAAGTAAATTTGTAAGCAATTGCATGAGAAAAAAAATGTGCAGAAAATTATATTTGAGACATAATTTTTTTAAGAGAAAGGAGGAGAGGATGTATTTTTTAATTTTAAATTAAAAATTATATATTATTTATAATGATACATATATTGTTAATATATTAAATTTAAATTAATATATTATTTTATATCTTTTATTTTAAAAATATATTAATTATAAATATATTTATTTAAAAAAATATTTTCTCTTTCCCCATTTTTTATCTAAAACTCTTCTTCTCAAATAACTCTTTATTAAATTTGTAATTTTTAGGTATCTCTGCAGATAATTACTTAATAAAAGTGTCCGAAAACTCTTCATTAACCTGTAGGTAAATTTTATGAAAAATAAAATAAAATAATTTTTACAGATATATCTGTAGAAAAATTTTCAGCAAAGAAATTAAAAAAATTAAAAATTTATTTTGAAGCCATCAAATTAATTTGAATTGACAAATTTTTTAAAAGTAGACAAAATAGTTAAATTAAGATTCCAAAAATTTTTATAGAAATTTTCAAATATATATTAATATTCTTAAGAAAATTTGTATAATTTTTTAATATATTCATGTTTAGTTGAAAAAGCATAAACAAATTCAAAAAAATATGTAATCATATATCAAATGTAATCTTCAACAAGTACAACTTTTTTATATTATTATTTTTATTGCAATTATATACTTTTGTAATAATCATTGTTATGTTGGAGTAATGTTAGATCCAACAAATTTTAAATATTATATCAATTTTGTTTATGTTTTTAGTATTAGTTAAATTTTTTACTTTTTTAATCTTACTTAATTCCTTTCTCATTTTTAATTTTTTACCTCTAATTTTTCTCTCTCTTTTCTTTGCAGTAACTTGTTTTAAATTTGAAATTTTCTCAATACATCAACATCCTTTAGATTTATTAGTTGACTTAAAAAGTTTAAGGAAAGTATTGTTTACAAATTTAAGATCAAATATTCTCTTTTTTCTTTTCTTTATAGTTAAAATATATTTTAATTTTATTACTGCAGATGATCTATTTAACTTGTATAACTTTTAAAATATTATACCGACCCTTAATATTAAAATTTCATTTACAATAACACATTATAATTTGACCAAATAAATCATATATTTAATTTATATGAAGTCAAATTAGTAATAAAAATTGTAGGAAATTGCTGAATAAAATTTTTAGCACTGCATATTATTAAAAATAAAATACTCATTTTTAACACAAATAAAAAATGTTCAATATATATTATTTTAAATTAGTTGAAATTTTATTTGATAAATTTTCAGTGAGGCTAACAAAATGAATTATATGTGTAAATTTAGTTAAACAATATTATTTTTATATAAATTAAATGCAAAAACAAATATTTATATTATTTCCATTAATATTTTTTAAGTATAAATAAATATATTAAATTAATAATTGTAGAAATTGTAGTTTAAAAATATAATTCTATACGCAAAAATCTTGATGAAAAGTGAAAAAAAATTGGGTCAAAATATTTAATAATAGTGAATTAAATAATAACAAAATTAATTGACTTGAATAAATAAAGGAAAAAAGTTCTCCATTTTTTAATATCTACCTACAAAATTTTTCACAAGTTTTTGAATTAATTATTTTGCTGCGATATTCCTCCTAATTTTCGTATGAATTTTTTGAGAAGAGAATTCGCAGGAAATAGCGAGCTTTCTTGCAGATCTTTGAACAAGTTCTTTGTGAGACTTTTTTTTATCAAAAAACTTCGTAGGAAAAACTAAAATTTTCTTCTATTTATATTCATAAAAAAATTCACAGGAAACTTTGATCTTGCTGGGAGTTTATGAATATTTAGAGTAAATATTTTTTATTTAATCAATAAATATTTAACGTATATTTTATCTAAAAATCTTATTAAATATATATAATCAAAATGTTTATTAAAAAAATATTTAGCCAACTCTTCTGTGTGAAAAGAATATTAATTCAAACTTATTTGTAATAATTTTATAAAATATAATAGAAATATATTTTTTAAAAAATGTATTAATATTTTTGTTATGATACTTAAGTATGGTTTTTAAATTTTTTCCATATAGAGTTTAGTTTTACATTTTCATATTAAATGAATATTTTTAAAAACATAATTTTAATTTTTGAATAAACAAAAAAATATTTGTTTGCAAAAAAAAAAAAAAACTAACATAGCAGTCCTTTAATATATATAAAAACTCAGATTAGTTGTTAAAATTTTCAAATTCACTTTATATTAGTCATTTTCATATTCTATTATTTCCTACTGAAATGTACTAACGTGAACACTCAAATTTATTTGCAAAATTTTTATCGTTATTTTTTATTATAAAACTGTTATTTTTTTTACTTTTAAAGACTTGTATAAAAAATAATATAATTTTCTCCTTTTTTGTATAAATATCTTTTTAGAAAAATAGAATAATATATTTATAATTATTATTAAACATTGAAAAGAAAATTCTTAACTTAAAGGCTTGTCGTTGAGTAAATCTTTTTCCAATGATTCGGTATTTAAAAGTTATTTTAAATCTAGAAGAATTTAAATTGAACCATACTAAGTCTTCAAGATATATTTGTAATTATTATTAAACATTGAAAAAAAAATTCTCAACTTGAAGGATTGTCGTTAAGCAAATCTTTTTTCAATGGTTCGATATTTAAAAGTTATTTAAATCTAGAATAATTTAAATTAAACCATATTAACTCTTCAAGATAACGAAAAAAAGGTAAAGACCAGTCGTAACATAATAATTGATAGATAATTAAATTTTTTAAAATATTTATGATAAGATTTAACTCCAAGAAATGTATATAGAAGAACAGATTAAGCTTATTTTAATAATTTCTATATTTCATAATAAATTAATATTTTTATTGTTAATTAAAAAATACTTTATTAAACCTAAAACAATTATGTTATGAATTATTATGAATAAATATTTATTTTTTTATTTTTCTATTTTTTTATTTGAGATATTGTAATAATTTTTTTTATCACACATTTAAAGTGATGAAACTTTTGTAGATTTAAACTTATAAGTAAAAATTTTATTTATATTGATAATACGTGAAATGAAATTAAAATTCTCTTTTTTTTAATATTGTTCTTTTTTTCATTTTTTTAATGTAATTTTATAACAAGTTATCAATACGAAATTTTAATACATATTTTTGTAAAAAAAAAATTTTTAGACAAAGGTATGATATTTTTTATTTTTTAAATATCATTATTTATTTGTTTTAATTTAAATTATTATATTTATAAATTTGTGTGCATAAAATTTACTAATAATTTAAGATTCACAACAATACACTATTATCTATATAAAAAATATAATATTATTTTTACTGTTAATTAAAAAAATTAGTTTTATTTATCAATAGAATATATTTTTGCTTATAATTTTTTTTTTTACTTTTGATTTATAATATTTAGATAATATCTAATTTATTTTTATTTTTATGATAGTACTAAATATGTTAAATCTTACAAATCTTAAATTTGTCATACTTGATATCATGGAAAAAATTATTTATTATGAGTATGAGATGCTAAAATTTATTTAGATGTGTAAGGCCTTGAAGATATCATCAAAAAAAGAAATAAAGTATCTAATCAAGATAAGGTTAAAGTTATAATCTTTCTTTGTCACCATCTTCATGAAGGATTGAAAATGAATATCTCATGATAAAAGACCTACTTGTATTTTAGAATAATTTAAAAGACAAATATAATCACAAATAAAGTCATTTTACCAATACCTCATTATGATTGGATGCATTTACATTTGTAAGATTTTAAAATTGTTAGTAAGTATAATTCAACATTATTTAGAATTATATTTTGATTAAGATTTATGGGGAAAAATATTATTGATGAGGATATGTTAGAAAAATATTCTTCACTTTTCACACACCAAATGTACTTTTGGAGTAGCAAAATTATGAAAAAGGATTCAAAAAATATTTTGAATTAACTTCTTGTCTCCTTGTGGCTAAATAAAATAACAAGCTATTGATGAAAAATCATGAATTTCATCCAACTAGCATTGCTCCATTCCTAAAAATGAATGTAACAACTTGTGATTATTGTTATAGACAAATTTACGATCGTGATAATGGTCGTAGTCATGGATGTAACAATAATTATGGTAGTGGTAATGATTATGGATATGGTCGCAATGATAATCATAAATATATATTCACACCAAAAGTGGAAAAATGGTGAGAAAATTGAGAATGATAGAGATATTCAAAGTAGCAAAAATATGAAAGACACATGCTATTATAGTGGAAACAAAGGTTATTGATTACGTAATTACAGTACACCAAAGTATCTTATTGATATTTATCAATAATCACTTAAAAATAAGGAAAAAAAGATTAAGACAATTTTTATTTGTGAAATTGATAATGATTCTAATTATGGTCATATGAACGTTACTCACTTAGATGTTGTTGATATTTTTATTGATTCTAGATGAAAAACTGTCCATCTCATTGGAGAGAAAAATGTCTAAAAGTAAATTTATCATATTTTTATATTTTTGAGTTATTATATATTTTTTATTACAAAAGAGTAATGATTAAAAGAAATTATCAAGCATTATTATTGTTCTTTCACTAATATAGTTGTTATTTAAATTAAATTTTAACATAGTCATTATAAGTAAAAAAAATTAATTTTTAATTATTTTTTAGTATCTAAATTTATTTATTTATTTTTGCAATGAAAAATGAGTGATCTTTTGGTCGACACCTATATTGAAGACATCCCGTTCACAGTACAATAAGTCACAAATCTCAAAAATAAAAAATATTTTATCATTTAGTGATGCAACAAGCCAATATAAATACTATATCTGATAATACAAAAATTATTAAAGGTTTTAGTAGGCTAATATATCATTGTTTAGTGGAACAAAATTACATATTGTTAGTGCATTATACTCTACTAAGTTTCATAGAAACTTATTAAGTTTTAAGAATATCCATATAAATGAATACCATATTGAAATAACAAATGAAGGAAGAGTAAAATACACTAATATCACAAAAATTATCTCAAATAAAATATATGTATTAGAAAAATTACATTTTTTTTCTTTTGGTTTATATTACACATATATTAATATAATTAAAACATACATTTTTTATTTGGCATAAACAGTTCATGACAATTTATAAAACAAACTATAATAACAACATTATCTAATCATGCAGAAATTTTAGCATTATATGAGGAAAGTTGAGAATGTGTCTGGTTGAAGTGTGATTCAACATGTGCAAGAAACTTGTGGTTTATTTTTGAAAAAATAACTCCTACAATCATATGTGAAAATAATGTTGTGTCTATTACTTAATTGAAAGAAGGATACATTAAAGGACATAGAACAAATTATATTTCTCTAAAATTCTCTTTTATCCATGATCTTCAAAAGAATGACAATATAAATATTTAACAAATTCATTCATAGAATCTAATAGATTTTTTTTTTCAGAAAATTACTTCCAAGTAAAACTTTTGTACAATTAGTTCACAAGATTGGACTTTATCATCTTAAAAATGATGATCCACATGAGGCGAAGAATTAAATATGTTTTGTATTCTTTTTTTCTTAGCCATAATTTTTTTAGCAAAGTTTTTAATGAGGTAGTATCTAATAGTGTATTAAAGAATAATATACTTTTTCCTAGCAAAATTCTTAATTAGATGTTATGAAACACATTCTCAAATAATGCACATCTAAAAAGAAGTGTTATAGATTAGCAGAAATCCTTTGTGTTCTACACATTTATTATGTTTCCTTTTATTATGGAATCACTATTGGCCATATTAATGGTGATTTGTTGTACTTTTGATAAAGCTGGCCAGGGAGATATTGTAGGCACAATTTTAGGGATATTATAGGCTTATCTTTAGGAAACCTGAAACCAAAACATAGAAGGGTATCATGTATATATGGATGCTCCTTGTATGTGAATGAGACACAAAATTCTTCTATAATTCATTACAATTTCTTTCTTTCTAAGATATTATAACTTGTTACAATCGGGCGGTTGCAACGATATGGCAAAAATATGTTTAAGAAAAATATTTTTAAGAATAAAAAAATATTTTTTAAAAAATCAGAGTAGTCGCTATCAAAGTTTATTTTAAGAAAAATTTGAAAAATATTTTTTAAAATAATATGATCTTTGAAATAAAAAAAATGAGTTCGAAATTCATTTATGTGTAAAGAAGGTATTAGCACCCTATAATGTCTATTTTAAAAATAATTACTTTAAATTAATTGTGTAAATTTATTTTAATTTTAAAAAATATTTATTTAACTCATAAACGTTAATTATTTTTATTTTAGAAGAAGAAAAAATTATTTATTAAAATGTTAACTAGATATCTTAAAAGAAAAAAATATTTTGAAAATTATTTTGACTTGATAGGTATGGTTCCGCTCTTATGTATCCTCATGTGTAATGAGGAACTCAAAGCCACGTAGTTCTATCTAAAACTTATAAAGTTGGTTGATTAAAATTAAGTTTAGTCAAAGAAAGTTTATTTTGAAATTAAAATTATTTTTTTTATAAATTTATAATATTTAAGATACAAGATAACGCAACTATACAAGTACCTTACAAGAAATAATACAGATGGTGAAAGAATATTACATAACTATATTACAAATCGTTAAAAAGTATTTTATTTGTAAATGAAGTGTTTGAATTTGAATTTTGATTATGATTAATGTTGAAAGAAATTTAAGATAGCGTAAGCTATACATAAATCTCGTATAATTTATTAGACAATTGAAGGTAATGTAAATCGCACATCGATATTGTAAAAAATTGTATAACAAAATGTATAAATGATTGGTTATTTAATTTATCAAAATTAAAAATATGATTTAAAAAAACTAAAATATGAGATTAATTCTATTTAATGAAAGGAATAAATATATTTGAATTGATTAAAAAAATTAATTAATAAGAAAAAATTAAAACTTTGTTTGATAAATTTATATTGTGTAAAACCTAAAGTAATCTTATTACACATAGATTTTAACAATTTATAACGCATCAAAGTAGAGTCGCTATCTATTGTAATTATATTACTATTTGTTCATTGAAGAAACAATTTACTATTCATAAAATAAGATGAGATAATCACAAATATACTATTAAATCATATCAATGTTCTACAAATATATAAAATAAAATAAAACAATCTTAAAGAGTAAGCATAAACAATGAAATAACATAAAAGAGAGAATTTATTGTCAATGTTAAAATGAAATAAACTTTACAAATAAAAATACAACACAAATATAATGCAATAATAATAAAAAATTATGTTACACTTAATAAATTTTAATTCTCTTTTATTATAATTATTTTAACTATTATTGCTTAAAAAAGAAAATCAATGAGTAGAACTAAGAGAACTAAATTTAAAATAAATAAATAAATAAAATATAAACTAAAAATAAAAAATAAAATATATAATAAACTACATAAATAAAATATAAATAATAATAATGATAAAAGGTAATAATTTTTTTAGAAAGAATAAAAAAAAGGGCTAAATAAATAAAAAGGTGAATTAAAAAAAAAAGAAGTGGTGTAACCAGCAACCTCAAGTCGCTGGATGAAACTAAAAAGTCATTTACTGCATCATTGAAATCTACATTGCTTTTGGAAAAGTAGCAAAAGGTATGATTGAGAAAGAAAAAAAAAAAATGCCCAGCAAGCAAGCAAGGGTCACATCAATTTTTCAACTTAATAAAAATAACTATTTATTTCTTTACATTTGATCAACGGTGAGAGAAGAAACAAAAAGATAGAAAAGAATGACAAAATAAAAGTTTAACTTCGGTAAAAAAAAACTAAGAAAAAGGATGAAAGTTCATGTACCTCGAAAATGAGGTAAGAAGAAGATCTATTCTTGAGCTCTCTCTTTTCTTTTAAAATTTCCTCTTCATTATTTGAAAATTCCTCTTCTTATCCTATGTTCTCCTTTTGATTTCAAATCTCTTTTTTTTTTTTTTTTTAAATTTGCTCTACTCTCTCAAAACTAATTGCCCCTCTTTACTCCCTTTCCAAAAGCTCTTTTTTCTTATATTCTTTACTTGTGTTTTTATATAGGTCTATTTAGGGTTTTTACAAAACGTCAAAAAAAATTTCAGTTTCCTTTCTTATGTTTAGACCTCATATGGGCACTAGGTGTACACTGAAAATTTCTATTTCTAGAATCAAAATTATTTTTCAAGTTTATATATATATAAACAACATTTATTCTATAAAAACTTGGGATCATCTGTGGAAAAAAAATAGATATTCACATAATTACTTTTTTATTGTACTCTTAAATATATGAGACTCTTGAATTATAGATTTAGGTCTATAAATAAGAATTTTGTGTGAAATAATATTGAAATTCCTCTTTTTCTCTAACATTATTCTTTCTACTTTTTTTATTTGTTTATTATAATTTTACGTTAATTTTATATAAAAGAAAAAAATCTTCTAACATTTTTTCTTTCTATTCGGAAGATTTGAAAGTGATATGTAAATTAAAGATAACTAAATTTATTGGATTAACATATATTAATAAATTTAAAAATAAGGCAAACGATTAATGCTAATGAAAATTTATAGTGTAATTATATCCATTAAAAATAAATCTTGTGAAAATTTGAATTTTTTTTTTCATTTGAGACTTTGAGGTTTTATTGAACAGTTATGTAATTACTTGAATTACTAAAAATTAAATATCGTATATAATATTATATATTATTTTTATCTTTATCTTTTACTTTATTTTTTATACACGTATATTCTAAGAGCATGCCCTAAATATCAAAGGATCACATAAAATTAAAATACCTTTTCCAATGATACACAAAATATTCTTCTTCCCTACATTAAATGAAAACATTAAACCATACTAAGGTATCCGTAAAATGATACACGAATTGAAAAACAAACAACACATGTTTTGCGTTAGCGTTTTATAAAATCTTTATTTGTTTTAATTAACGCAGTTTATTTTTTAAAAGGAATTTTGAAGAACATCTACCTTTTAATGGGTAGAAATTTTGACCAACTCTGTCACTATTGAGTAGTCTGTTGTACTTTCTTGTATTTTAGAGTTAGTAAAATAAATCTGTTCGATTGAGCTAATTAATTATAATTAACGTGGTTAAAATGTAAGATAAAATTTGGTTTAATCAAGTTATCTATTTTTTCCAGTAATTAAATTGGAGTTAATTCTATTTATTGAAGTGAAAAATGTGGGTTTAAATATTAATTTTTATTTTATAATTTAAATAAGAAGTAAATTTGACCAAACTCAATAAAATATGAAGTATTACAAAACGGACAAATATCCCATTTTCCACCTCCACACGTGTTTACAAAGTTCTTGGCAAAGAACAAAAGTCGTAAGTTAAAACATTTAAATAAAACATGTATGCATGCGCAATATAAAGTGGTAGATAAACATTTATTAATTAGAAGCTTCGAGTGTGCTCTACATTATTGGTGAAACTAAAACCACTGGCACGAGGCACCCTTATTCTAAATGACACCGAGTTTGTTTATTTATGATAACTTAGCAATAACTGTTTAACTGAAATTTAGTTGGTATTTAGGAGATTTGTCGGGTCTGAAGAGACCAAAGTGTCGCTCAATTTCTGGACCTTGCTTCTGGTTTTCGTCAAACATAGCAAACAGGTATGTCTCAATGGGTCCAGGCTTGTTAGGAGTTCCACCTTTTGCATGATTAATCAAATTCTTGTAATAGGTTCCTGCATTTTGAACAGTGGCTCCAGCTCCTCCTCCTGACGGCCACCCACTTTCAGACACAGCAACCTTAATATTGGATTGACCTACTTTATCAAGAGCAGCGTAGAGAGAATCCAACAACGCATCAAACAGGTTTTGGTACCCAACCTCGTTCTTACCTTGTTTAGTGAACAAAGCATAGTCAAGACCAATGCTTTGTTGGTTATTAACGTAAGCAAAATATGGGTACACGTTTGCAAGAAGTGGGGCACCGTTTTTGGCTAAGAAGTTGACGATTGGCTTTATATAGGGAGTTGCACCATTGCTGAAAACGCCATCTCTTGGTGGGTATGATTTTCCTAGTAGAGTGGTGTCTATTGCAGTTGAGACCTTGATTTGGCCTTGTAAATTGGCTGAAGAAATTGCGTTCTGAATGTTCTGTAGTGCGGGAAGAACTGAACCTGCTGCAGCATCACCTGGGTGAACTTCATTGCCAACTGCAATGTACTTGAATTTGACACCTGGTGTGTAGGCTTTCACGTACTTGTTGACCCAATTTGTGGCAGCTCCAGCGTTGGTAAGTGACTGAAGTTGGTCATTAGGGACTCCAAGAATCACCTCTATGTTTGAACCTTTGAGGGCTTGAAGGGCTCCTTCGTCTGGATAGTATAAACGGATTTTCATTATTCTCTTTGATTTGTATAAGTCCACCACTGCTTGCTTTGTGGGTAGATTGTTTCCATTTCCTCCGTAACACACTCCCACAGATTGTGCTCCTGCATCATATATTAATGTAGAACAAAAATTAAGTGATTAAGATTGTAACGTCCAATATAAACATCATGTACACGTATATTTACGTTTATACTAATCATAAGTCGAAAATATATGTCTAATGCTAAGTTGAATCATATAGTAAGGAGAAAATTTATGATAGTTTAACTTAAAAACCAGTATGGAAAATTTTTGTTAATTGGAGGAGTGTTCTAACATGAATGGTCGTGTCTGAATTCTTTCAAGCACGTGGAAAAATGGTGCAAGAGAATATGCATTCTTATATAACCAAAGAAAAAAAGAAAGCGATTAATTGAAGGTACTGATTATATGTTTAATAATCTGAAATAGAATATATGGCTGGCGGCTCAGTTAATTAATATGATTACGACTTTTGGTAAATTAAACTAAAGGAACAGCGCATAGAGACAGTGGCATCTATGTATCATTGAGAGAGAGAGAGAGAGAGAGAGAGAGAGAGAGAGAGTAATGGACCCGTAAATTCTACTCCAGTGGAAGATAATATTCCTAGAAGCAGGAATATGGCAGGGATGGCAGTATTGCCTCTTGAAAAGAACATATCTATTGAGTAAACTATAACTCAACTCTTTTAAGACTAAGTGATATGTATATATATTTTGCTCCATACTACTACCTATATATATAGTCTTAACAATAAAATGGGAAAGAGTTGAGAGTACTCTTGGATTAGTACATGGCAAAGACTTTTGGCCCCGTCAATCACTCCATGGAAATATACGGTAATTTGTTATTCATCTGTTTGATACGTATAATAATATCACCACGCCGATAGATTTGAACAAGAAAAGAAAACAACCACCTATATATATATATATATATATATGATGAAGTCCATTATGTGCCATTTAGCCTAACGTGAGGGAAACGTTCCTATATTCTAAATATAGCCACACAATTCAACTTCAAACGTCACTCATTCTTGTTTCCTTACCCCAAGTTGAAAAGTTATTATCAACTAAATAATTGATATAGGGCATCAATTCGTATTCATTAGTTATTACATCAAATTTAAATTATTATATAATGAATAATTATTTTAAAATATTATTTTTATAGTTTATTATATAATTAAATTTTAAATAACGATTAGTGATTGTAGTTATTATATTTTAAGAAATTTTTTATTGTTTATAAAAACTATAAATTTTATATAACTAAACTTATATTATAATAGAATAATTTTAATAAATTTGTGCAATAATTAATAATTATTTTCTATTTTAAATATTTTTCAATACAAATTAAATATTGTTATATAAATTTTTAGAATAATTTTTGTATAATTTATTATAAACGATTATACAATTATTCTTTAAAATAACAGTTGTTCATTTAAATTTTAAACAACAGATTATAATTATAGTTTATTAATTGTCAAAAACGATTCTATATTATTAAAGTAACAAAATAAAAAATCTCTGTCAACTATAATATTAGACAACGTGAAAATCTTGTAGTGTTAAAATAACTTGATCGCTTTGTCTTCATCATCATGCACTGTGTCTAATAGTCGCATCCGTATGTAATCAGCTAATTAGTGGGGTTGCAGCGCCTACCACTTAGCATCTCTTATTTTTATATTTCAACGCTTGTGTTTCAATACAGCCGCCTCCAACTGTGAATCCCCTCAATCAAATAAAACGTTCTTTCTTTGTTTCTTTCTATGATATGAGAAGGTAATTACAATCTTTTTAATAGGAAAATCCATCGACACCAATTTCTCACCCGTTTAGAACTACAAAAATTTTACTTATTTGCATTATTACTACGTATGAATTATTACATGTATGTTTGAAATCAGTTTAAATTATTCTTTCAAAGAAAGTTGTAGTTAAAAATACTAAGTTAAATTTTAATGAAAATTCATAAGGTCCTTATGGAAGAAAAATAGATTGAATAAAACTTGGAATAATATGAAAGTGACAGAAATTTGATCCACAATAACGTTATTAAAGATGGGTGGAGATGGAAAGAGCAAATGATATAGAAGTAGAGTGGAGAAATTGAGTATGAGGAAAAAAGATGGGAGATGGGAGTGAGATCAAGATGGAGAGAGGAAGAAAAGAGTTGGGTATGAGGTGGCGATGGAAGAAAGATAGAGTTGGGAGAAGAAGAAAGGAGTTGAATATAAGAGGAAGAAGAAGATTATGAGAGTTGGATATTGAGGTAGGAGAGGGAGTGTTGGACATGGAAAGAAGGAAATGAGAAAAAGGTTGATGTAAAGATAGCAAATAGTTTTGTTTGTTAGTAGTTATTTCTGTTAGGAATTTAGTTATAATTATGAATAA
This sequence comes from Abrus pulchellus subsp. cantoniensis, assembly GCA_024086825.1. NCBI lineage: Eukaryota > Viridiplantae > Streptophyta > Magnoliopsida > Fabales > Fabaceae > Abrus > Abrus pulchellus. Next base: position 23,756,738 of record CM044054.1, read on the forward strand.
GTCCATTGTTATTTGTTACAGCGTAGTTAGTTTGCTATATAAAGCCTCCCTAAGTAACTATTTTGCTTAGAATATATTGGTAAATTTAATATACAGAAATGCACTTTCAAAATCTCTCTAATATCAAGATGGTATCAAGAGCTTCACAGGAGTTGACTACTTTCTTGTCTTCTTTTCATTTCCTCCTTCTTTCCTTTATCACAATACCAACCCGTCTAATCCATATTATCTGCATTCCAATGAAAACCCAATTCTCATTCTTGTTTCACCCTGTTTAATAGAAAAAATTACTATGCTTAGGCACAAGGAATGCGCCAAGCTTTGGAAACAAAAAACAAGATGCAATTTTTGGATGGCACGATATCTTTGTCAACAAAAAGTGATCCCTTATTTGATCCATGGAAATGAACCAACAACATGATCCTATCCTAGATTCCACATTCTTGTGAACCATCCATAGTGAAATTCATTCTTTGGTTTGAGAAAATGACATATGCTTGGAAAGATCTTTATAAACGATACTCCCAAGGAGACATCTTCCACATATCAAATCTTTAAGAAGAATTTCATCGTCTTCAGCAAGGTTCCTCTTATGTTGCAGATTTCTTTACATGCTTAAAATCAATTTGGGAAGAAATAAAGAATTATCGGCCCACACCATATTGCAAATGTTCCATCCCGTGTTCTTGCAGGGCAATTTCTTCGATGGTAAGTCACAAGAAACAAGACCTTGTAATTAAGTTTCTCAAAGGATTAAATGAATTATATGCTCAGGTACATTCACAAATTATGTTGATCAAATTAGATAGGGTTGTCCAAATGGGCTTGACCCGATGGGCCAGCCCGTTTAACCCACTAAATTTAGTAGGTCGAGCTGAATGATTTGGATTTGATGGCCCATTTAGCCCACCCCATTTTAGCCTGCCAAAATTCGAGCTGGAGCGGGCTGGCCTGTTGGGTCTATTTATTAATTAAATATTAATTTTTATTAATATAAAACTATTTTTAAATATTTTTTTATTATTTATTGTAATCTTTTGTTACTTTTTTTTATGGACTGGTCCATTAATTAAATGACCCACTATTTTTTTTCTTTTCTGGTTTTTGGCAGGCTAGCCCGTTAGCTTATTAGCTCATTTGAGTCACGTTGGATTCTCAGATAATTCAGGAACATCATAATTTTTGTCTACTGACTCCCAAAATCCAACGCTTCAAGATGACTGATTATTTTTGCAGCCTTTAACTCATATTCCTCATCATTAAAGATTAGTGCTAGATCTGCTGTGTATTGTGATTCTCCCTCCATTAGTGTTTCTTTCAACTGAAAAATCCCTCAAAGATAAGAGCTTGATACCAATTTATTTTTTTAAGTTTATTTATGTAAAGGGTGAAAGAAGACAAAATAGAGACATGTAACTTCTAAAGGCTTACTTTATTCAGATGCATAACAACTATATATATATATATAAAATCTAAAATAGAGTTTGTTGATAGATAGAAACTATAACAAACCATTCCTAAAAGAAATGATCGAAACAAATTTATCCTCAATAGTCAACATGACGTTTATTTTTAATAACAAATAGAATAAAAATCAGAACTACATTTTTATTCGACAGTTCCAATAGTCATATTATCATATCAATATCAAACAACCTGCTTCCATTTACTCTGACAATAAATATGCTATATATTTGGCCCATAATCTTGTCTTTCATTAAAGGACCAAATATATAGAGATAGATTGCCACATTGTTTGAGGAAAGATTAAGAAAGGACTTATTTATTTACTCTTTGTTCCCTCTAATGACCAATTGGCAAATCCTTTACAAAACCACTTCACTCCACTTCCTTCAAATCTTTCATCAACAAGTTGAGACTCAAGGACCTCCACCATCTAACTTGAAGGGGGATGTAAAGATAGCTAATAGTTTTGTTTGTTAGCAGTTATTACTATTAGGGAGTTAGTTATAACTATGAATATGTCTGTTGTTAGTTATTACAGTGTTAGTTGATTTGTTATATAAAGCCTCCCTAAGTAGCTATTTTGAGTAGAACATATGTACCACTTTTGGTAGATTATTGAAATGTACTTTCAAATTGTCTTTAACATCAAGAGTTAATGAAAAAGATGCAAAATTTTTGCATAAAACAATTTTTATTGTTTTTCTCATTTTTGCTAATGGAACTAGATGTCCAATTCTCTCTACAACGGGAAAGGATTCGTATCTCAAAATATCCCGATGCCTATTTCCTTCAACATTTTGTCATAAGAAGATAGAGGAGACCCTTGTTAGATGTGGCTTCTTTTCCCACTATATCTGCTGAACAAAATTTGCATTTAATAGCTTGTTTTGGTGATGACAAAGTTGAAGATGCAATCTTTTCATGTGTTGGAGATAAAAGTCCTAGACCTGACGAGTTTAACTTAACTTTTATAAAAATGTTTTGGGGTTTTATAAAGCAAGAGGTTTTTGGAATGAAAACTGACTTTCATCTTAATGTTTCTCTCCCAAAAGCATTGCACTAATATTTTGTTTGTCTCATTCCTAAAGGATGGTGTCCTTAACTTGTGTCAGATTTTAGACCTATTTCCTTGGTAGGATGTCTGTACAAAATCCTATCAAAAGTTCTTGTAGAAATATGTAAAAAGGTGTTGAATAGTGTGGTTGAGGAGCACTAAACAACGTTCGTACCATAGTGGCAAATGCTAGACAGAGTTGTTGCCTTGAACGAGAGCATTGATTATGCAAAGAGATCGAAAAAGTCATGCTTTATCTTAAAAGTGGATTATGAAAAAGCATATGACTTCTTGGAATGGTCATACCTTCTTTACATGCTTAAGAGATTCAATTTTAATGATAAATGGTGCAAGTGGTTGGAGTCATGTGTTTGTGGAGACTTCTTTTCAATTCTTGTCAATGGAAGTGCAACTAAAGAGGTGAAAATTAAGATGGTGTTGAAGCAAGGAGATCCATTAGCACTGCTTCTTTTTGTATTGGTGGTAGAGGGGTTGGGAGGGCTTATGAAGAAAGCAGTTTGGAGAAGGTGTTTACTAGTTTTCTAGTGAAGAATGAAATTTTGGTTTTGCATTTTCAATTTGTAGACGATATAATAATTATTGGCGAAGCTTCTTCACAAACGTATGGGGTATTAAAGTCATGTTAAGGAGCTTTGAATTAGTATCCAGATTGAAAGTGAACTTCCATAAGAGTAGCATTATTGGGATTAATGTGGATGAGGAATTCCTAACCCAAGCATCTAAGTTTCTCCATTGTAAAAAAGGTTCGGTATCATTTCATTTCTTAGGGATTCCAGTTGGAGCAAGTTCGCGCAATATGAACACATGGAAACCTATACTTGAAGCTTTGAAAATGAGGTTAAGATGCTGGAAAAATAGATTTATATCTATTAGAGGTCGCGTGACATTGCTAAATTCGGTGCTTAATAGTGTTTTGATACACTATCTCTCTTTCTACAAGATGGCAAAAAAGGTGTTTAGAGAGGTGATTAAAATCCAAAGAAACTTCCTTTGAGGAGGCGTGAAGGACGTCCATAAAATACCATGGGTGAAATAGGATACGATGTACAAAAGCAAGAAAATGGAAGGGCTTGGTGTAAAACACGTTGAAAGGTTCAGTTGATCCTTATTGAGCAAATGGCATTGGAGAGCTTTGATGTCCAAAAATGACATTTAGAAGAAGTTACTAGCTGAAAGATATGGTCCTTCGTATGCATTGCTAAATTCAAATATTCTGCCTAATAATGCCTCTTTATGGTAGAAAGATGTGAGAAGGGTGGGGAGGCTAAAGAACCAATGGTTTCATAGGAAAATAAAAAAAGTCTTAAGAAATGGTGTTGATATGTTCTTCTGGACTGATGTGTGGCTCGGAACAGAGTGCCTAGCCTCTTTATTGCTAAGGTTGTACTCAATTTGTACAGATAAGGAAGCCAAAGTAGCAGAATATGAGGAGTGGGTTAGTGGGAGGTGGATATGGAGTATTAGCTAGAGGAGGGGCCTAATGGAAAAGGAAATTTTACACTAACCTTTTGTCTATTTTGCAGGGGATTCAACCTATACAACATCAAATTGATCATTGAATATGGTTGAAGGATTCTTTAAATGGTTACTTTATTAAAGTAGAGTATAAAGTACTTCAGTCCAATATGATAGGGGAGACCTTCTTATGTGATATGAAATTACAGGCGCTATAAAAAATGTGGAAGTCATGGTCCCCACATAAGTTTCAAATCTTCTCATGGCAAGTGATCTTGGATTTATTTGCATCAAAAGTAAATCTAATGAGACGCGGGATGAGACAACTTGAAGACGATACGTGTGTATTGTGTGGAAATCATTCTGAAAATGCAAAACATCTATTTCTTCTTTGCCCTTTCACAAAACAAATTTGGGTAGCTATTTTGAGCAGATTAGATGTTCAGGTATTGCTGCCAACATCTATTACTAGTCATGCTTCGCACTTTACAGGTATGATATCTAAGAAAAAGAGGTGGATAACCATGTGGATCATTTGGTCCACAACAGTTTGGAGTATATGGAAGATGTGAAACATTATTTTTGAATAGGTAATTGCAAATTCAGCATTGATATTGGAGCATATTAAACTCAAGACTTGACAAGTTATAGTTAGCATATTCACCTACATGATATTTTCATTTATTTTTTAAGCTTAGAACCAATGGAAAGCTGAAAATTGTTGTTTCTATAATTGCTGGATTAACATATTTGTTTTGTTTTGGGTCTTTGTGAGTGACTTCTAATACTAGAGTGTGTAAGTGTGTAGCTTGGTGTCCAATATTATTCTCATATATTATTTTTTAACATATCCAATACTTTTTATTATCAATATATTTGAGCTTATATAAAAAATAAAATATTTCCATATGAAACATTAATAAATTATATATGATCGTAAAAATATCATATTTTATGTTTTATAAGATAAAAATTGATAACAAAATATTGCATAACAATAATCATACATTATCTTTTGTAATTTGACATTTCCTCTCTTTGGTTAATTTTTTAATTAAATTAAAAATAAGATATAAAAAAACCAATTATGCAGCTAAAATTTTGATATAATGTTTATGGCAATAATGATGTGCTCTTTAATTAAAATCAACGTTGCAGTTTGATATTAATCATTGATAATTTTAATTATTCACATGAAGTAATATTTGTTGAGCTGAAATATCCATCTTGAACTGATTTGACTGGCTATTCATCAATTCTTATATATATTTTTTAATCATTGATAATTTTTTCGGTCGTTTTATGTTTAGATCTTTAATCAATCATAATTACGATCGACGCCACAAGTACTGCAGAAACAAAGCTCGCTCTTCACAGTTGCGTTCTAAATGCAGAAGCAGCATTCTTTAGCCTTGAGCCCGGTTTTAAATTTTAGACTACAAAACTACAAATAGCCGCGGGCCTTCAAGCGAAACAAACAAGTTGAGTAACTTTTTTGGTTGAGTAAATTAATTATGATGGTTTTAAACATTTTGATTAAATCCAGGCTGAAGCTCCTCAGGCCAAAAAAGGAAAAACCCTAAGAGGGTCTGAGACAGATTGAAAAATGTCGTCTCAAGAATGTTATAGACTTTGATTAATGCTGGCCGTGGTCCGTTATTTGTAAGAAAATTTCTTCACAAAAAAAAAAAAAATCTAATTTAAAGCATAAGAATAATAAAACAAGTAATTGCAAAAAAAAAAAAGAAAAGTTGGGTTGTCATTTTTCTTAAAAATTGCTCTGACTATGAATTTACTATATGTATATCTAATCTCTCTGTTTTTCTTTTGATGATATGAACATCCCGTCGCACGAATTAAAAAAAATGATTGAAACACGTAAAAATCTAATTTAGGGAGAAAATGATTTGTTATTTTTTGAGATTTTGATAAATTGTAGATAATTATTTATCGGAAGCATCAATTAGTACATGTTACATTCCGGTAAATTCATGGGGAAGAGGTACCCTTATTCTAAGTGAGAACAAAGTAACGCATGTTCAATTGAAAGTGAGTTGGTACTTAGGAGATTTGTCAGGTCTAAAAAGGCCGAAGTGTCTCTCAGTTTCTGGATCATCCTTACGATTTTCATCAAACATAGCAAAAAGGTATGTCTCTATGGGCCCATTTGGCCTCTTTGGAGTCCCAACCTTGACGTGATTAATCAAATTCTTATAGTAAGTTCCAGCATTCTCAATTGTGGCTACAACCTCACCATCAGATGGCCACCCACTCTCGGATACAACAACATTCACATTGGATGCCCCTGCCTTTTCAAGAGCAGCATAGAGAGAATCCAACAACGCATCAAACAGGTTTTGATACCCAACCTCGTTTGTTCCTTGTTGAGTAAACAATGCATATTCAAGACTTATGTGTTGTTGATGATCATCAAAATAGGAGAAGTAAGGGTACACATTTGCAAGAAGTGGTGCCCCGTTACTCGCTAGGAAATCAACTATAGGCTTTATATATTGAATTGCACTATCACTGAAAACCCCATTATTGGGTGGGTAAGGGTTGGCTACAAGACTAGTTTTTATTGCCGTGGAGACCTTGATTTGGCCTTGTAAGTTGGCTGAGGAAATTGCATTTTGAATGTTTTGCATGACGGGAAGAACATAGTTGGCTCTGGTGTCACTTGGTTCAACTTCGTTACCAACTGCAATGTACTTAAATTTGACATCAGCTGAATAAGCTTTGACATTTGTATTGACCCAATCTGTGGCAGCTCCAGCATCGGTGAGGGATTGAAGCTTGTCGTTAGGGACACCAAGGATCACCTCAATGTTTGAACCTCTAAGGGCTTGAAGGGCACCTTCATTTGGATCGTATATCCGCATTCTTCGAATGCCGTTTGATTTGTATAAATCCACTACTTCTTGTGGTGGTGGGAGATTGTTTCCATTTGCCCCATAACAAGCACCCAAGGTTTGAGCAGCTGCATCATATTGAAGCACAAGTAAGCACTTCAGAGAGCAGTTCAAAATTGACCGTGTGAGATTGAATTTGTTAAATAGAAGAAAAGGTTTTAACTTATTGTTGTTTAATATCTTATTTACAATTTTGACCAAGTCAATCATTATTAAAGCATGCAGTAAAGTCTCCATGAGAAGTTACATTAATACCCAAAAAAGAAGAGCCATACATTAAAAAGAATAAACTCTGGCTTTTATCCTATCCGAATCTATCAGATAAATCAATCTCTATTCTCTTAATAATATATAAGGGGTTTGACAAACACAACATATAATCAAATAGAAATTTACTAATGATAGTAAATAATAATTCACGATACCAAGAATTGTAGTTAAAAGAGAAATAAAATGGAAAAGTGAAGAGTAATCTATCCGATTTTAGGAGTGTGGTAGACCTGGAGATTCTCGTATGAATTTTCGATTCACAAGGACTCATGGTAAAATAACAGGAAAATATGTGTAATAAAATACCCGTTAATTCTACTTCAGTGAACGCTAACATTCCAATAAGCAGCAATATGATAGACATGGTGGTGTAGCCTCTGGAGAACAGTATATTTACCATTCTTGCTGCATCAAAATATTATAAATAAACTCTTAGAACTCAGAACTGATATCTTTTGGTCCTTCTTCAGAAACTATATATAGGCATAAAGATTACTCACTACCCACACGGCAGAGACTTTTTTTGGTCCAGTCAAACTCTCCGGGGTCCATTGCGTGAATTCCAAACCATTTCCTTTCAGCTGCAAGGGCAAGCTACGTGTACCTATTCCACAAATTTTTCCACAAGTCCATTCTATCAACCAACCCATTTTCAAATTCACGTAAGTGTTAAGCGTATGTTTGGATTTATGTCTTTTATTATTAGATTCATTCTTATTCATACACGATCCTAAGACTAGTTTTGTTTTTACGGTTTTAAAGCATATACGATGCTCTTAAATACGGTACTAAACAGATTATAAAACGTTACATGTATTAATTAACATTAAAAGTTTGTTTTTTTCAATGAACAAGAGGTATCCACACAAGATTGGTCTGGTTCCATTAATTAAGACTGATCCATTTACAATTTCTTAAATCATCTCCTTATTCAAAAGTTCATCCAGTTATTTTCAAAGCTGAATAAAATTCTGATGAGGTGTCATTGACTCTAGCTTACACGTGTATGCGTTCTTTCGTCTGAACATTAAATCACATTCCCGAAGTGCCTAGCGTCCATCCGTATATGAATCCCAAAATCTATTCCCTATTCTTTTTACGTCGCTCTATAAGGATATGTATGTGTGTGGAATTACCGTGATAAATCGATAAATATACTTTTAGTGTGAAAAATATAATTAATAATATTGAATAGAAATTTATACTAAACCCTAAATCATGAGTTTTAAAATCAAACATCTATTTAAATATTAAGTTAGTTACGAGATAAAATATTATTATTAAGTAAAAGATTCAAATCTCTTCTACTGTGACGGGAAAATGTATTAAAATATTAGAATAATTTTTTGTATTTTTGTTTAAAAAAATAGAATGAAACGTTTAATTTTCATCACAACTGAATCCCTACATAGGAGTTGGAATATTCTTATAGTTAGGATTTATATTCTATTTATGTTTAGTTTAGAGGGTCTTTAAAATAAATTAATTTTAAATTGTAAAATTGATATGAAAAAACTGAAACTTGATCAAATTAAATATTTTTAAAATTGTATTCATATTATGATTTTGTTTAAATATTGGATCTTACTATTAACTTGAACTAAATTGAACAAGACTACACTGTAATATATTTATATTATTTTTTCTTTAATTTTATTATAATAATATATAAATATATGATGCAACACTTGAACTAGATTCAATTATTATTATTTTTAATAAGTAAATTCATCGCGCTTTAATAATTTTCCATTTTAATTAATTTTTTTTGTCGCTTATTTTTTATTTTCTCAAAAAATCACTTAATTTTTTAGTTACCTTTTAATCTAAATAAAAATTAAATTAAAAGTCACATAAAAATAAATAAATATTTAAAAATAATTAGTTAAAAATATATTTAAATTGAATAACAAAATATCAATTTAATTCGTTTTCTATATTATATTTAAATCAACCTGCTATTATACATATTGTGTAATTATCTTTTAATAGGCTAACTTTCTTTTAAAATTATACGTAGGAAATAAGAATAGAACAATAAATTGTATTTTTTAACTTTTATTATACTTGTATATAGAAATATGAAAACTAAACTATAATACATAAATATAAAAATAATACAAAATTAAATGTTAAATGTATTTCAGTTACAAATGTACATGTTAGCACTTTTTAAAGAGAAAATTTTTCTTTAAGATTTTCAAAATCCAAAAACAAACAAATGTCATTGGTACAAAGTAATTAATGCAAATCAGGGCAAAATCACTCCTTAATCTCAATGAATTGTATATAAAATAAAACTAAAAGCATATATAATATAATTAAAATGGGTAATCAATAAAATGTAAAAAAAAAAAAAAAACAAACGTAATGCTTCAAATTTTCTTAAACTAGCCACGTTTCGTGTTTCTTTTGAAATCTTTCACCCTAGGCCCCAACAAACGTAATGCTTCAAATAACAATAATATTGACTGATTATTCAAATGTTCCATCAGTCAATTGCGGTTGAAATACGGTATTATTTTTCAACCATAATATGGTACTTTATTTTCATTCTTATAAAATTGAAATAATAAAAAATGATATCGTTCATTCAGATCAGAAAAATATCTGCCATCTGGATTTTTTAATATTTCTAACTCTGTATGCGATTTTTACTTACACTGAAGCGTGTTTTTATACAAAAGACCTTTAAAATCACCACTTTAAACGTAATCCAACTAGTGACATTATGAATATCTGACAAGAGTCATCCAACAACAAAAAAATCACTTGCTTCTTAAATAAGGTTCTCAAAACCCTAAAATAATAATTAAATTTGAATCACCAAATATAAAGTATAACTGTGCATACTCATAAGCACGACTATTTATGTCATCAAAGAACTTTCAGTGAGGCTATTAAGTAAGGACATGTTTCCTGTTTTGCTAAACTACAAGAAATAATAAATAACTTTCAGTGAGGCTATTAAGTAAGGACATGTTTCCTGTTTTGTAAAATTTCATGTAATCGTGACAAAAATCTTCAATAATACATTGATAACCTTTTTATGCTAAACTACAAGAAATAATAAATAACTCATCACAAAATCCTCACCCCTTATTTCTAACATTAGGGATGCATAGAATATCTAAATATAAAAGCACAATCTATAACTAAGCTCAACTAGATTTAAAAATCTAAATTTTTTAAGGAATAGATAATTCAATTTGTAGGGAAAAATCTGGATCTGAATTGGTTTTGATACATCAAAATTGGATTTGACTTGAGAAAACTAGATTTATTCTTCTCCTTCTTCTAAACCATGAATCTCTTTCTTGAAAAAAAAAACCAGAGTAATTTGGCATCGCAGCAACAGGGATTCACTTGCCCAACCTCACAGGTACACTTTTTTCCTCCTCAATTTTGATTGAGTACCACTTTATTTCATTCCATTCTACTTTCATTTTGATGCTTTTTCTGTTTTCACCATACTTCATCGTTCCATTTTGAATGCCGCTTTCTAGTACATGACAATTATCTTTAAATGCTGCTTTCTAGTTTTAATGTTTAGATAAGATGCTTGGCTTTCTTTCACGTATCTAAGTGATTTCATTTTTTGGTTGTAATTGGTACTCTAGTGATCTCGAATAACTCTTAAATTGTAGAAATGTAACATATTATTGCCTTGACGATAATCACATGATGTTGAGAGGAAATTTTTTTGATTTAAGCAATTTTGTACTATGAAAGTTTGAAACCCTTAGCTGAACCAAGAACCCTTACTATGAAAATAATGCAAAATTATATCTGCTAATGTCTTAAATTATGCAACTGTTAGTGTAAGTTGTACATTTAAATCTAAGAAGAGTGATGCCCTTGTAACCTTGATTATAAGCCTTGGATATACACTCAAAAACCAAGAGGAAATGGAATAGTCAATCAATACTTAAGTCTTAGTTTCAAACTCTAAAATTGCTTAGATAAGAAGGAAATTAAACGTTAAAATAACAAAATTTTGACTATGAAAGTAGAAAAATGGCGTGATTAATAGATAGCAACTTAGTAGTCTCTCTTTATATTTCTCTTAGATGCTTAACCCATCAATTTAGCTTTAGACATACTAGGATGAGTGCAGAACATTGTTAGTTCCCAAAATTGATTGAAATAATTATGATTGTGTGATTGTTTGAGTCTTGGTTCAGCCTTGGACTCCATTAGATGAGTATGAGAATGCAGTGTTCAATCTGAATGATTAATATTCTAGAATTATGCATTGTTACAGCCCCATGGATTTTCCTTCTTGATGAATATTGTCTTAGTCTAACCCCTAAATTTCTGCTATACATTGCAATCTTCAACTTAAATGTAGTGTGAAATGAATTAAATAATTGCTTAGACTTTATTGAGTTATTTCACCTTGGATGAGTGTGGACAATCAAGAGGCTACATGCTAACCCATATATGGTGTAATGGACTTGGTAATTTGAGTATAGGTAGGCAACCAAGAGTGAAGATGGACAGTAATGTTGCTACATTCAATTTCTTACATATTAAAAAAAAAAAAAGAAATCACTCAGTTGTCCTATAACTACACGTAATAATTATATAGTTACATTTGTTGTTTAGTTGTACCATCCCCTTATTGCCTATAATGTGACTGATTGATAACTACTTCATGTCATTTTGTTTAACCTTTGATAATTTTTTAAATATTTTTATTTTAATTTTTAATGCAAAATATTAGACACAATGGATGATATGATTTCATAGCTTCTGAGATAGCAGAGCATTTGACTACTCCACCATCAGTTTCTAACACTGCTAATGTATCACAATCTCGATTTGATAGGCGTAAAAATTAAATCTGAAGTATGGAAGCACTTTATTGTAGACCCTATGTTAAATAAAAAAGCTAGATGCAACTATTGTAGTTGCTTGATGAATTTGATAATGGAACATGTTCCATGCTAGCTTATTCAAAGAAATGTAAGAATAATCCTAATTCAATTTCATCATCAATGGCAAATGCAGAAAGACATGTTTCTTCTCTTTCAATTGACAAATTTGACCAAGAGAAGTGTCGAATAGAATTAGTGAAGATGTTTATAGCTATGGAGATTTCTTTTCAATGTGTGGAGCACGAATCATTTTAAAAGTTTTTGAGTGTTTTATAACTAAAATTTCATGTCATTTCATACAGTACATTAGCACGTGATATTTTGGGGCTATAAGAGACAAAGAAGAGGTAATTGAAAAAATTTCTTTCTAAAAATTATCAAAGGGTTTGTCTCAAATTTGAACAAGAATCTTAATTATCTATACTTGATTGGACATTTTATTGACAATAATTGGAAGCTACAAAAAAAGATTCTAAATTTTTGTCAAATCACTAGCTATTCAAGAGAAACTATTGCTAAGACTATAGCCAAGTGCTTGAACAGGTGAAGGCTGAATTGTTTTTTAAGTTTAATACTTGATAATGCCTCATCAAACGATGTTGGTATTCTCTATCTTAGAAAAAGATTGTTGTCATGAAGCTATTTAGTTTTAGATGGAGAATATATTCATATGTGTTGTTGTGTGCATATTTTGAATTTGATTGTAAAAGAAGGTTTAAAGGAGACTGATGATTCTGTTTTAAAAATTTATGCTGTAGTGAAATATATAAGATCTTCTCCTTCTAGATTGACAAAGTTTAATGCATGTATTGAACAAGAAATTGAATATAAAGGTCTTGTTTGCCTAGATGTTGAAACTAGGTGGAATTCAACCTTTTTCTATGTTAGAAAGTTATTTAAAACATCAAAAGATATTTAAAGAGCTTGAAATGCAAGATAGGAAGTATGCTGAAGAGTTAAACAAGGGGAAAGGTGTTCTTACAAGTGAAGATTGGGACTATGTATGCTCAATCATACCATTTTTGAAGATTTTTTATGAAGCTACTTTATGCATTTCTGGTTCATCTATTATGACAAGTACATTGTATATGTTAGAGGTTCTTGGAATTAAAAAGAAGATTAACCAAATGTGTCATCAATCCAAAGATGTAAGAATGAAAGAAATGGCTATAAGAATAAAGAAAAAATATGATAAGTACTAGGGGAATCCTAACAATCTAAATATGTTGTATATTGTTGTTGTGTTGGACCCTAGATACAAATTAAAGTTCATAAAATGGTTGATTTCTTAAGCTTTTGGTGTTAGTGAGACAATGATATTGAATGACAAATTAGAAACTTGTTTGAAGTCTCTTTTTAAAGAATTCATAGGTAAGGGAAGCAGGATCTCAAGGTGATTCATAGGAAACGATATTGAATGATGATTGTTATGGCTATAGTGAATTTTTTTAGGGTAGTAGTAATGATCATTATAGATACAGTCAAAATTTTCAATTAAATGGAAGTAAAAATTTTGAATTGAGTAAGTACTTGAAGAAACTTTAGAGAGCACAGAAAATTTTGATATCTTGAACTGGTGGAAGTTGAACTCAAGTCGATTTCCAATCCTTGCAAGTATTGCAAGAGAGGTGTTGGCAATACCTGTCTCCATTGTAGCCTTTGAATCTGCCTTTAGTACTGGAGGAAGGGTACTCGATTCTTACCATACTTCCTTAATACCTAAAATAGTGGGAGCACTTATTTGCACCTAAGACTGTCTTAAGGGATATTCTTCACCATTACTTTCAATTTCAAATGAGGAATTTGAAGAGATTGAAAAATTTGAGCAAGGTAAGAACACTTATTATGTTATTATTAACTATATTACGAGCTAATAAATAATTGCTAATTATATATAATTTTTATTTTGCAGAAATAGCTTCTCGACGAGATATTACTTTTATAGCCTCTATTGCGCTTGATGATGATTAAATATTTTTTATTTAATGTTAGTTCTTCGTTGTTAAAATGGTAGTGTTGTAGTAGTTGTTAAAATGTGTTGATGTTTAAATTTCTTGGTTAATGGGTAATGTTATGAGGAATGTGATTTATTTTAAAATGCTTTGTTCTATCTTATTGATCCCTATTGACCGAGCTTTTTATACTAGTTTGTGTTTATGTGTAATTTTTCATTGTGTCATGCTATTTTTTTTTTTAATATATGGTATTGTTTTCACATTTGCATTATTTTATTTTGTTTGTGTATACTTGTTGATAGTTTGTAAGTTGCTAGAGTAACTATTTATGAGTAATGATATGATAAACTCAAATAAATAGTAATATTTTCTTGTGCAATTTGCCTTTTTAAATATAGAGTGGTCCTTGTTTTTGGTTTAGCATCATCAATGTAAATAGATGGTAAAATGTTTCCTGTCATGCACATAATTTCCTTCTCTTACCTTTTTTTTTTCCTTATTGTTCTAGGATCTTCCTTTTCTGTGTTTCTAGAGACATTTTTTGCCCTTAAAATAGAAGAAGAGAAATTTCTTTTTGTCTAAATATCATAAATCTTAATGTTAAAGTTGCATCTATTTTATGAGCATGCTTTACATCAGTAAATGGCCTAATTCATTAGTTATATTAAGATATTTAATCTATTAGTGTTGTTACAATTCTAAACACTAGCAAATGCACTAGGAATTGCAGCAAGTAATGAGTAAATTTAAGATCTAAGTATCGTCTTCACAGGGAATTAGTAATTCAATTACCAATTCATAGAGCAACAACTAGTTGAGTCATACAAATTTGGAAAGGATGTAACATATGAAAGCAATGAACTAGAACAACACAAAGAATTAAACTTGCAATAAAAATAGAGTATGTAAATTGTGTTGAGATGAGATACAAGTGAAGGATAGTTAGAAATTTACTTCACAAGAATGTCAATATTGATTCAATTATACTTCTGAATATTCAAGCAATTGGTTAATTGACAATTAGTTTCACATATAGCTAGTCAAAGGTTAATCCCTTAACTCATTGATCCTAATAATCCACTAAACCCCCCCAATCCCTTAGGTGAAGTTCAATTTCATGTTGCATTAAGACTTAGAACCGTAGGATTACAAAATTAAGTGTACTTATCCCTAAAAAACTCCTAATTCTGGTTGTTAATTCAGATAAGAGAATCAAATCCAATTCCCATTGGCAAATTTTCTTCTTTGATTAATCAAATGAATTCCTATTCAACGATTACGTAAAGTGCAGACTTGACAACTCAATTAATCCAAAAACTCAAATTTCAGAAGCAAGAATCAAATCAATACATTAATTCGAGGTCCAGAAACTCCTAACTACAAAGAATTACACAGACATTGTGACAGAGAAAAAGAAAGAAGGAGAGAAGAAGAGAAGAAACTCAGAGAAGCCATAGCCACGAGCTCCAGTCCAATCTCTCTTCTTGAAGCTTCGAAGTTCAATCTCAATCCTCTCTCTCACTCTCTCTCAATGAGAATCTAACAGAAAAAATAAAAAATAAACAAAAGACCCCAAGTTCTGAGCTTAAAACATGTATTTATAGAAATTTTGATTTTGTGCGTTGTCACTCTTGCTGATAAGAGTGGCCATGCAGAAGCTCATGTGGGTTTTAGAAACTGGAAGTATCACTTTCGCTGCTAAGAGTTGCAACGTAGAAGATCGAGATGTTGTGCGTAATCACTTTTATGAGTAGAAGTGGTCACGTACAACTTGCCAAGTTGAGAGCTCTCTGGAACATCCACTTTCAATGATAAAAGTGGTTACGCAGAATACTCTGAAATTTTGCCTTCTCTAGAGCGCTCACTTTCGCTGCTAAAAGTGGTTACGTACAGCATGTTGAGTCTGAGGCTTCTCTGGAACACTCACTTTTGCTGGTAAAAGTGGTTATGGCCAGACTTCACTTCTTTCTTGAGCTCTGGAGTGATCACTTTCATTGACAATAGTGATCACGCCCAGCCTGCATTTCATTGTTCTTGTATTTTGGAGTCCAGAACTGCTATTCTTCCTCTTCCTTTCCATTGATATTCCATTTTTATGAACCTTGCTCAGATTATTCCTACAAAAACAAGCATAAATTTCACAAATGTTAAGCTAACTACATAATAAAAGAAAACTATTTTTTCTAGTTTTTCTATTGTTTCTTACATGTTTTCCTTATCAAATGGGTTAGAATTATACTAAAATATGAGTCAAAATATGGATTCATCACTACCCCAAACTTTAATTTTTGCTTGTCCTCAAGCAAATCAAACTAAACTAAGGGTAAGTTCCTTCATTTTCAAAATGCACAACTGCTTATTCATATTTTTCCAATCTCTAATTCTGTGTTTTCTGCAAAATTTTCAATCAAGTTGTTCGTCCAAATACTTGTCATGATATTCATACTGCATAATCATCATTGAGTAAGAATTGCTATCTAAGTTCATATATTTAATCAAAATTCATGTGAGCACAATTAATAAACATGATCATATCTCACTTGGAATTGTTTCCCTCATCACTCAATAACGTTTAGGTATTGTTTTCTCTCTAAATCATCAATTTAACTACACTCTACCATATGCTTGCCCATATTCTCAATTTCCTCTGCTTAATATAGTTAATCACACATTCAGAGGACTTTTTCAAGTTATAACATGGCTAAGGTCAAGGTAGGTATTGAACAAAATGGGAAACAATATATGCAATTTCAAAAGATCAGAGCATTTTGAGTGAATGACTTTACAACTAGCATGGGTCTGCATTTTTTTCACTAATACCCTTAACTATGCAGCAAACAAAATTATTTTCATGCAGTAAACTGTTCATTTTCTTTCTCTCTTTTCTTGCTTTCATTCACTATTTTCTTTTCATTGAATTTCTTTTTCTTTATCTGCAACAGTTTGCTGTAAATCTTTCTTTTGAACTCACATTTTGCTCTTTTTCACAACTTTGTTGCATATTTTCATTTTTCTGCAGCACTTTTGCTCTTTCTTTCTGACTTTTTGAACTCAAAACTTAAATATCTTGCTATTCCCCACCCCAAACTTAGAACATTGCTTGTCCCCAAGCAATTAAAATGTGGATGTCACCCCAAACTTAGTTTTAAAACTCGTTCTTAATTAAACTCACTATGCCTCTTTTCATTTGAATGGTAAAATTAGTTTTTCAGCAAGGCTTATAATGAGGTAATTTTAGGAAAAAGAATATTAAGCTCAAAGAAGTGAACTAAGACAATTAAGCACAAGGAAGGCATTTAGGCTAACTAGGCATAATCAAATATGTGAAAATTGTAAATGGCATATTCAATCAAGAAACCAGGCAAGTTTTAGAGGGTGTAGCAAATTATGATTAATTACACATGAAAAAGAAGCATGCAACTCAAGTCTCACTAAAATTTTGTAAGTGACATATTAATCAATGAACTCAATTTACTTTTTAGAATTATATGCACCTAGTGGCAATCCTGCCTCATTTTGAAAATACAAGTGTGATTTCATTTTGAGAATGGGAAAAACAACTTAAAAAAATAAATCAGAATTCACAGACTTATCAATTGAAAAGCAATTGTTTCACAGAAGATAGTTCAATATGTATTCTACTATCAGTAAATTTTTTGTGTATTGTGTAGATAACACATGAATCAAGAGGTAAAGAATAACCCCCCTTTCATGGCAGCTTGTGCATGTGTGAACATCCATTGTGTGTAAGTGTTGTGATTGTGACATTCTTTGCACAAAACACCAAAATTCCATCAATTATTAGAAAAAAAAAATAAGGTAATGAAACTGTAAAATTCTCAAATGAGTAAAAACTGAACTTCATTACAACTAAAGATTAAAATTGTTCTGTAACTAGCTACATTTACAAAAATTAAACTGCTAATTGCTAAAATTTACAAAAAGCTAAAATTAAAAACAACAAATTAAAATCCTAAACCATTATTCTACTCCATCCTTCTCTTCTGAGGTATCTTGTTCCTCTTCTTCCTAATCTTCCTCCTCCACTACTTTTTCAGCTGGTTATGGAAAATGAGTTCTGTAGATTGGCAGATCTTTGAAAATTGAGGAACGAAGGCACTGGGCATTCTCTGCCAAGTCTGGAGTGTGATACATTTCATCTTTGGTCATTCTTATTTTCTGACCAATATTAAGCATAACACATTCCAGCAACATAATCCCATACTTGATACTGTTGTGCAACTCAGTCTGCCTCTCTGCTAACTGGTTTTGTCTCTCAGCCATTAGCTTCAAGGAGTCCTTCATCATCATTAGTTTTTCCTTTCTGAATTGAGAAGGAATGAGATCTACTGCAGTGCATGATGTGGTAGCATATATTTCTTTCACCATGGAGATAGAGATAGGAGGCACATATCTAATCTTCTCTTGGTAATCTCCAACTTTGACCCCTGTATCTTCACAAAGTAATGTTATTAATGATGGAAAGGCAAGTGAATCTCTCTTGGTTTTCAGAATATTTAAAATGCATTCACTGATGACCTCTCCCACATCAATATACAAATCATTAACTATTGCAAAAAGAAGTTTTGCCCTCTTTACAGCCAATGTTGAATTGTGGTTGACTGGCATAAAGGAGTTTAGAATGAAAGTGCTCCACACTTTGACAAATGGCAGCAGTTGTTTGGTGACAATGCATTTGGGCTTCTTGGACTGGTTCAGCTTCCAAGTTGTTCCTGGCTGCCTAATCCTTTGCAGAATTTCCACATAGTCTTTGTCAGGGCTATTCTTAAAAACATTGAACTCTAGCTATCCAGGTTGTTGTGCAGAATTTATGTTCAGTACTTTGTTTATGTTTGCAGGAGTGAAGTCCACTCTCATCCCTTTTACCATTGTGTTGAACTTAGGGAATTTGTCTCTTTTGAACCTCACAGTATTGGCATAAAATTCCTGGGTTATTTCCCTCTAGCCCATTCCAGCTAAGGAATAGAAGGATTCTTAATCCCTCTTCTGAATTTCTTCCTTGTATTCTGGGTAATTGTCTCCAGCTATTTCAAAAGCTCTATCTGGGTCAATCTTTCTCCTCAGAATATTTTCCCTGAAGAAGTTCTCATGGGCAATATTTCTGAATCTTGGATCACATACTTCAATTGGTGAGGAAGCTGAGGCACCATCTGTTCTGGCCTTCTTTGATCTGAGAGTACTCTTGGAGGATCCAGCTTCGATGTTTCTAGAAGATCTCCTTGGAGTGTTGTTGAAAGATCCAGCTTGAGTCTTCCTGGAAGATCCAACTGGTGTATTCATTGAAGTTCTGACCATTTTTCAGTTTTCTGCAATAAAGAACAATTGGTACAAGTTAAATTTTTGTATGTTCAGAGGTATGAGTACCAGTTGCTGCTATGGGATAAATTTTAATTTTACACAAGTTAAATTGCAATAAGCTATCAGTATAGTGTAAAACACTGATGCAGAAGTACAAATGCGCAGCACTGAACACTCAAACTTAAAAACAAAATTTTAAATTGATATCTCTAACTTGCAGTTCCAGAATGCCTGTAATATCAGAGTAAATTAGGGTAATGCAGAGAAAATTGAACAACTACATTTAGAGAATTTTAACTTGACATCCCTAATTTTGTAAACTCAGAGTGCACACTCTCACAGAACATTATGGTAGCGCAGAGGAAGATTTACAAGTCTCATCCCATTTTTATAAATTTTCATTCAATAATTTGCATGTCAAATATTTCACTGAAGTCTATTTAGGTTGCTCCATTTCTGCAGATTTTATTTAGAGAAATAGCACAATACAGATTCTAATCTCCTAGAAAATTTCATATACGACAGGTAAACCTTATTCAGAGTAATGCCCTATCAAATATAATCAGAATAGTGCATCATTACCCCTAAATGATTTCCCAAAAACATTAACCATAGAAAAAACCCTAATCCACTGTTTTAGAGAAATGATGATGTACGTATCTTGTTGGGAAGTGCAGAAATGAGTGAAAAAATCTTATTGTTACTTGTTGACCCACAGAGAGATTGAGAATGCAGAGGATGTTCAGAGAGACATTGGATTTTAAAAGTGAATGTGTGTGTGCGTGTTCACGCATAGGGAGTATTTATAGTTACGCTTAGCATGTGACCACATTTAAATTCAAAAGTGAACGTTGCATCATTAAATGGTCCTAATGTCATCACTATTTTTAATCAAAGTGAGCGTTCCAGAGATTTGATTTTTCAGGGTGAGGGCTGTGTTATCACTATTGCTGGGCAAAGTGATAATGCACAGCCTCATGACAACTTTTTTGAATAAAAGGAGTAATGCACAAAGATTAAAAGTCTATTTACCTGTGCGTAGCCACTTTTCCCAGTAAAAGGAAGCGTTCCAGAGAGTTAGTTTTCTCGTCTGTCTCTACGTAATCACTCTCATAAGTGAGAGTGAGTGTTCTAGAGAAGTGTATTACCTTGATGCCTCTGCGTGATCACTTTTATCAGTAAAAGTGATTACTCCAAAGGGTGGTATCCTCAAGATTTCCTCTCTGCGTAGCTCCTTCCTTGCAACATAGTAACTCCTTTCATTAGTCAATTACCTTTCAAAACTCCATTAACTCAATTGTCACGCTCTAAACCTTCAAATACACACTCTAAGCATTGAATCTCAATTTAAGTACCCAAATGTACCTCAGAAAACAGACTTAACGGAATATTTGCAGAAAAGCAGAAGATTGTAAAACATGAATATGCAGAATTCTAAAACACTATAGAAAGATTAAAATGGGTTAGAAATGTGAGCTGTCTCTCACAAAGTGCTTCGATAATGTCACTAGCTTGACATTAGTTATTCCTCATTCAAGAGGAACCAATTTCATACACACTTGTGCTTTCTCTACTTGACCCCCAAGGTAAATTTTTAGTCTTTGCCCATTCACTTTGAACTGTATCCTATCCTTTGGATCTACTACTAGTACAGCACCATATGGAAATACCTCTTTCACCACAAAAGGTCTAGACCACTTTGATTTTAACTTCCCTGGAAACAATCTCAATCTTGAATTGAAAAATAACACAGATTGTCCAGGTTTGATATCCCTTTTCTGAATAAATCTGTCATGCATCTTTTTGGTCCTTTCCTTCTATATTTTGACATTTTCATATGCATTAAGTCTGAACTCATCCAATTCATGCAGCTGTAACAGTCTTTTTGTTTCCTGCACTAACTTGGTCAAAATTCAACCATTTTACAGCCCAAAAAGCTTTATGTTCTAGCTCCACTGGTAAGTGGCAGGCCTTTCCATACACTAACTAATAAGGAGACATGCCAATTGGTGTATGCCCACAGAGCATCATCCACTTTCTTGGACCAGTCCTTCCTTGAATTACTCACTACCATCTCCAAAATCTGTTTTATTTCTCTGTTGGAAACCTCTACATGGCCACTTGTTTGAGGATGATATGGTGTAGCTATTCTATGCTTTACTCCATACTTCTCTAAGACTGATTCTAGATATTTGTTGTAGAAATGGCTTCCTCCATCACTTATCAGAATTCTGGACACTCCAAATCTTGAGAAAATATTCTTTTTGATGAATGAAATAACAGTCCTTGCATAATTGGATCTGGTAGGAATTGCTTCTACCCATTTGGACACATAGTGCACTTCTACTAGCATGTACTCATTCGAGAATGAAGTAGGGAAAGGACCCATGAAGTCTATCCCCCACATGTCAAACAATTCTACCTCAAGTATGTTTTGCAGTGGCATCTCATGTCTCCTGGAAATATTTCTCATTCTCTGGCATCTATCACATCTTTCCACATAGTTCTTGGCATCCTTGAACAAAGTTGGCAAAAAAAAAAAACTAGATTGCAGAACCTTGGCTATTGTCCTTGAACTACCATGGTGTCCTCCATATTCTGAACTATGACAATGCCACAAAACATATTCCTGCTCTTCCTCTGCTATACACCTTCTCAACATATTCAGTAGTAATGTAATTAATTTGTGCAGGATTAAGAACTCTACTAGCATAATGAATAACATGTAGTTTCTTGTCTTCTTTTTGACCTAAAACTACTCCTATAACTACATCATTAGCATCACACATCAGCTCAAAAGGCAATTCCCAATCTGGTTTAACAAGTACAGGTGCAGAAATTAATTTCTCTTTTAAAGTATTAAAAGCTTCTAAGCACTTATCATCAAAAATGAATTCTACATCCGTACTCAGCAACTCACTTAATGGCTTTGCAATTTGAGAAAAGTATTTAATGAACCTGCGATATAATCCAGCATGTCCCAAAAAGCTTCTTATTCCTCTAACATTTACAGGTGGAGGCAGCTTCTCAATTACTTCTACTTTTGCAGGATCCACTTCCATTCCCCTTGCTGAAATCTTATGTCCTAAGACTATCCCTTCTTGTACCATAAAATGGCACTTTTACCAATTGAGCACAAGGTTTGAGTCTTGACAATACTGCAAAACAAGAGATAAATTACACTAATCAAAAGAATTACCAAATAAAGAAAAATCATCCATAAAAACTTCTATAATTCTTTCAATCATATCAGAAAAAGTGGACAGCATACACCTTTGGAATGTAGCTGGAGCATTGCACAGCCCAAATGACATTCTTCTGTATGCAAAAACTCCAAAAAGACAAGTGAATGTTGTCTTTTCTTGGTCTCTTAGGTCAACTACAATGTCGTTGTAACCAGAATATCCATCTAGGAAACAATAGTAGTCAAACCTAGCCAATCTCTCCAGCATTTGGTAAGCAAATGGAAGAGAAAAATGATCTTTCCTTGATGCATCATTCAATTTCTTATAATCTATGCACATTCGCCATCCGGTTACTGTCCTAGTAGGTATTAATTCATTTTTTTTCATTTGGAACAACAATTATACCTCCTTTCTTAGGCACCACATGAACCGGACTCACCCATGAACTATCTGAAATTGGATAAATAACTTTTGTATCTAGTAGTTTTATTACCTCTTGCCTCACTACCTCTTTCATAGTTGGATTAAGTCTTCTTTGAGGTTGGATAACAAGCTTGAAATTCTCCTCAAATAAAATTCTATACATGTAGAAAGAGAGATCTATACCTTTTAGATTTGCCATCTTAGTGCAGATTTGTGCTCTCTTAACACCTCAAGAACTTTTCTTCTTGGTCTTTTTGCAGGTTGCTGTTTATTATTACAGGTTTGTTATGGCCCTCTTCAAGAAACACATACCTCAAATGAGAAGGTAATTCCTTAAGCTCCACTTTTGGTTCATCTTTCTTCTCCTCTTCTTGATGTAGTTCTTCCTTGAGTTGGTTTATTTCATTGTTCATACAGGAAGGGAATCTAATTGTAGAATGCAATCTTTCACTTCCTCATCTTGCTCTTTATGAATGCAACATTTTGCTTCAACTATGGTGTTTTCCAAAACTACACTTTCATCATTTTTTTCCAAAGAATGTGGTATCACAACATCTATTACATCAATCTTCATGTAGCTCATATCATCACGTGAATGTTTGATGGCCTCAAATACATTAAAAATGACTTTCTCCTCTTGTACTCTTAACATCAATTTATCATTTTACACATCAATCAAGGCTCTCCCTATGCCTAAGAATGGCCTTCCTAATATGAAGGATATCCGCATCTACCTCCATATCAAGTATAACAAAATCTGCAGGAAATATAAACTTGTCTACCTTGACTAGAAGGTCTTCACTACTCCATAGGGATATGTATAAGATCTTAGTTGAAGTGTTATCCCTGTTGGCTTTACCTCTTAAATTTCCAGCTTCTTCATAATGGCTAAAGGCATTAAATTTATGCTTACTCCCAAGTCACAAAGAACTTTTCCTATTGTGCAGTTTCAAATAACCCTAGATCCTTCAACTTTTGAGCCAGTTTTCTCTATAAAATGGCACTGCACTCTTTAGTGAGTGGTACCAATTTTTTCATGTCCAGCTTCCTCTTTTTAGATAAGAGCTCTTTCATAAACTTTGCATATGAAGGCATTTGTTCTAATGCCTCTGCAAATGGTATATTAATTTGTAGCTTTTTAAACACATCAATGAACCTTTCAAACTGCTTTCCTTGTCTAGGATGTTGCTCTCTTTTTGGAAAAGGTAATATCTTGTACTGCTCTTCATTAATAGGTTTGCAGGCCTGCTCAAATCTTTTCTTCTTGCCCCTTTTTTCTTGCATGTTTTTGTAGTTTTCTTCATCTTCTTCCCTTTTCAGCATAGTGTATTTTCCACTTTCAAAATCTTGTTTCAGCTCACTCTCCTCATTCGAATTGGTGACTTCATTTTTCTTTCTTGGGCTTGAAACCACTGCTCCACTTCTAGTGGTTATGGCTTGGCATTGCTCCCTTGGATTCATTAATGTACTACTAGGAAACCTTCCTTCATCTCTATTGGCAAGTTGCTCAACCAACTGCCCAATTTGTGTTTCTAACTTCTTTATAGAACTTTCTTGATTTTTGAAATTAGTTTTTGTCACCTTCATAAACTACAGTAGTGTTTCTTCTATTCCATTCACTTTCTCACTCAAGGGTCTTGAATTTGAATACCCTTGGTTTTTCTGAAATTGTGCAGAAGAACTTCCTTGAAAATATTGTTGCTGGACTTGAGGAGCTGCACTTTGGAATGGTGCAGTAGCTGTATTTCCTCTTGCAGTGTAATTTTATGGATTCCACTTAGAAAACTATTGTCCTCTATTATTTTTAGCTGGAAACCAGGTGGATATGGTTGTTGTGGCCTTTGATAATTGCCTATATAGTTGACTTGATCAAGTTGTTCTATAACTGTGGGATCATAAGCTCCATTCACATGGTTGCCACCACAGAAATCACAACTTATTTGTGAATTTTGAATCATACCAATCTGCATGTTACTTATTTGTTGTGTCAAGACAGCAAGTTGTTTAGAAAATTATTGATTTTGAAGTTGATTTTGAGCAAACATGACTTCTATGGATTTTACATCATATCCTCCTCTCCTTGAAACTTGTCTTTCATTCATATTTTGATACATTGAAGATGCCATCATTTCTATGATTTGTTGAGCTTCTTCCAAAGTCTTTGAACTCAATAAACCACTAGTTGTAGCAGTCATTACATTATAAAATTTTTCAAGTTACATCCACTCAGGTATACAGTGATGTGGACATTTTCTTAATAACTCCTTGTATCTTTCCCATGCCTCATACAATGGCTCCCTATCTTGCTGAATAAATGATGTGATTTCCCCTTTGATTTTTGCAGCTTTTGAAGGGGGGAAAATACTTCATTAGGAACTTGATCACCAAATCAGCCCATGTTGAAATACTACCTTGAGGCTGAGCTTGGAGCCAACAATTGGCCTTATCCCTCAATGAGAATGGAAATAGTCTAAGTCTAATTGCATCCTCAATTACCCCATTGATTCTAATTGTGTCACAAAGTTGCAAGAAATTAGAGATGTGCATATTTGGATCTTCTAAATGGCCTCCAGCAAATTGGTCTTGCTGAACCAGATTTAGAAGTGCAGGTTTTATCTCAAAATGGTTGGCCAGAATTGTAGGTCTTAGAATAGAAGAACTAAATCCATGGAGATTAGGAACTGCATAGTCCCCTAGTGTTCTCAGTCTTGGTTGTTCTCCCATCTTTATTTGTCTTGGAATCTGACTGGTTTGAGGTGGAGGTGTAAAACTTTCATGTTCCTCTCTTTGAATTTGCTTAAATCTTGCTTCATTTCTTAACCTCCTTAGAGGTTGGTCTATGTCTGGATTAAATACCAAAGTGGCTTTATTTTTTTTCCCCCGCATATACAAATCAAAATTAACAAGTTAAACTAAAATTCTATAGTAAGATATACACTAACAAAGATTATGCATAACAAAATCAGCAAAATCATATCGAAGTCCAATCTAACAACTGCAGAATTCTAGAATCATGCAGAATTTGTCTACTGGTATCCTACACTCATCTATTAAAATCAGAACAGAGTACTTGAATATAATACTAACTACAAAGAAAAATTAAGAAAACAAGTACTCAATCTAGCAATTTTTCTGTTACTAATAATATTGAAACTCAAATTCTCCAGCAACGGCGCCAAAAACTTGTTATTACAATTCTAAACACTAGCAAGTGCACTAGAAATTGCAGCAAGTAATGAGTAAATTAACATCCAAGTATCATCTTCACAGGGAATTAGGAATTCAATTACCAATTCACAGAGCAATAACTAGTTGAGTCATACAAATTTGGAAAGGATGTAACATATGAAAGCAATGAACCAGAACAATACAAAGAATTAAACTTGCAATAAAATAGAATATGTAAATTGTGTTGAGATGAGATACAAATGAAGGATAATTAGGAATTTACTTCACAAGAATGTCAATATTGATCCAATTATACTTCTGAATATTCAAGCAATTAGTTAATTGACAACCAGTTTCACATATAGCTAGTCAAAGGTTAATCCCTTAACTCATTGACCCTAACAATCCACTAAACCCCCCTAATCCCTTAGGTGAAGTTCAATTTCATGTTGCATTAAGACTTAGAACTGTAGGATTGCAGAATTAAGTGTACTTATCCCTAAGAAACCTCTAATTCTGGTTGTTAATTCAAATCAGAGAATCAAATCCAATTCCCATTGGCAAATGTTCCTCTTTGATTAATCAAATGAATTCTCATTCAAAGATTACGTAAAGTGCAGAATTGACAACTTAATTAATCCAAAAACTCGAATTTTAGAAGCAAGAATCAAATCAATACATCAATTCGAGGTCCATAAACTCCTAACTACAAAGAATTACACAGACATTGTGACAGAGAAAGAGAAAGAATAAAAAGAAGAGAAGAAACTCAGAGAAGCCATAGTCACGAGCTCTAGTCTAATCCCTCATCTTGAACCTTCGATGTTCAACCCCATTCCTCTCTCTCACTCTCCCTCAACGAGAATCTAACAGAAAAAATAGAAAATGAACAAAAGATCTCGTGTTCTGAGCTTAAAACAAGTATTTATAGAAATCCCGATTCTGTGTGTTGTCACTCTTGCTGATAAGAGTGGCCACGCAAAAGCTGATGTGGTTTCTGGAAACTGAAACTATCACTTTCGCTGCTAAGAGTTGCAACGCAGAAGATCGAGATGTTGTGCGTAATCACTTTTATAAGTAGAAGTGGTCACACATAACTTGCCAAGTTGAGGGCTCTCTGGAACATCCACTTTCAATGATAAAAGTGGTTACGCAGAATACTTTGAAATTTTGCCTTCTTTAGAATGCTCACTTTCGCTGCTAAAAGTAGTTACGCAGAGCATGTTGAGTCTGAGGCTTCTCTGGAACACTCACTTTTGCTGGTAAAAGTGGTTACGCCCAGACTTCACTTCTTCCTTGAGCTCTAGAGTGATCACTTTCATTGACAATAGTGATCACGTCCAGCCTGCATTCCATTGTTCTTTTGTTTTGGAGTCCAAAACTGCTATTCTTCCTCTTCCTTTCTATTGATATTCCATTTTCATGAACCTTTCTCAGGTTATTCCTACAAAAACAGCATAAATTTTATAAATGTTAAGCTAACTATGTAATAAAAGAAAACCTTCAATCATTCTATTTTTTCTAGTTTTTCTGTTGTTTCTTATATGTTTTCCTTATCAAATGGGTTAGAATTACACTAAAATATGGATTCATCAAGTTCATTGTTGATGATGACTGGATTCTCATGATTCTTATCGAAGAAAGCATATCTCAGGTAGGAGAGTAGTTGCTTAAGCTCTAGCTTCTAATTTTTCTCTTCTTTAACTTCCTTTTTCAGGTCCTCTTTAACTGAGTTTTCTGCAAGAATTAAAATTAGTAGAGCTTCTAATTGTTGCTCAATTTCTATGATATGTTCTTCTCTAGTAATTTCAGATTTGATACTCCCTGCAGCTATTGTTTCTCTCAACACAGAATTTTCATCAAATTTATCAATAGGGCAATGTGTAATAATAGAATACAAAATATCTACTTTCATGCTCGTATTATCTTCAATTGGATATTTCAGAGCTTCAAAAACATTAAACACTACCTTTTCGTCTTGAACTCTAA
This sequence comes from Abrus pulchellus subsp. cantoniensis, assembly GCA_024086825.1. Taxonomy (NCBI): domain Eukaryota; kingdom Viridiplantae; phylum Streptophyta; class Magnoliopsida; order Fabales; family Fabaceae; genus Abrus; species Abrus pulchellus. The sequence continues at coordinate 23,784,836 of CM044054.1, forward strand.
GCATGAGCTCTCCTTTTTGTACATCTATTAGAGCTCTCCCTGTTGCAAGGAATGGTCTTCCTAGGATCAAAGGTATATTAGCATCCACCTCCATGTCCAAAATGACAAAATCTTCAGGGAAAATGAACTTATCAACTTTAACCAGTAAATTTTCAACTACTCCATAAGGATAAGTGTAGGATCTATCAGCTAGCTGTAGTGTGATATTGGTAGGTTTCACTTCTTCTATCCCTAATTTCTTCATGATAGCCAATGGCATTAGGTTAATACTGGCTCCCAAATCACACAATGCTCTTCCCATAGTGCACTGTCCTATTTCACATAGAATGCTGAATGATCCTAGGTCCTTTAGTTTTTGGGGAAGCTTTCTCTTGAGAATGGCACTGCATTCCTCTGTCAAGGGTACTGTCTTGTCACGCTCTAGCTTTCTTTTTCTGGAAAGTAGTTCTTTCATAAACTTTGCATATGATGGCATCTGCTCCAAGGCCTCTATAAAAGGAATGTTAATCTATAATTTCTTAAAAACATACAGAAACCTTTCAAATTGTTTCTCTTGTTTAGGATTTGGACCCTTTGAGGATAAGACAGCCTCTTTATTTTTCTGGATCTATTGGCTTGCAAATATCTTCAAAGAGTTGCTTCTTTATCTTCCTCTCAGAATTTGTAGGAGCTTCTACTTTTTCTTCTGAATGCTTTCTCTTTAATAATTTGAAATTTCCTTGTTGCAGATCTTGTTCAATTCTTCTTTCTTCAGCTGCATCACTTGCTTTCTTTTCTGCAGCTTTTGGACTTGCAACTACAACTTCACTCCTTGTAGTGATGACTTGACATTGTTCCTTAGGATTGATCACTGTATTGCTTGGAAATCTTCCTTCATCCCTGTTGGACAGTTGTTCAGCTAACTGTCTAATTTGCGTTTCCAGTTTCTTCATAGAAGCTTCTTGGTTCTTGAAGCTTGTTTGGGTCACCTTCATGAATTGAAGCATAGTTTCTTCCATCTCAATCAACCTTTCATTCATAGGTTTGGCAAACTTCTGATTTCCTTGAGATTGAGTGGATGGATTTCTCTGAAAATATGATTGTTGTGCTGCTGGACCTGCATTAGAAAAAGGCAAATTATAATTAGAATTCTTGGCAGCAGAATATGGATTATTCCAATTAGAATACTATTAATTTCTATTATTTGAAAATTAAAATCCAGGAAGAAATGAGGATTGTTGTCTCTGAAAATTATTCATATAATTCATTTGTTCCTGTGTTTCACTTTTAGATAACATGCACCATTTGCATGATTTCCTCCACATAAATCATAGCTTAGTTGACTTGTAGGCATACTTCTTGCTTGAAGATTGCTGATTTGTTGAGTTAGGGCAGCTATTTGTTCTGAAAACATTTGATTTTGTAGCTGGTTCTATACAAGAAAGGCTTCCAACACCTTAGCTTCATATCCAATGTTTCTTCCTTGATTTCATGAGTTTGAATTTTGGTACATTGAGGATGCCATCATCTCGATAATCCTCTGGGCTTCTTCTAAAGATTTTTTAAGGTTAAAGATTTTGTGTTTAAGGAACCTCCAGTAGCAGCATTAACCATTGTTCTTATTGATGTATTCATTCCATTGTAGAAAATTTCCAATTGCATCTAATCTGGAATGCAATGGTGTGGACATCTTCTCAATAATTCCTTATATCTCTCCCATGCTTCATACAATGACTCTCCTTCCTGCTGTACAAATGATGTGATTTCATCCCTTAATTTGGCAGCTTGGATGGAGGAAAGTATTTGGTTAGAAACTTATTCACAAATTCTGTCTAAGTTGTTATGCTTCCTTGTAGTTGAGCTTGCAATCAGCATTTGACTCTGTCTCTCAAGGAAAAGGGAATTAATCTCAATCTAATGGCTTCTTCACTAATCCTATTCATTCTGATTGTATCACATAACTACAAAAAATTAGAAATATGTAGGTTAGGGTCATCAGAATTTCCACCAGAAAACTGATCTTGTTGGACTAAGTGTAATAAGGCAGGTTTAATTTTAAAATGGTTGGCTTGGATAGTTGGCCTAATTATAGAAGAATTAAAATCTTGCATGTTAGGAATTGCACAATCCCCTAATGTTCTAATTCTATTTTGCTCTGCCATTTCTATTTCTGGAGTTGGTTGTCTCAAAGGTGTAGGTGTTCTTTTAACTCTAGGAGTGTTATGAATCCTTGGAGAATGGACAACGTCTATTTCACTATCAGAATCCAGGAAAGTTTCTGCTCTAGTCTCTCTTCTTAATCTCCTTAAGGTTATGTCTATATTAGGATCAAAGAGCAAAGTTGATTTATTTATATTTCTACCTCGCATATACAAAATTAACAATATATAAATAGTATGAAGAAAACAGAAAACTAAACTAAATTACAGTATGTAGGTGCAAACTAACTACTGCTAACAATATAAATTTTATCCAAAATCAAAACTACACAGATATAGAGTTAATTATTCAATTAATTGCAAACAGAAAAATTCTAAATGTAGTCTAATACTACAGAAAATTAAAAGAAACTAAGTGCTCAATCTAGCTATCTTTCTGCTTCTAATGATATTGAAACTCAAAATTCCCCGGCAACGGCGCTAAAAATTTGTTGTCCAATCTCTAACACTAGCAAGTGCACTAAGAATTACAACAAGTAATGAGTAATTTTTTAAGATCAGAGTATCATCTCCACAGGGAATTAAGAAATCAATTATCAAATCACAGAACAATAACTAGTTGAGCTATAAGAATTTGCAAGAGTTGTAACATTCAGAAAACAAGAACAAAAATAATTAAAAGGTAAAGAAGTTGCAGAAAATAGAGTAAGAATTTGATGTTGAGATTAGAAATGGATGAATGATAGTTAGGAATTTATTTCACCAGAATATCAATATCAATTCAACTATGCTTGTGAACATTCAAGTAATTGATTAATTGACAATCAGTTTCTCTTATTAATAGTCAAAGTTTAATCCTTTAAATCATTGACCCTAACGAGTAATTAAACCACACTAATCCCTTAGGTGAACTTCAATTTCAAGTTGCATTAAGACCTAGAACCGTAGGATTGCAGGATTAGGTTCCCTTATCCCTAAGAAATCCTTAATTCTGGTTGCTAATTCAAATCAGAGAAGCAAATCCAACTTCCATTGGCAAATGTTCCTCTTTGGTTAATCATACGAGTTTCCATTCAAAAATTTTAATGACAGCAGAATTAACAACTCAATTAATCCAAGAACTTAAATTTTAGAAGCAAGAAGCTAATCAATACATCAATTCAAGGTCCATAAACTCCTAACTACGAAGAATTAAGCAAACATTGTAACAGAGAAAGAAGGAGAAGAAGAAAAGAAACGCAGAGAAGCCATCTTTACGAGCTCTAATCCAATTCTCTTCTTGGAGCTTCGACGTTCAACCTCAATCCTCTCTCTCACTCTCCCTTAACGAGAATCTAACAGAAAAAATGGAAACTGAACAAAAGGCCCCAGAATCTAAGCTTTTTTTGGTATTTATAGAATTTCTGACTCTGGGCATTGTCACTTTGCTTCATAAGAGTGACCACGCAGAGCCTTATATAGTTTCTGGAAACTGGAACTATCACTTTTAATTATAAGAGTTGCAACGTAAGAGGTCGAATGGTTAAGCGTGTTCACTGGAACATCCACTTTCACTGGTAAAAGTGGTTACGCATAGCTTGCTGAATTTTAGTCTTCTCTGGAGCATCCACTTTCACTGGTAAAAGTGGTAACGCCCAACGTGTATTCCTCTTTGATGCCTAGAGTGATCACTTTCACTGGTAATAGTGATCATGCCCAACTTGCATTCCATAATTCTTATGCTTTAAGTCAAGAATTGCTACTTTTCTTCTTCCTTTCCATTGATTTTCTATTTCCATGAACCTTACTCAGATTATTCCTACAAAAATAAGATTAAATTCTTAATTTCTAAGCAAAACTCTCAGAAATGCTAAAATAACTACATATTAAAAGAAAACCTTCAACCATTCTATTTTTCTGAGTTGTTCTGCTTTTTCTAACATATTTTCCTTATCAAATGGGTTAAAATTACACTAAAATATTAGTAAAAATATGGATTCATCAGAGACATTCCAATGGGTGTTTTGTAGGTGGTCATGTAAGCCCACAAAGCTTCTTCCAAGTGCAAACTCTAATTCTTCCTATTGGGTTAGACAGTCTTCTCCATGATTTGCTTTATTTTCCAATTGGAAATCTCTACTTGTCCATTATTTTGGGGGTGATATGGTGTGGAAACTCTATGCATAACCCCAAACTTATAAAGTAAAGCATCCATTGTACAATTACAAAAGTGTGATCGTTGGTCACTGATTAATGTTCTGAAAAATCTAAACTTGCAGAAAATTTGTGACTTCACAAAATCTACAACAATACGAGCATCATCAATATGAGTGGCCTTTGCCTCCACCCACTTGGAGACATAGTGCACTACTAACAAAATATAAACATAGCCAAATGAAACAAGAAAGGGACTTATAAAATATATACCCCATACCTCAGACACCTCACAAAAAATGTTCCTAGTCCTTTGCCATCACTCGCATGTCTTACAAAAGGTGTGTGCATCCTGAAACATGGTAGGCCAATATAGTCTAGAATCTAAGATCTTCTAGGCTATACGCTGAGGTCCAAAGTGTCTACTACTGGCCAAGGAATGGCAAAATCTAAGCACAGACCGGAACTTAGGTTCAGGCACACATCATCTGATAATCTTGTTACTGCACATCTTCCATAAGTATGGGTCATCCCAAATAAGTATGAATCACTCTTCAACTTGGCACTTTGAGCTTTAGAAAAGTGTGTAGGAATCTTCTTGGCAGCCAAATAATTCATCAAGTCGGCATACCAGGGATCATGCCCTCCAATGTAGTAGAGTTGCTCATTTGGAAAGGTGTCTTGAATAGGGAGATCCTTAACGGGCTACTGAATTCTGGTCAAATAGTTTACCACTAAGTTTTCTGCACCACATTTATCCCTCATCTTAATGTCAAATTCTTGCAAAAGAAGTATCCAGTGAATCAGTCTCGATTTAGAATCTGACTACTTAAGCAAGTACCTCAAAGTTGCATGATCAGATAAAATAATTACTTTCGAGCTAAGTAAATATGAACAAAATTTATCTAAAGCAAAAATAATGGCTAAAAGCTCATTTTCTATAGTGGTGTAGTTTGCTTATGCTTTATCCAAGGTGCGAAAAACATAGGCTATGACATGAGGTTGCTTCTCTACTTTCTAACCGAGGACAACACCAACTGCAAATTTCAAAGCATCATGTATCTGGGCAGGTTCAGGGATATGTGTACTTATTGTAATCAAGCTAGAGCTTCCCAAACCTGTTGCTACATCACATAAAACATCATCAGCTATTAAATATATATTTATTTCAGTACAAACTTTACACAAATCTCCTACAGTGCATGTACAACTAGAAATATCAGAAAAATTAGTACAAAACTCATCAATTAAAACATCATTATAATATCTATATGAAATGCATTATGCAGCTCTGATGGATGCTTCATGGCCTTAAAGATGTTGAACTACACAACATCATCTCTCAACTCCATAGATAGAATTCCTGAGTGCAATAAAATGGCAGAAATCTCAATGAAATATATTGTATGTGAACTTGATAAAGAAATGTGAGGAAAATTGTATTTATTATGCTGATTGGGAAAGTTTGGTGATGTAAATGAGAGAACTAGTAATTTTTACATACAAACATGGATCATAATCATGAAAAATGAGAAGTTGGTCAAGGTTATAGTTGGCACAATTATGGGATGCTAGTGTTCAAGTTCAGGGAGAACTTTGTAGGTGGCAAAAAAAGATGACTCAATGATGTAGAGTAACTTATTACAGTTAGGTCACATCACTAGCAAATCCTTGTCAACCTTGATGTGGACACCCATTACTAAAATCATGGTAGGCCTATTCTGGAATGACATTCTTAAGGCATATGTTATTGATAATTTTTTTTAATTGAAAATATGCTGGAATGCTATATTCAGTAAGGAATGGAATCCTCTGGTCACCTTTAACATTAAATTGATGTGATTAATGACTTTAGGATCCCAATACATTGCATGCTAATGGTTAAGTAAGCTCTATAAGTAAATTGCATCATCCATTATTATCATTCATCTTTTGTGATTTTATTGTTAAATTTGTAATAGGAAAATATTGATGTTGTGGAATAGTCAAAGGGATGATTCTTTTGGGTTAGTATGTCTCTTAATTGATTTTTTTAATTACATAGACTGTTGCTTTGTTTGTTTGGCATATTTGTTTGTTCTTATGTGTTGTTTATTGTATGTGCAAATGAGGCACATCTTGATTAAGGTACGGATCTTTCTGATTGAGGAAGACCTTTAGATTTATAATGAAGATGTCTGACATAGTATCTGTTACGTCCTCTTTTTGTACAGAATCCACAATATCCTATATTATTGTTTTTAACCCAAATTCACTTATGAGAGATAATATAACTTATACTATGTTTACAATTTTATCATTCAAAACATCAAGATAATAAAATTCCAAGAACACTTTTTATATAATTTAGAAATTATACCAGCATATATGTTTACAACTGTGGTTCCATATGGAATTCGAAATACAAAACTTTTACATAATAATAATTACATATCCTCAATTGTAGCTAAATGTTCTAGATCTATTATCTAAGCTAGACTGACAAACATTCTAAAGTTACAATTTTTTCAAAATATGTTGACTCTGATATTCTTCAGCTAGACCTTCCAGCTTGAGAAATAACTATAGTATCTGTCCTCTTAACTCATGTACCACAATACGATTATTGCAAAACACACATAACACAAACAATACGCAAGGGTGAGATTACCAAATATAGTCATAATCATTAAATTATGTAAATCTATATACATTATATTACAAACACAATTATTATAACAACTTATTATTCAACAATTACCCATCACCTTACTCAGCAATACAACCCCTTTTATTAAATCACTGAGTTCCAACAACTACTACGATGACAAGAACAATAGTATCAATATCAATAATAACAACTATAACTCAGCTCCAACTGGCATTATGACATTAATATTCTAGAAAGAACCTACAACTTAACACACTTGCCTACCACTCGGCACACTTGCCTACCACTCGCCACGTTTGCTTACCCCTATTTCATACGATTTCAACACCATCATATATAAGCATTTAAATACATTTGTCATAACACATATCAACTAGTCTCAACCTGTTGTAGAGCCATATTTCAACAATTATCTAGAACATAAATAATTTTTTGTTACACACATAAATCAACTAAACTCCATCACAACACATCAGGCTCAACATTCTCAGCACATATATCACAGTATTTCAGCAAATCACATCTTATTACAATATTCTAAGTACTTATAATCAATGGAGAGATCCACTTGGTTATTCTATTTTGGGTTTTAACCTAAGATTGACCATTCAACAATTTATTCTCGGCAAAAATAGAATTAAATTCCTAGATAGCTCAGTATTTACTAAACAAATAAACTAGCTCAGATAAGCTCCCCTTACCTTGAATTAGTTTTTCCTCAGATTAAACTTCACATAGGTCCTTAATGAAAGAAATAACACTCATGGTTATACATTTCTTCACTAGATCCACACTAAGCAGCAGTTCCTACTTCGATCGGGAAGAAATTCAGCTTTGAGAAAGTTTCTCTAAAGTAAGATGGTGAGAGAATAGGGAGAAAATGAGAGAGAAAATGAGAGAGAAAAGTTGTCTGGTAAGATATGAACATTTTTGGATGTTGAGGCTTTTTAAATACCCCTCTAGGTCTACGCGCTCTTATTTGAGTGATGAATCCATATTATTTACTGATATTTTAGCATAATTCTAACTCAATTGATAAGAAAAACACTTGAGAAAAGTAGAAAAACTCAGAAAAATATAATGAATTAGAATTTTATTTCAAGTTGTAGTTATCTTAGCAAATTGTGTAATTTTGCTTAGAAATTAAGTTTTAATCTCTTTGTAGGAATAATCTGAGCAAGGTTCATGGAAATAGAAATATAATGGAAAGGAAAAGTTAGAGTAGCAAGGTTGGGCTCAAAACACAAGGAATGAGGAATACAGGCTGGGCGTGATTACTATTATCAATGAGAGTTATCACTCTAGAGTTTAAAGATGAAGTACAGCTTGGGCGTAATCACTTTTTCTAGCAAGAGTGATAGTTCAGAGAGCCTCCAACTTGGTGAAGTTGCGCATAGTCACTTTTTCTCATAAAAGTGATAACGCACAACCACTTGAGCTATGCGTTGACACTTTTACCAGCAAGAGTGAGCATTCCAGAGAGTTCTCAACTCAGCAAAGTGCGCGTGACCACTTTTTCTCATAAAAGTGTTAACGCGTAACAACTCCAGACTCTGCGTGGCTACTATTATGGAGAAAAGTGGCAACGCTCAAACCTGAGAATTTCTATAAATACCAGAACGCTCAGATTTGGTTGAGTTTTCAGTTCAGATTTGGTTCATTTTCAGTTTTATTAGTTAGATTCTCATTGAGAGAGAGAGAGAGAGAGGATCGGGGAGTTGAATCTCAAAGCTTCAAGAAAAAGGGTTTGGATTGAAGCTTGTGGCGATGGCGTTCTTGAGTTTCTTCTTCTCTTTTCCTTGTTTCTCTTTCTCTGTTGTAATTTCTTCATAGTTAGGGATTGTAGATCCAGAATGAACATGTTAAATTGATTCTGTGTCTGAATTTCAAGTTTTGGAATAAATTAAGTGATTGATTATGCACTTCACGTATTAATTGAATGGAAGTTTGATTAAATAATCTCAGAGGAACTCTTGTCAATGAAAATTAAAATTGTTCTTCAGACTTGAACCAATCACTGAGATTATAGTTTTCTTAGGGATAAGAGACTTTTATCTTGTAATCTTCTGGTTTCTTATACTTAAAGCAATATGGAATTAATTCAAATCTAAGGAATTAGAGTGGGTTAATTGCATATTAGGTTCACTAAGTTAAGGAATTAACCTCTGAATAAAATAAAGTGAAACTGATTGTCATTCTTTCCAATTACTTGCAAGTTCAGAACTATATTCATTCAACACTAGATTTTTGGTGAAGCAATTCCCTGACTATGGTTTTCTCCATTTGTTATCACATATATGTGTACATTGTTCTATTTTTCTTCTGATTTCAGCAATTGTCAATTCTAAATCTAACTCTTCTTAATTCGTGTGGCTCAAATGGTTATAATTCTGTGAATTGATACTTGAAATCTAAATTCCCTGTAGAGACGATATTTGGATCTGAATTTTACTTATCACTTGCTGCATATCCTAGTATACTTGCTAGAGTTTAGGAATTGTACAACATTGAGCGAGCTAATCCTCGCTTAATCGAGATCTTCTTTCGCCTAGGCAAGCTCATCATCGTCTGGGCAAGAAAACCAGATAATGAAACCTACCAGGTTTCTGTTATCTTGCTTGAGCGAAGAACACCTCGCTTGAGTGAGCTGCATCTCGACTGGGCGAGAAGCATTCTCACTTGAGCGAGATTGGGTCCAAAGAGCTACCCATTCCTCCTACGACTCCTCGCTTAAGTGAGGTTGCCTCTGGCCTGAGTGAGATTCCTTCTCGCCTGGGCGAGAGGACAACTGGAGTAGTCTTATCTATTCTCGCTTGAGTGAGACACCCTGCACCCAGAACTCCAAATCTCTCTTCCGAGTAAGATAATATCAACTCTTAACCATACTTTCTAGGTTGTTCTACACATAATACACTTAACAATCAATCTATAACCCGCTCTGCACATTACACTCAACAACATCATAACACAACATTTTAGAATATGTTGCTCCTTTTCCGGCAATTACACAACCTTCACATTTATATTCCAATATATAAACAATTCATATAGCTCAAGTCTACATAATCTCATTTAATAGGAATAATAAATACATATATAATTACACCAATCTAATAGTATCTACGAAGGGATGGCAAAGATTACCCTTGGTGCTATCTCCAAAAGCGACTGAGAGCCCTGACGTACTGCAAATATACCCATAGAGTTTACCTTCCCTATACTCCTTTATGCTACTTATTTACCTTTTCCTATTATATCAATTGAGGTTGTAGCTGCCCCTATAAACATTGACACCATAGCCCTTGACCCTACCCCAGACAGGACCCACAATGTTCATTCTCCTCAACCTTCTTGACCCTTTCCTATGCTCAAGTGGGTAGTCATACATGTATCTTCCATTCGACGTAGCCCTCCTATCCAACCACCTAGACCCACACCGCCTATTGATGAAGAAGGACTTTGTCAACATCACCCTTCTCCACCTTCACCTTTTTCACTCTCTTATTCACTACCACCCACTACTAGTTGGATTGAGGATTATGATGAGGATTTGCCCAACCTGCCTACTGAGTTTGTCCAGTTCTCACCCACTTTATTTGACTTTGACCCCTTAAAGGAGTATACTCCACTTGACTGACCATTATCTGCTTCTATTGTTGTTTGCTTTGGATTGAAGAACTAATTTAGGGGCTGTTTTAGGAAACTAGTGGTGTATTTTGGTTGTATGTTGATGTACTTTAAGATGTATTTGTTATTTTGTACATTGACCTGACTACTTTCCTTGTGATACTTGCAAATTTAAATTTGGTAAATTTACACAAAATTTCCTTTGGTGGTATTCGGTTGTTTATGTCTTATGATAATGATGATGATGTGCTTTCTCTTATGGTTCTATGAAGCATACATAATGTATATGATTATTGTGCATGTGAAACTATTTAAAATTTATGACTAAGACTTGTATAGATGCCAAGATGCAAAAAGAAATAATAAAATGAGTTGTTTACACTTTGATGTATGACAATGATTATTATGTTTAAAATAATTGTATGTTATGCATGTTAACTTTCTTATATCCAAAAGATGTATTGTATGATTCTGTGTGTGTTTCTAGGTGTATTTTGGATTCATGATTTAACCATCACAATTTGCACAATTAATTTTAAAATAGTTGTTATTTAAATGAATATTATAGGGTTCTAATACTTTCTTTACAAGTAAATTATTCTCAAACTTGCTTGTGGTTTTAATGATCGTATTGTTTTAAAGTTTTATTTAATAAAATTTGGTGACATCTGTTCTAACTTTTAGGAAACATTTTATTTCTAATAGATGTTCTTTCTAAGACATGCTTGTTGTCACATAACAACAAAGATATAAATTATGTACATAAAATAATTTGAAATTTTTTTATTGCATGTATTTGAGTAATAATTTTTAAAAACATTATATAATTTTAATTAGATAATTTTTATGTCATATAAAAAATTTTAATTACTTATTTTTAGAATTTTAAAAATATTTTTATTATGCTCAACTTTTTATATTTATCATTCATAATTATTAATACAATTAATTCTCACTTTAAATATTTTTATTATTAATTTCATATTATTTTTAGAATTTTAAAATTTGCCATCTAACACAGTTGAAAAGTCTATGTCAATATACTTAATGGTGTATTTTACTTAGTATATACTAATGAATTATAAAGTGAGGTTCAATTTAAGAGAAAAAAAAAAGATAAAATAAATATTTTATTATTTATTATAAATTTTGATTTTATACTTAATTTTTTAGTTATTAAGTAGTCTATTCATTTTTTTTACACGTGTAAACTCTTTTCTTTTTCACCTCTTCTACTTTTTTTTCTTTTTTTTTTTTTATCATCCTTTTTCTTCTTCCATTATATACAAAGTAGTTAACAACCCAAAATCTTAAATCCAAACATAGAAATTCATAGAATTATTAATTGAAGAGCAACAATATCAATTTGTTAACGTAAGATTTGTAATTATGCAATTCAAATGTAAATATAAATTCAACTACGCATATTATTTTATATTTTTGAAAAAAAACAATTTAAAATTAATTTTAAAAATTAGAAGATTAAAAAAAATTAAAAACAAACTTACTTAAAAGTGAAAAATAAAAACATTAATTTTATTTTAAAAAACTTATGATTTGGAACTATCTATTATTACAAAACAAATACATGTAATGATATGAGACTAGAAAAAATAAAAAAAATAAAAAAAATCTACTTTTGGTTCTAATATTCCTTTTTTATTTTATTTAGTTTTTTGAGACAATGTTAAAATAATCGAGATATCATGGAATTAAGAAATTTTGAAAAGCAAGCAATTATATCTTTTACTACTTTGTTCTGACTTTTTTTTTTATTTGCTAGCATTAATGACTATGTTTTTAACAAGTATTTTATTAGTTTGCTTTGTATGAGTAATATATTCAAGTTTTTGGTTAATTGCACGTGATCTCTGTAACACCTTAAATTTAATTTTTTAATAAATAAGAAATTTTGCAAATTTTTAAAGTAATAAAATTTCTATTTTAATTCAAGTTTCATCAACCATTTCAAATAAAAAAAAGGGTTACAAATTATATCAAACAGTTGTTATAAGACTTATTCTAATATAATAGTTTTCCAAAATAATATCCTAAGTCTTATAGCAGTTCCATCCACCCCTTCACTGAGCTCGGTGCTAATCGTCTTGATTACCTGAAAAATGAATGTAAGGGTGAGTACTCTACGCTACCAAAACATAATCAAATATAGAGTCTCACCTCCAACACATTTCCAATACCTTAAACAAACACAATCACAGGTAGCATTTCACATCCATAAGTACAAAACACAATTTCATACATATGCACACCAGCCACACTCACTATAGCACTGTGATCACAGATTTACACCATGAATGGTCGCCGGTTACCCCCATCTCGCAGATACCACGTGGGCAGTCATGGGTCGCTCAGCAAAAGTAATGGTCATAGGTCTAGTCAAGAAAAAATTGTGTGGCCCGTGGTGCACTCGTTCCGCAGTCGGTGTCACCACCACTCCCTCTTCTCCAAGGTATTCCTACTGTCCTCATCTTCCACACCCCCAGTGTATCGCTGAACCATTCACAGCACATTACAACGGTGCTAATACGCCTATTCACACATATATTCCATTCATGCATACAATAATCATGCTTACACACAGCCCACATTGCATTCAAATACACGGCACTAGGCTCACATTCATTTCACATTACACTGCACATAGCCAATATTCATCTATATTACACAACATTTACATACAATCCACATACATCAAGTTCGGGTCAACACACCTAATGTTCACATATCACGACACATGGCCCACATTACATTTCTCAGTAAATTTCCTACCCCCTAACTCAGCCACAACACAATATTAAATAAAATAACAACAATTCATGCACAAAAGAGTAGGATATAGTCCTCCCTTACCTTAGATTGAAGACCCACACTCGAATTCGACCACGGGCGTGCTCCCTACACAGATTTCAGCCTAAAACACATGGAAGAACTCAAAGAAATCGAGAAACAGAGAAATGGGGATGAGAAACGGAACCCTAACCATTAAAACTCACCTCCAAGCATTTCTCACACGGATTCAACCTTCAATCAAGTTCCCGAATGACTTTGGAGGCAATTAATCGGTGGAATAGGACTTTGGGAACAAGAGGATCAAAGGAATTTCGAAGGAAGAACGAGAAATAACTCTCCCCGAATTCTAACTCCCTTTAAATCCTTTTCTAGTCGCAACACTCTCGCTACAACGAGGCTGCAGCGACACGCCCTTTCCCTACAGCGAAGAAACAGAGAAAACTACACTTTGGTTTATGCAGAATCTCACTATAGCGACACCCTCTCGCTACAGCGAGACTGCACCCAGAAATGCACCACAAACTGTCACTCTGTCGCTACAGCGAGACGTCTCTCACTACAGCGAGAATGCGACAGTTCTGGTCCTTCCTCCCAGGGCCCTCTCGTTGCAGCGAGAACAACCCAGTGTCTCGCCTTGTATTTAGGCACTTAACCCATTTCAGTCTAACCAGTCATGCATACACACACAAATATATATATAGGCCCATAACCCACAGGTCCCAGGATCGAAACCTGGCTCTGATACCATATGTCAGAGGCATCAGTTTCAACAATCTTAAAGGCTTGAGGAACGGAGAGATAGAGACAATTTATTCTTCTGACTCTATTCTTAATTTCTTTGACAACGTTGGTATGAACGTCAGTCCAAGAAGGAGGATTCTTTTTAAGCCTATCATATAAAGGCTTAATGATATTGTTGAGGTAAGGAATAAAATCACCTACATAATTAAGACATCCTAAAAACCTTTGTAATTGGGTTTTGTCTAGGATCCTATCAGGAAATTTATCAGCGAATTCAATAGATCTGCTAATAAGGATAATAGTTCCTTGGTGAATATTGTGACCAAGAAATCTAATATTGGTTTGGAAAAGATTTATTTTGGACTTTGAGACGGCAAGTCCGTTTTGTTTAATAACATTGATAAAAACACTTATATGTTTAAAATGTTGATCAATGGAATGGGAAAAGATTAAGACATCATCAATATAGACAATGACGAATTTTGAATAAGGATTGAAAATGTCATTCATGATTTTCTGAAATTCAGAAGGGGCATTTTTCAAACCAAATGGCATGACAAATTTGGATTTGCCAAAAGCCAGATTTCATATCAAATTTTGAAAAGATCTTAGCAGAGTTTAGTCTGTTAAGAATGTCTTTTTTCTTGGGAATGGGATGCCTAATCCACTGGAGAGCTTGGTTAAGTGGTTTGTAATTAATGACGAGTCTGGGAGTGTCTCTCTCAATTTCTGCAGGTTTATTAACATAAAAGGCAGAACACGACCAGGGACTCTTACTTTTTCTAATAAGATTTTTATCTAAGAGATCTTTAATCTCTTTTTGGCAGTAATGAAGGAGTTCTTCATTCATCTGAATTGGTCTAGCCTTAGTAGGAATTTGGCTGTCTTTAAAATCTGACTCATAAGGAAGGCTAACAATATGTTTCTTCCTATTCCAGAATGCATTGGGTAAGTCAGAGCATATGGAAGATTGAATCTTATCTAAAAAGGATTGAATCTTCTTCTGGAGTGAAGGATTTTGTAGCTGTTTTTCAAGATTGGCAAAAGAAACTTCTTCTTTTAAAAAATTAATCTGGTTGATTTTGTTCTGAATAGAATTGATATTTTTTGTAAATGGTTTGTTTGAAAATTTGAAAGTTATTTGTTTCCCTAAATGATGAGTAGAAATCCCATCTTTCGAAATTTGTAAGGGAAAAAGAGCTTTAATAAAAGGAGTTCCCAAAATAACTTCATTTTTCAGATTTTTTACCAGGAGAAAGTTTATTTCAATCTTAAGCCCTTGGTTTTCAATCACGGCTTTGGAAAGCTTATAATTAATTTTAAGTTTTGAACCACTAGCAGTGCTGAGTTTTTCAGAAGTTTTTTCAAAATATTTTGTAGGGATTAACCCTTCTAAAATACAGTTTGAATCAGCACCTGTGTCAAAGAGGGCTAAAGTATCAAGAGCAAAATCATCAATAATGATTCTGATATTAATATAAAATTTTTAAATTTTGACCTTGTTGATCAGACACATAAAAGTTTCTTCTATATTTCCAGAATCGACTTTTACAGAATCATTTTCTTCAAGAAGTTCTTATTTCTCAATGTCAGATTCGTCATCTAATTGGGAAAGAATAACTTGATGAATTTGCTGTTGTTCTTTAATCTCCCTGATCTCTTTTTTGAGATTGTTAATCTCAATCTGGAGATCCTGAATAGTGGTTGGTTTAATATTGGAATTCTTTTCTAATCTCTTAAAAATATTTGTAATGTCAAACTTGTTTGTAGTAAAATGTTCTTTAGGTTTAGGCTTAATTTCTAAAACTTCTTTGAATTTGTTTATAAATTCTTTTCTTTCTTGAGGATCTGAAATGGAGCTTATAGCTTCAAAAAGAAGATCCTGTTCTTTTGTTAAAACATTAATTTCTAGAGTATCATCACTATCAGAAGAGGAGATTTGATCATCATTTTGGATTTGGTTGACATCATCCTCAAATTCTTTGATAGAATCTTCATCAGAGGATTCAATAAGGAGGTTGTTAATCTGGTCTTCTATGGAAGGCTCAAGATTAAGGTTGCTAATTTTTTTTTTAGCCTATAGTATTTACTGATATGGCCTGGTTTCCCACAGTTGTAACAAGTTACACCTATTCTGGGTTTTTTGGGAATATTGGTGGGGATAACACTATCCCCTTGCTTCTTAGGAGTAGTTTTCCTATTGTACCTGCGTTTGTGAGGCTTCTAATAGGGTTCTACAGTTTCATTTTTGGGAATCTGTTTCTTCTTTTTGGCGGAGCAAGAAGGAAGGCCAAACTGTTCGCAGAAGGACCCTAATTCTTTCTTACTTAAGGCCTTTTCTTTGGCAAGCTGTTTCTGGAGTTTGTCCTTTTGACAAGCCTTGATGCTAGTATGGATAATAATGGCAGTAAGCTGACCGTAGTCATAATTGTTGTAATTTATTTCTCCAGTAGGGGACTGACTTCGGAGTTTACTTCTAATAAGGTCTCTGAAAGCTTTGGGAAGCCCATCAAGATACTTTTCTTTCCAATAGGCCTGGTTACAATCTTCTCTGGTTAAAACTCTAGACATAAAGGTATCTTTGTACCATTTAAAATGTTCTAAAGAATTACACTTAAGATTTGAAAGGAGTTCTCCAGATCTCTCTCGCCAAAGAGAAGGGTCCCCGAGAAAATGTTGGGATATAGTGTATAATAAAGTATACACAGCATCAGGAAGACGCTCATTGTCACTGACAATGGTTTTTCCCTTATCATCAATTTTGACTGCAGAGAGGATATTTTCTCTATCAGTTTCAGTGAGATAATTGTCCAACCATCCTTTAAGTTGCCCAGTAAAACCTGCAACTAAAATATAAACAATGGTGTCTTCAAGCATATTTTGGTTGGTAAAATAGCCCATAGCGACAACCGACATATTTTGGAGTTTGGCTATGATATTATACTCAGATAAACCATCAATATTCTAAATATAAATATCATTAGAATTAAAGCTTTGAATAAAATCTTGTTTTTCTTCAAGAATAAGGTCAGGAGCAGAGGCTCTATTGTAATAGAGTTTGGAAGAATTTTTCCAGTTGTTGATAGGATTGATAGCTAAGGTAGAATCATTTTCAGAACAATTTTTTGAATCAACTTTGGAAATGGTATTGATAGTTTTGTTAAGAGATCTAGTTCTTGGTTTGACACTAGATTCTTCTGAAGCTTGAGGAGTGTCAGGGACAGTAGTAAGAAGACTGGTAATCTTACTTAGTAACTCATTTTGGTTGTATTCATTTATTCTGGTTTTTTCCCTTTGTCTAAGTTCTAAGATTTTTTGCTTAGCTTTGGCACTAATTTTGAAAGGTTTGAACAAAGGTTTTTCTAACTGAGATTGGGTGGATGAAGAAGTAGTTTCTTCGACCTTAAGTTTGACGGGATTGACAGAGATTTTATCACCTAAAACCTGGAGGTACTTATTGGTATAATTGGCATGTTCCATGAGGCTTTGAATATCATTGGGAGTGATAGATTCATCAGAATTCTTGGTTTTGAAAGGAGTAGCAGTAACAGGGTTACCGCCTTTGTCTTTCATATTGGGTAATTGATACTGAGTTGTAGGAGGCAGGTCACTTTGGACAATTTGTCCATCTTTAATTTGCCAGGATATGACATTAGCAGAGGAGGTACTAATAATATCCTCTTGCCAAGGGTAGTCAATGTTTTTATAAATGGTATAAGCATGATACCAATCAAAGAAAAGGATGTTTTGTTCAACCTTTTCGAGAAATTGATAGAATTCCTCTTGGATATCTGACCTATTTTTTTCCTTATAATTCTGGAAGAACCACTCTCTTTGAGGTTTCCATTCCTCAGAGTAGAAATCTTTCCTAAGGGTTTCCTTATCAATAATTAATTTATGAGACAATATCATAAGACTCATTAAGGGAAGAGTAGGTTGGAGATTGGATACTCTGGTTTTCTTCTTCTTTCTCAGAGGTTTGGTAAACATTTCTGGGAATCCTAGAAGAAGTATCTAATCCTTGAAGGTTTATAGAAGAATCATGATTAATGGATCTAGGGATTTCAGACCTAGAGGATTGAGACCTGTAAGAGAAAGATCTCCTAGCAGAAACAAAACTAGAACGTCCGCTATAAGCATCAACTCTAGAAGAGAAGGAGTTTCTCCTATCAAAGGTTATTTCTACTTTTCCAGAATTATCCTGGGAAATATTTTCGATTTGAGGAGCAGGCCTAGGGACACAAGGCGAAGCTTTGTCTAAGACCCATTTCTCAAGAAGAGAGACTTCATCCCATTTAATTATCCTAGGTAGGGACACATTAGCCTTTGTCATATCAGTGATAAACAAAGTAGTCTCACCTCTTTGGGGTTTGAGAAGGACACGAGAAGCACAAGAGTTCATGGCCTTGTACTGAATCCTATAGATTAAGGCAGAGGGAATAGATCCCTCTTTCATGTTTAACCCATGAAAGCAAATATTGAGGAACAGAGAGTCAAGAATATGATCATCTAAAAGACTCACTATTTTGTTAGGAAAACAATTGAAATAGATTGGTCCTTGGCCAAGACTGGTTTCGACAGTTCCTATAAGGGAGTCGTTAAAGTCATTATGTCTGGCATCTCTAAGACACATAAGGATGGCAACATCTATTCCTATGTCTATAAGAGGTTTTATGGCAACCTGGACACATCCTATGTAGAGGTATTTGTATTTGCGCTTGTGTTCACTAATGGAAGATTTGGATAGGAGATGAAATTCTTCTCTTAAATCTTTTCCTAAGAGAATGTTGTTCTCAACACTCTTAATAATGTAATCAAAACTGTTTTTCTTTGAGTGTTCTTCAGGAACATATAATGTGTCCTGAGGGATTTCTAGAATGGTCCAGTCATCCATACTTTGGTTAATTTCTTCGAAACGAACTTCTTCGTCGAAGAGGTTGTGTTTGGGTGTGATTTCAGGAGTTTGTTTATCCTGATCGTTAAAAAGGTTGTTTTTGGTGGGAGAGGAGGAAGTTGAGCTAGAGCCAGAGCGGAAAGAAATGCGGGAGAAAGAGCGTAACAATCTTGACATCATAAAATTTACTTCTGGCACATCATCCTCATCTGGTTCCGTAACAATACATCTGCCAATTATTTATAACTTATTCGACTGGGTCTGGTTATTTGTGGACTTCTTTTTTTTTTTTTTTTTACAAATTTACAAAATCTGAAATTCTTTTACCATAGCGACCAGCTTCTTATGTTCTTTATTTCTTTTAAATATAACATCGTCAAATTAGCCTTACTGCCCTTTCACCTTACGGGACTTACTGCTATAGCTAAATTTAAAAGAAGTAAGAATTGTTGTACTTCCAGTAAAGAATGTTCATAAACAAAGGTCTGTACAAAAGCAATATTTCAGAACCATTAGTTCGTGGCGTTGTTACGGATAGGGACGACCATTACAAGTCTCACCCGAAGGGCCTGTCAGCTGTCCAGCCTATAAACCATGGTTACAGAAATTTCATAACAGAAAATAAAGTCCAGATCCAGAAGAATGTTGTTATAAACAACCAACAGTTATATTCCTACTTCCCCATTAGGCTCTGATACCAGATAACCCGAAGTGGATCAAGGAAAGAACAAAAATAAGGCAAAAATGAAAGGAAAGTAGGCAGTAGCAGGACTACTAATGAAAGAACAAAAATAAAAATGCAAAATGTAAATAAATTTAATGCATAGAAACTAGAACGGCGGTAGAACCAGCACAGATCTAGTGGAGGGAGAAGAGAAGAAAGTCGGACAACGGTAATCCGAACAGAACCGGCTGGGGGAGAAGAGAGAAAATAATTTAAAACAGCAAAATTTTATTTAAAGATCTCAAAGAGGGAAGGCTTACAAAGGATTGTATCTCTCAGAGCTTCTCTCTCTAATATCTCTCTAAGATTGCTGAATGAAAGGGTGCCTCACATCATGGTCGAGGACTCCTTTTAAAGGAAAATAAAGTACTATTTCTACAGTTCCGGTCGATTACTGGAACTATTTCTACAGTACAAGTTAAAGTTCTTGGATATCAATTCCGAAGCAGTCGTCTTCATTTTGATACAAATCTTCGGGATTGTGCTTTGTGGATGATTCTCCTTCTTCTTGGCTTTGTAAGAGTAGAAGAACATCTTGTAAATTTTTTTTCATTTTTTCTTTTGAATCACAGCTTGATAAAAAGGTTGCAATTTTTTATTTTTGATTTAAAAATTGGAATATTGCCGGATCAGCCAGATTTAATAATTTTGGATTTTTCCCAAAATATTCAGCAACACCTTCAGGGCCAGCATGGTCAGCATTGAATTGATTCCACCATTTCACAAAGGAATACCTGTGAAGCAGAGGAAGAGTTTCTTCATTTTCTGTCTTTCCATATCGATATTGCCATGAGAATACCCATGCTAAGGCAAAGTCAGAAAAATATTTTAAGTCTGCAGGAATTCTTGAATCTTTCAGATATCTGCTTTTGTATATTTTGTATCCTTCTTTGACTGGAGTAGGAAGGATATCTTCGATGGGTCCAAAATAGTTCCACCATTGGAGAAACCAGTTTGGAAAGTCATATTTCTGATTCCTTTTGAAATATACCAGCCAAGAATGTCGGTTAAGCTTATTCTGAAACCAGAAACTTCTTGTCCAAGCATCAATGTAATCCCAGTAATTATATCCTACTGGATCAAATGGTTGGGAGAACTTTTTATAGGAGTTAAGATTTTTCCCAAAAGCCTTTGGAGTTAAGACTTTTAAGATTTGGATTGTAGAGTGAGTTATGATAGTTGGATCTTTTTTATCTTTGTAATGTTTAATGGAAACAGAGTCTGAATCCACTAGAATAAATTCATAAAATTGCCTGGTCTTATTTACTGCATAAGGCCTAAAATGGAATCCAGGTGGGAAGACTTTGGTAATAGCTTTATAGGGATTTTTGTCCCAGAATTCGGATTCCATTTGTATGACTAAGGAGAATTTTCCTTTTGCCATATAATGGTTCGGGTTTGAGGGCTTTTGTTTTTCTTTTTGGAGGTTAAGTGTACCTTCCATTTTTTGTGGATTTGTAATATTTTTCTGGGATTGGTTGTAAGACTGGATTATGGTATTTAGGCTTGCTAAATCTATTTTCATATCTTCTTCAGAGGCAATATCTGCCCATGATTTTTTTGGTAGGTTACTTAGGCTTCCTTGTTGGACGGCTAAGAGTGTGCTGATTGGCAGAGCATAGTCTGCTTTGGTTTGTTTGGTGGTTTTTACAGAAGAATCAGTCTTTTTGGAAGATTCTTTTGGGGTTCCAGACTGTTGAGTTGATGACTCAACAATTTGGATTGCTTTTTGAGTTGATGACTCAATGGGGGTAGATGACCCAGAACTGGAATTTGAACCTGCCGAAGCAGATTGTTGTGATTTTGATTTATTTAAAGTAAGGGCAAGTTTTACCCTTCCTCCTCGAGAAGTTCCACCCCTGGATGGGGTCATTGCCTTTCTAGGCATTCTATTTATCCTGTAAAAATTCACGTGTAAGATAATCAGGGAGGGAGTTGGAGGTGCCTTTGAGATATTCAATATCAAAATAAAAAACACTTAAAATTGCTTGCCATCTTGCAAAAATTTGTTTTGAGGCAAGATTTTTAACATCTTTTTGTAAAATTTCTTTAGCAGACTTGCAGTCTACTCTAATAAGAAATTTTTGATTTAATAAATCTGATTGAAATTTTGAGACGCACAAAATAATTGCTAAAACTTCTTTTTTGACAGTTGAATAATTCTGTTGTGCAGAATTCCAATGTTTTGAAGTGTATGCAATGATATATATATATATATATATATATATATATATATATATATATACACACACACATACGTATTCATAATATATATATAAAAATACATACATGAATATACATTTAAATTTATTTAATTATCAATAATTAATATTACAAAATTTTGGGGTGTTACAATTTTTTCAAAGATGAAAAAAAAATACTCACACACACTTATAAATGAAATACATTCACTAGATGATTAGAAATATTACTTAATATATTATTAATATTTATTCTTACAAAAAATGTTAGAATCTTTTGTTATTTTAATAATATATTTCTCTATTTTAAAAAAATATCATATTAATAAAAAAATTATATTAAGTAACGTTTTGATGTTTTAATGAAGCATTATTTTATTCTAATTTTTTCTTAAATAAAGAATGTATATAATATTTTTTTAATATTATATCTGCCAATTTTTTTAAACAAATGAAAATTATAAATGTTAAAAATAAGTTAATGAAATTATTTTATTAATTATATATTCATTAATATTTTTAAATTTTGTAAACATAAACTTAAACATATTATTTAAAATTTATTTGATGTATAAAATTTTATACATAAATTTAAAAGGTTGATATTTAAATATAACAAAAAAATTAATTTTTATTATATCTTTTATCTAAAATGTTAACTAATATCTTACTTATTTATCTTTTGTTTAAATTATAAATAAATAAAAATATTACATGAATATAATTTTCTTTCCAAATATTTAATGCAACTTTGTGCATTTAAATTTAAATTTAAAATAATAAGTTAAATTAAAATAACCTCAATCCATATCTTCTTAATGGTTGATTCCTGGTTATATATCTCATTTATTTATTATATTCCGTTAATATATTTTAATTATTAAAAATAAAATTATAAAAAATATTATTTGTTAATTTTTGAAAATAATAAATAAATTAAAAATTTAAGTTATTATGAAAAGAAAAAAAAAATAATTATTATTATTATAAAAGCGAAAGAGTAGTAAGTTAATAACTCAGCAGTTAATCAGAATTAGAGTACTAGGCATAGAGTTTCTTAATTGTAAAAACTAAAAACTGAAAAAAAGAGGAAAAAGTTAAAATGAAAGAAAAGCGCAAGCTTGTAATAGGTATTAGTGTTATGCCTATGTCCTTATTGTTATTAGTTGTATTAGATTAGACATATTTTGTTGTGCTGCTTCCAATGATTGCCGAGACCCAAAGAAGAATCGTCGATTCAATTCCCACGCCACACCACACTCTCCCATGATTTTCACGCGCTTCCGGCGTGGTTAGTTGCCGTAGCTCGGTCGCACTACCACGCTCACATCCTTCCTCCGATTTCAATCTTCCAAATTTAAAAACGACACATGGAACGGTCGAACGCAAAGGACGATAGGTTTTCGAATCCAAACACAAACGCCACAACCACCTCAAGTTTCACCTTCAGTACCCCTTCCGTTTCGGGCCTGTCCAGGCCCAGATTCGTGAAGGTTCGCAAGCACAACAACGCACCCGCTTTCAATCCCTTTCGCAACGGTGTTGCCAATGCCCCATTCAACAACAATGATTCCGCTTCTTCGTATTTAGATAAGGGAATCGGCGATCGATTCAGGAATCTCCAAATTGGGAATGCAAATGAGGGTTTCGACGCCAAACACCTCGGTGAGTTTGCATTTTCATCTGCTTCTTCTCGTGTTAACGAAAGAGGTTTTGATGTCTCTGTTGAATCGGAACTCCAGAATGAGTTGAAGAACAAATTGAATATTAAAGAAAGAGGAGACGGCAATGCAGTTGCTGAGAACTCAGCGAATGAAGTTATATACCAAATGGACAACCTCAACGTGAATGACTCTATTGGTGGTAATGTTCCAATGAGCCAAGTTGATCATCGTGAAAAGGAAACAGAGGGAATTTTGTTAAGGAAATTGGATGAGTTAAACCTAGATAATGAGAAGAAGGAGGACTCTGTTGAACCAAATTTGTGCAATCCTTTTGTGGAGTGTATCCACCAAAGATATTCAAGTGGTGGTGCTCATGTTGATTCGGAGAAACGTGACAAAGACGGTGGAATGTCACGACCTGCTGCATCAGCATCATCCTCTATGTTGTTTTCTGGTGATGGTGTGAGTTTTCAACCTGTTGGTGCTACCAAGAGGGATGAATTTGTGTTTACTGGTAAACAAGATACTTCAGGATCATCTTTTGTTGAGTTTAAAACGCCTGCACCAAAAGTTGGCAAAGAAGGAAAACTGAAGGAAAAAAATAGCAAACTGAGAATGAGTAAAAGTAGAGAAAAACTGAAGCATTATACCTCGGCCCAGCCATGGCCTGGACAAGGTTTTGTTCATAAGGGAAGTGTTTCCCAAGAAGAATTGCAGGGTTCTTCAGAGACTTGTTCGCCAATGGATGTGTCTCCATACCAAGAAAAACTGGCTCAAAATGAAATCTCTAGGGAAAATTCTTTGACATCCAATGAGTCATTTAGTGTTGATAACAACTCTGTTGCTAATGATTCAATACCAACAACTTCTATTGATCCCATTGATGAAGATCTAATTGTGGCCACTCAGAGCTTGACTATAAATGGGGTAGATGTTGTGTGTGGAGAAACAAAGGAGAAAAGTTCAGAGTATTGTAAACATGAAAATAGTGGTGTTGAAGACCCAAAGGATGATTCAATTTCTGGGGTTGAAACTGAAAGCTTTAAGTCTGCCAATGATGAAGTGGACATAACTAGTGATGTGGCTGATATATTTGCAGAAACTGAAGCCCGTGATAGTGATGGAACTTTACATCTTGGTAGTTCTTTGAGTGCAAAAAATGTAAGTGGGTCTGCCTTCACATTTGCTGCTGCATCTTCGGCTGAAGCTCAATCATCCAGCCCAAAACGTCATCACAAAAAGAAAAACTGGGTAAATGTTGGTCATGATTCTTACTACACACCAAACATAAAGGTTCCATATTCATCGTCATCTGTGGCATTTTCTCCATTTTCTGGAACTTCATCTCTTTTCATATCTGGACAAAGCCTAAAAGCCAAGGTATCTTCTCCTCAACCCAAAACAAGGGATTCCAATGTGAAGGAAGAGCAGGGGATAAAGGAGTCCTCTGCTTCTATTTCTGCTGCAATAGTTGCTGCTCAGGAAGACTGTGAAAAGTGGAGGCTCCGGTGAGTATATATTTTGACAGTTCTATTTCTCTGTTTTCAGTCAATTGCACGTCGTGTGCTTATTTTTTTTATTCTTCATTACAAGGCCAGGCTTCTTACAATTACTGTGACTTTTATATTGAAATAGAGTACAATTTGCAAATGTTTATTTTAAACACACAAATGAATCGGCACAATGAAATGGAGTAACTTTGAATTAGTTCCTTTGATTTTGGCTAATACTTCACCAACATTGTAACCATTATTCACAATACTGAATATGCTCTGTATCAGAGGAAACCAAGCCTATAAAAATGGGGATTTGTCTATGGCTGAGAGTTGTTACAAACAAGGACTTGATTGTGTGTCTAAAGAAGAAGCATCTCGGAGCTGTCTCAGGGCTTTGCTGCTATGTTATAGCAACCTTGCCGCTACACACATGACTCTTGGTAGGATGAGAGATGCACTAGAAGATTGTATGAAGGCTGCTGAAATAGATCAAAATTTCCTCAAGGTGCAACTGAGAGCTGCAAAGTAAGTTCCCATTTTTTTTTTTCAAAATCATTTTGTACACAATGATTTAAGTTGTATGAATTTTATGTTTAATGTAGCATTACAGAAACCTTAGGATATAAAGGCAGGGGGATTAATTATGCAATGGATCTAAATAGACCCTTATCCCTATGAAAGTATGAATATATTAGTGTCTAGCACCTAATGCCTGGTTGTTATTTAAAATTTGGAAATAACATTATATTTATAATATGGAAATATGTCTGTGTCTAGCAGCATGCGTGCTCATACCACGTGTATAGTTTCAAGATAGATAATTGTGTCCTTTAAGTCATTTTGTTTTCATTCTTGTTTAAGTTGTTACCTTGCTCTGGGGGAAGTTGAAGGTGCATCACAATATTTTAAAAGGTGCTTGCAATCAGGAACTGATGTTTGTGTGGATCGAAAAATTGCTGTGGAAGCCTCTGATGGCTTACAAAAGGCACAGGTTTGATATATTTATAATATATTTTTAATAGATAACTTGATATGTTGTAGATTCTTTGGTTATTAGCTTTTCCTTTGGTTAAATATTTTTAAGTAGCTACAGGCTGCCTGTACAATGAATTAAAATTGGAAACATCATAAACTAAAGTGATTTGATATTGTATTATATCACTGTGACAGGAAAACTTTCTAGGGTTTAAAGTGCATTTAATAATTTTTCAGAAGTTGCTCATTGGTATTTATTTCAATAATGGATTTTGGGCTTGCTGGAGAGATAACTGCTTGGGATACTTTGAAGTTTCGTGCCCTTATATATCAAAACATGTATCTGATAAATGTTTTTATGATTAGAAATATTTTTGTAATGGAGGATTTAAATATTTCTCAAAAAATGGAAATGTGCAGATATTGACAGATAAATAGAAGTTGTTTCTACTGCTCTATGGATTGCTAATTTTGCACTTCCTTCTTTATTCAGCTTAGCAAGATCCCAATGTTTTTTAATTTATAATTTTTTTGAGCGAGTATGGTGTGAAGTTCTGTCCACTACTTCCTGAACTGATTAGTGTTTTTAAGGGATGACAGAAAGTATCAGATTTCATCAATCATGCTGCTCAGCTTTTGCAAAGAAGAACATCCTCTGATGCACAGCGAGCATTAGAACATATTAATGAGGCATTGATAATAAGTTCATACTCTGAAAAATTGCTTGAAATGAAGGCGGAGGCTTTTCTAATGGTTAGTGCCTCTTTCACTAAAACTTTGGTAATGTGAATATTTGGCATAAGTCTCTGTGCAATAATTTATACCAGTTGTGTCTCTGTTGGATAACTTTTGCTACAAATATCAGCTTTGTAGATATGAGGAGGTGATTCAGCTGTGTGACAAGACCTTTGGTTCTGCTGAGAAGAATGCTTGTCCTTTGGATACTGGTTGCCAAGTCACAGATCTGGATAATTCACAACTCTCAAAAGGGTTCTACTTCAGAATATGGCGATGCTCAATGATGCTTAAAGCCTACTTTCACCTAGGAAAGCTTGAAGAAGGCCTTTCTTTGCTGGAGCAACAAGAGGAGAAGATGTCTGACATAAACAAGTAAGCATTACTAACCTCTGACCCATTCACCCTCCTCTGCCCCTCCTCAAGTGTAAACAGAAAAACGAAAGAAAATGGCAAAGTGAAAACTGAATGTTTGATTGCTGTAGTGATCCTTTTTATCACCAGCTTAGATATTGTCCTGCAGGAGTGCAAGCAAGGTTTTGGATTCACTCATACCACTAGCTTCCACTGTACGCGAGCTCTTGCGTCACAAGGTTAGCTTTTGCTGTATTTCATCATATGGTTATATTATTTACATTATTATTTTCTGTTAAATACCTAGATGCCTAGAACATTTCCATTGTTCAAAGTAACTCTCTACTTTTATATTGTTTGTCTTGGGAGCTAATTGTTATTTTAGCTATTGTACTTGAGTAAATTATTTTGTTTCTAATATACAGTTTTCAGGCAATATTGAGTTTTCAACTGACTTTAAAATTAACTTTTGTAAAGAGATGCTTTAGCAGGGTAGATCTTTTCATCTGCAATCTATTTGTTTCTACTGGTTCCAATTGCTGTGCTCTAGGTGACAATCATTCTGGATATACTCATGTTGAATTTGTAGAAAGAAATAAAAGGGGCCAAAAATTGCTCTACATTATAGAATGGGATTTATTAAGACACTAGATTTGTTTTAGGGTGTGTTTGGATAAGCTCTGAGAAAAAAATGCCTTTATCATATCACAATATTTTAGAACTTTTTTTAGGATGATTCTTTAAGCTTTTGATAAAAGCACTAAAGCTGCTTTATTTGAGGTTTTTGCTTTTCCCTTTTTTTTTTTTTTTCTTTTTCTTCCCTTAGGCTCCCTGTTTGCATGTTTATGTTAATAAACTGCAGACTGGATTAACACAACTATAGTGCATTGTGCAAGCCCATCTCAATTCTCAAACCCTATTACACATAATAACATGCCCTAGTTTCCTTTAATTTGATGGTTTATCCTCTTCCTTTGTGTTTCTATACATTTCTCTAATACAATTTCTCCACCATCAAGAGATTCAAGAAAACAATTTAATGCCACATTGATGTTGTATTCTTAAAAATTGTAGTTTGTTTAATTCATTCTGTTCTCCTGTAACACAAATTGCTTCTGATTAATATTGATGTAAATCTATTCAAATGTAGACTGCAGGGAATGCAGCATTTCAGGCTGGAAGGCACGCAGAAGCTGTCGAACACTATACATCTGCTTTATCATGCAATGTGGAGTCTCGTCCATTTGCAGCTGTCTGTTATTGTAATCGTGCCACTGCATATAAAGCTTTAGGTCAAATAACAGATGCTATTGCAGACTGCAGTCTGGCTATAGCTCTTGATGGAAATTATTTGAAGGTTTCTTCTCTCTTCAATTGTGACTTAATTTTTTATTCTTGGAGATGTTATGACTGGATCAGATGGGGTTAACCTGACATAGGATAAAAACACATAGGATTAAATTATGGTAAATTCTAAGGTGCTCTGAAAAATGAGGGAGTATTCTATGCTCCTGTATACATGGAACAATCATAACCGTTGATTTTAGTGATAGAATTAGTGGTGTATTTGGAAAAGACGTAAATATCCTTTAATATCTTAGTATAATCTAGAGAGTATTTAATACACCCTTAGTTTAGGAGCACCACAGCAAGCATCTTAAATTATAGCACATGAGAGATAGAGAGAAAGAATGGGTCAACTAGTGAAAAGATCTGGTACTCAACCAGTACAGAGATTTATTCTCCTTGGGAACCAGAAGAAAGTTTTGTTATCAAAATTCAGGAAACATCTAAGGTATCCTTGCTACAGGCATTCCCCTATTTATAGCATAAAAATCCTAACTGAACAAATCCTAATGCTATCCATGAAGATTAGGCAGTTAAAAACTATAGCTTTTAACTTGTTTATTGTTTTCTATTGTTTCCTTCCAATAACACTAGCCAAGCTATTTTAAGTGGCTCACCAATAATGATAATTTTGAATGTTCAACTCACGGAAGGGAAAATGGAACAATTTAATTGTTGCATTGCAAATTTCTATCTTTAGTGCTCTTGTAGTTGTATTAGATACCCTGAATGGGTTTCCTATGATGTTTAGTTCTTTAGAGAGAGTGATAGTCTTAGTATGTGTTATGTTCTGTTATAGAATATAATGTGTTGATTGTTTGCATTTTCAAATATATCTGCTTTTGAATGCTATTCAAAGAATTGCCTTATATATGATTTCAGTTATATATGACAATATGAGAAAAACGTTTTCATATGCTTGCAGGCACTTTCTAGACGTGCAACTCTGTATGAGATGATCAGAGATTATGCCCAAGCAGCCACTGATCTTAGGAGACTTGTCTCTCTTCTCAGTAAGCGGGTGGAGGACAATGCCAATCAGCTTGGAATATCTGATAGAGCAATTAATTATACTAATGATTTGAAACAAAATCATGTTTGGCTTTCTGAAATAGAGGAGGAAGCCAGAAAGGAGATCCCTCTTGATGTGTACCTCATTTTGTAAGCTCTTTACTAATAACCAGAAGTTCTTTATCTTATCATCTGTAACAGATCAATTAACCCCATTTTTTTAGAAGTCAAAATCACCTTCCTGAAAGGCACCATTTATGAGGATAAACTGGGAAAAGTTTGGACATATAAGAAAGATTTTAGAATCTTCCTTTGTCAAAAGAAAGATCCAATTTTCAAAATCCAGGGTCAGAAATAAAATTCATGTTAGGATTTGCAATTAAACCTGGATACATAACCATAATATTTCCTGACAAAACACAGGCTTATATAGCAGGAATGGATTTATAACCATTCAAAGAATGCAATTAGGTATTAATTCTTTAAAAATGTGCCCAGATCCCAAAATATTTGCTATGCAAGAAAGAGGCTCAAAATTTGGTTATATGTCATCTTTGTGTTGGTTTTTGTGTATTGATTCTCTAAGTTTGAGCTTAGGCCTAACTCAACTTCAAGGTTGCACTTAGACACTATCTGTTGCTAATTTAGGGAAATATTATCATTCATTTAAGGCTATCCGCTGATTGACAATATGATGGCAGGGGAGTTGAACCATCTGTTTCAACATCTGAAATCAAGAAGGCCTATCGGAGAGCTGCACTTAGACACCATCCAGACAAGGTTGTTTGATCGGGCAGTTGGTTTGATGATCATATGTTAATCACTCAGTTAATGTTTTATTTTATTCTGTAGGTTGCCCAGTCTTTGACTAGAAGTGACAATGGAGATGATCAGATATGGAAGGTTATTGCTGAAGAACTACACAGAGATGCTGACAAGCTTTTCAAAATAATTTTAGAGGCATATGCTGTGCTCTCAGACCCTGCCAAGGTATTTGTATATTTTCAACTAATAAATGTTGCTGAGATGCTTGCTCTATATGATTTTACTAGAAGGTTAGTTTTTATGGAGCCCAATAGTGTCAATTAATCCATGTAATCAGTCCCACCTGGGAAGGATTTGTGGTTGTTGACACATTATATGAGAAGTTCCTCGGTCTTAAAATAAGGCAAGCAATAGCTACCAAATGACCTATCAGTAGCTTATACCTAGAATATAGGCATTAGAAAAGTTTCTTACCTAGATTGGAACTTGGAAACCAAACTTTTATTGGTGCTCTAAACGTTTTCAGTGAGGAAGGGAAACTTTATTTGTTTGTGTTTAATTCCTTGGTCATTAACACCAAATTCTTTAACATGATATTGGATGAAAAGCTGAAAATAGAAGGCAGTTGGACATCTTTTATTACTGTGAATGGTGTAATATACAAGACCTGTGAAATTGTCCTGTGTATCAATAACGCATGGCAATTCAATTGATGAGAAAATCCTACAACGTATGCCTTGAATAATAATAATAATAATTTTAAAAAGGCTGCTTTGCTTTGCCATTCACAAAAGGATCAGTATCTAAAACTGAGCTTTAAAGTGCTTGTAGGTTTTACTACTCCTTGCAGTGTTTGTATATGTTTTCGCCCCACGAATGAGAAAAATCAGTGTTAGTATGAATAATAAATTTAAGCTTAAAGCACAATATGATTTTCCCCCACGCATTCATTTGGTCATTATTCCTTCTTTTTTTGTAGCGTGCACGTTATGATGCAGAAGAAGAAATGAGGAATTCCCAAAAGAAACGCCATGGACCTATAGCTAGAAATAATGCGGATAGCCAGTATCCATTTGAACAAAGCAACAGGAGACAGTGGAGAGAGGTTCGGAGAACATATGGTCATCCATCTTCTCGAGGTTCTGAACCAGGTCGATCAAGTTGGAAATAAGAAAATGCCTATGGAATGATAATCCGGTGAGGATTCGGATTGCAGTTTGACTCTTCGAATGTGTGGGCTAGTTAGTAGTGCCTTTGACCTTTGAAGTTATCATTTGGCCTGCTGAATTTTGACGTTGTGGTAAAATCGCCACTGCATTGATTCAGCCGGAATGCAGCAACTTCAGTCCTTTGAGTTAGAAGAGCTCCTGCACTTACATAATTCTGCGGTTGATGACAGAAGTTGGAGAAGCTAGGCTGTTCAACACTTCTGGTTGCTTTGGGAGGTAGAATTTTTCTCTGGGCAAGAGAAAGACGACGTGATTGCGCACGCTTTTTATCTTTTTCACCGCTGACCCCGATTTTGAACAACGAGTGTGTTTTAGCTTGGCTGATAAACCAAGCACTAGGGAAAAAAAAAAGCTTGGAAATTTTGCATTATGGATAAGAGGTCTGTTTTTTTTTTTTCCCTTTTAGATTTGTAAATTTTATAGACACTTATAAAAAAAAAGTTGATATTGAGATGTACAGACGAAATTATATTGTTATAGCATGACCATGATTGTAATAACCAAAACAAAAGTTACAGTTGGGCTTACGTGAATAAGTTTTCTCCCGTCCATATGAAGTGATCCTAAAATCAATTTCCAAAAGTTAACCAAAGCAAAGATATACCTATTCCGCTTGTCAGTCAAGTAATCCAACCTTTGTAATGAAAAGAAAGGCAAAAACAGAGTGGTAAAGGTTGGAACTAACAGTATGTGCGGAGCTTCAATTACACGTAACGTAAATATATTCAATTAATTACGCATGTTCCAAACAATTTGGCTCATTTAAAATAAGAAATTATAACTCTTAATTAAAAAAGGTGTTTTACTTTATAAAACACATTCTTCTCTTGAGAGGAACCAAATTCATTTCATGAATAAAGTAAGCGTATATATTGTAATTTGTTAATTTAATAATTTTCAAAGTTAATCTCCCCCACCCCACACACACACACACACACACACACACACGAGAAACCCTTTCAAGATCCCAGTTACAAATAACAAATTGCTTGGATCTCTTTGCAGGATAAGGCTATAGGACTATGGCTCCATTTTCATTTAGCGAATCCAAATAGGTAGGCATAAGTGTGCCTTGCTGTTTAGGACATTTCTCCAGAATTATACCTTACGGCCTTGCAGTACAATAAAAAGAATTTTACTGAATTTCACTTTTGCTTTGGCATGGGAAGACTCATATGTATATTCCAAATCCAATCTCCTTTGGATCTGTTTCAATCATCCATGCTGACCTGTTTATTTTTTAGAAAGAAAGAAAATAAGACCAAGAAAATAGCACACTTAAACATTTTCGAAATAATTCGCCAATTTATGAATGAATAATACAGAACGCCAGCTCCAAGAGTTTACTTGTTCATTACGAAGTTAAATGTTCCCTGGCTAGCACGCTTGAGAAGTACTTCTCTTGCTTCAATTGGAAGTCCTTCAGGCTGCATGAAGAACTCGATTAAATAAATAGTTATATAGCAAAAAAGCAAAACTTGTTGGCAGAAGTGTTTATGTAGCACTTTTAAATGGCTCCAAATAGAAAAAATAAATGAAAATTATATATGCACACACCTCTTCAGGAAACCAAACCCCAGGCTGCGTGCTTCCTTCAAGAACTGCAAGTGCAAATGCAGCTGTTGCTATTCCAACAGATCTGAGAAACGTGGACATTGCATTCGTCATTACTAACAAAGAACACTGTATTCCGGATTTATCAAATCTATCAAAAGCACGCACAATTTGTTGCAAAAAGGCTAAATTGTGTATGGGAAAATGAACTAGGAGAAAGCTTTAAAAGACTGTTTTTTTCATTTTACATTAATAAAATAAGCACAAGTAGCACGAGTAATGCATGTCTAGATTAGTTTATTTTTTTTAAAAAATAAATTAAGAGCTTATTGCTTAGTTTTGAAAAATAATAATTTCAATACTTACCAAACATGCTGAATGAAGAGTTCATGTTACAAATTTGTAATTCAAAATAAAACTATAACATAAAAAGTGCCAACTAGATTTTCAAGCTATAAATTAAAGAAAACAAAGCTCGTCATATTAGTGACTTAAGGAGTTTACCAGGATAACTTAAACTGTAATTACCAAAAAATAAAAAAAGAAAACTATATAATCCCTTTTAATAATGGTATAGGAACAATTAATGATTTGGTATTATATATTTCACCTATACAAAGAACAATTAATGGAAAAAGAAATTGTTTTGATAATTTAGGCATGTGCCAAAAGCTAGCTTAATGTAGGCATAATCAAAACTTGCACCCAAAATTTCACCCAAAAATGAAAAGGAAAAAGCAGCTTACACCGAAAGTCTCCTATGACTGAATATACCAACAGTGTTGCGTCCACTTGCACACTCCAAATCAACCTACCCAATAGAAAGGAGATGGACCCAAAAAAAAATTCTTGAGTAACATTAAAAATATGGTTAAACGAGAATTAATTTAATCCTTTTCATTCGCCTCACCCTCATTGATACACGTTCTCCAGCAATCCCATCCATTACTCGAACAAAAGGATCAAAAATCTCAACCAACTTTCGGACTTTATTTCTGTCTCTTAGAAATTCCTGCATGTTTTAATCAAATGTCATCCAAGTTGTCTACACTATCATTGCTATCAACGTAGTATAATCAAAATAACAAATATGAACATAATTGTTCTTAAGATTTCACTGCCAAAGAATTCATATAGCACACACCAAAATTTGAAAATAAAATCATTGAAAAACAAGAATAAAATTTACATTAGAATATTATTCATTTGTATTTATAAAACCTAAGTATTAGAAAAATTCATAACATAGTAAGAAACTTATATTTGCAAAGAACAGTGTTACGGTCCAAAATAGTCAGAAAGGCATTACTGTCTAGCAACCATATAAGAGGCCCACCATTTGGAGGGTGTATAAGAGAAGAAAAGAAAGAATGGGTAATGAACTGACAGAAAGAGAAGGTAATAAGGAGAGTTAGTTATGACGATCGGGGTAAGGAGAGGGCATCAGAGAATATTTTATGGTTAGATATGGATAGAGAGCAGTGGCTCCTCCACGCTCTGGGCAGCAGCGATTGTATTCCCCTACTGATATTTCAGTCCATTCAATAATATACAGAGTTTTTCATTATATTTCTTCATTATTCATCTTAATTGCTCTGTTGGGTTTAGTTTGTAACAAACAGTTCATAAATATTAAAGATGCAGCTCAAATATTGAAGAACATACCGAAGGAAGAAATTTTGTCATAGCTTCCATACCCCAATTCCAGAAAAATGGTGCTGTCCCAAATCGAGCACTTACTGTTGGCACTCCTAGAATCTCATGAGCACTTCTAACCTCTGGTAAATTCCTGAAAACCATGTATTGAAGTGGAATCCTAATTTCTGAAGAAAGCAAATATATTGGGGTATTTCAATCAATTTGTTAGACATTATGTCATGTATCATATATGACTGAAGCAGTACCATGATCCCAATGGAGAAGCTTGTTAAAGAAGCAGAAAATGACCTTCACAGAATGTTTATTATCACAGATAATATAAATCAGATTCAGTGAACAATTACTATTTTTATTTTGTTTTCAAGGGATATTCTGACTTCCAATGATTCAGGGAAGAATTACTATCTTTATTATGTTTTCCAATGCTTTCTATATAATCAAACTTACAATAGATAAACATCTCTTTTGCCAATTCCTTTTCCAAAGTCAACGTTGAGCATTCCACTATATGGCTTTAGATTGATCTTTTCTCCTAGTTGAACATTCCAGCATCATCATTTAATCCTACAAACAAAATGATAATTTAATCTAGATAAAACAAATAACTTGTACAAACTCTCTAGAAAACAACCTTTGTTATATGCAATTACTTCCTCTCCCAACAGCAAGAAGCTTGTAGCTAATATAGTTGGGCCAGCACCACCAGTTCCAGCTGTGTAGTAGAAGAATCTGAGTTGATCATAGCAGCTTATAAGTTGCTGAAAATCGACATGAAGCTAAAAAATAAACAAAGAAGAATAGGTATTTCTGCTCCTGGTTAAACTTATTCCTCTTGTTATTTTTTGAACTTGATTTTCTTTCATTTTCTGCTACACTTATTTTGTCTTAGTGGATAGTTAGGCAAAAAACTACATTAGACTAATTAAAGAATTTATACCCTACATACCGTAATGTAAATAATTTAATAACACACAACTACTTTAAGGGTGTGTTTGATGCGCACTATGTTTGATTCACAAGTAATGTTAGAGTGGCTGCAAAGTTTGTGTTTTTCTGTCATGTTTAATTCAGTGTGAGTCAAGTTCTAGTTTTTAGGGAAGCGGGTTGCAGTTATTTATGCTTAAGTTGTGGTTTTTTGTCAGATGCTGTTTTTAGGGATTAGTGCAATCAAACTGTTTTTAGCTGTTCAGCAAGTCACAGAAATGTGTGTGGTTTTCTGCAGTCCAAAAAGAATTTTCTTCTCTCCCACTTTTCTGTCTCTCTCTCTCTTTTTCTCTGCAGAGTTGTCTCTCTGTTTTTTACAAAGTTGTTAAATCATAAACTCAACATTGGTATCAAGAGCCATCATTCTGAAGGGGCCTATGAGTGAAATTGAGAGAAATTCCTGAGTGATACACGTGAGAAATTGAGTGAAATGGAAGAAGGGTCAAGCAGTCTCTCTGCTCTAGCTCCACCTGTGTTTAATGGTGAAAATTATCAGGCCTGGGCAGTGAGAATGCAGGCATATATAGAGGGGTGTGACTATTGGGAAGCAGTTGAAAATGACTACCAAGTAGCTTCATTTCAAGATAATCCAACCATCAATCAAATTAAGATTCATAAGGAGAGAGTCACCAAGGCGGCAAAGGCTCGAACTTGCCTATATGCTGCAGTTTCATCAATCATCTTTACCAAAATCATGACTCTTGCTTCAGCTAAGGAGATTTGGGATTATCTCAAGGCTGAATATCAAGGAGATGAGGATCAAGAGCATGAAAATGTTGAATTTGATCAGGGAATTCGAAAGGTTACAGATAAAGTCTAAGTCAATTAAAGAATACCCAAACAAGTTGATTGGAATTGCCAACAAGGCAAGGGTTCTTGGCACTAAACTCTTTGATGGAAGGATTATGCAGAAGATTCTTGTTTCTATGTCAGAAAAGTATGAAGCAACTATTATTTCACTTGAGAACACCAAGGATCTAACACAGTTCAAAGTAATTGAGCTCATTAGTGCATTGTAGGCTCAGGAGCAGAGGAGGCTGACGAGGCAAGAAGGAAGCACAAAAAGAGCTTTGAAGGCTCGAGTGCAACACAATGAAGGAGGAAGAGACAAGAAATGGAAAGGAAAGAAGGGTGGTGGCAGCAGTGGTTCAGAAGCTGCTGCAAGCATTGTTGTTAAAATCACGATTAAAATTGAAGGATCGTACGATTTTACGATCTTATACCCCTTGGACAATCTTAATCGGACTTGGGATCGCTTATATGGAAGATCGGATGAGATCCCGACTTTTTCCATCAGGATTGCAGGATCTCTGATCCGATTTGATCACAAGGGCAGGTTTTTTGGGTCAGTTCTGGATTGGGTTTTTTGGGTTGGGCTTCTGGGGGGTTGGGTTTCGGGTCGAGTTTTTCTAACCCGGCTTTAAAAAACCTATTTAGGTTATTTTTTCCCAAAGTCTTTTCCCACTCTCTCTACCACGACACCCATTCTCTCCTCTCTTCTGCGCCACCGATGCTCTCTTCCTCGACACCCATTCTCTCTTCTCTCTTCCGCGACACACATCCTTCCATTTTCTCTCTCTTCCGCGACACCCATCCTTCCATTTTCTCTCTCTTCCGCGACACCCATCCTTCCATTCTCTGCGTGGGTGGTTCACATTTTCTTTTTTGATGTTTTTTGAGCTGTTGTTTGCCTGTTTCAATTGATTGTTCACGTTTTCTGAGTGTTTTCTATTCTCTAGATATACCGTGAGCTACTGTTTTAATTTTGTTTCCCACTAGAGATGAATTTTTATGTATTGTCAATATAAACCTGTGAGTGAAGATAATTTAAATAAACATTTTAATAGTCTTACTACCTAAAAATAATTTCATTAAAATTAATTTTCAATTTTATTAATAATATATTATATATTAAAATAAAAAAATGTAATAAGACATTAACTTATATGTAAAATGGTATAAAATTATTTTTTATAATATTTTTTTAAAAATTAATGAATATCATATTTTATAAAAAATCTATTAAATATTATAAGCATCTAAGTTTTATGTATTTAACTATAAATCTAAATACTGTTAACTAGAGCTAATACTTTAATATTATTTATTGCAAAGTATTATAAGTTGAATAACTTGTTGATCTTTTTAATTTTTAAAAAAATATTCTTCTATTTATTTTCTATTATGTGTTTTCTCACCTCGGCATGAATAGTTTAACTAATTATATATTATATTGAATCTTAAATATAAGATTTTTAAGTTTATATTTAACTAAATTAGGTAATTTAGATATTAACTTTTTATTTATGTAATTTTCTCAGATTACATATATGTTTTAAGTATAATTTTATACTTTTTAAAGGATATTACGATCTATCTTACAATTCTACGACGAGTTATGATTTTTTATCCCTCTTTCAATCGTAGGTAAGATCCCGATCTTGACAGCATTAGCTGCAAGGATTGCAAGAGTAGATTTCAACAAGAACTCTCCAAGCAAACATTGTAACATTGTGGAAAGCAGAATCAATCACACTTAGAATTTTAGAGAAGGTCGGATGTTAGAAAGTGCCATTTAATAGGGCGCATTGAGAGCTTCTGTAAGGAAACAAAAACACAGCAACAAGGAGGAGCTCATGCTGCAATTCAGCAAGAAGATCAGTTGTTTATGGCCACTTGTTCT
The DNA here is from genome assembly GCA_024086825.1 of Abrus pulchellus subsp. cantoniensis. Classification (NCBI taxonomy): domain Eukaryota; kingdom Viridiplantae; phylum Streptophyta; class Magnoliopsida; order Fabales; family Fabaceae; genus Abrus; species Abrus pulchellus. Next base: position 23,823,211 of record CM044054.1, read on the forward strand.
CATCAGTCATTCAAGTCAAGGGAGAAGATAGGCAATGAAGAATATCTAGAAGTGAAGGAGAAGGGCACAATGTCAATAGAGAGCTGTGTAAGAACTAAGATTCATCATAATTTGTTAAGTGTTGATCAACTAGTAGAAAAGGGATCCAAAGTGTTATTTGAGGAAAGGAAGTGTCTCATTTCTAACTCTAGTGGGAATGTGTTGTTCAAGATCAAAATACAGTACAGGAGTTTCTCATTGGAGCTGCTCGAGAAGAAACATATAGCTTTCTGTCAAGTGAATGACATTGAGCTATGCATAAGAAGTTGGAGCACTTTCATCAAAAGGAGTTGCAGTATTTGTAGAAGACTGAAATGGCAATAGGATTACAAATTTTGGAGGAGCAGAAAGCAAAATGCAAGGCTTGTTTGACAAGGAAGCAAACAAGGGAGTCATTCAAGAAGTCAACCTCAAGAGAAAATAAGAAGTTACACATTATTCACATTGACTTGTGTGGACCTCAACCATATATCTCACTGAATGGTACCACATACTTCATCATTTTCATTGATGATTATACTAGAATGTATTGTATTTATTTCATGAAGTTGAAGGCTGAGGTTGCTGAGATATTTCCAAAGTTTAAAAGCTTGATTGAAGATCAAAGTGGCTGCAGAATTCAAATGATTTAAACAATGGAACAAAATACACATCACAAAAGTTCAAAAACTTCTTTGTGAAGAGGTAGGGATCGAGCATCAGCTCATTGTTCCATACACACCACAACAAAATGGAGTAAGTAAAAAGAAGAACAAGAGCATTATGGAATTAACAAGATGCATGCTGCATCAGAAAAACTTGTCAAAGGAGTTCCAGAATGAAGCAACAAACACAATAGTCTTTCTATTGAATAGACTACCTATAAGGGTATTGGAGAAGAAGACGCCCTATGAATCTGATTCAACACTAAATCAAATCTACAGAATTTGAAGGTATTTGGATGCTTGTATTTTTCTCACGTTCCACAGGTGAAGAGAAACAAGTTGAGTGAGAAGGCAAAACCATGAATCTTTGTGGGCTACAGCATGATATCATCAACTTCACACAAAGACGGTTGTGATAAGTGTGATTTTCAGTTTATTGAAGATGAGAAGTGAGACTAGGCAAAAGAAGCAAAGAGGAAGCAACAAGAGTCCTCTTTGGATTCTAATGAACTGGTTGTAATGAACCAGTTAGAGAAACTTAGTGATGTGTATGAAAGATGTAATGTAGCTGTTATGGAGCCTATAGAGTATGAAGAAGCCAAGGAAACCATGAATGAATAGAGCCAATGAGGGAGGAGTTGGACATTATAGAGAAAAATAAGATATAGGAGTTAGTGGAGAGGCCAATAAATAAAAAAGTGATTGGTGTAAAATGGGTTTTCAAAATCAAACTGAATCTTAATGACACAGTGAACAAGTAGAAGGCTAGGTTGGTAGTGAAGGGTTATGTGAGTTGACTTTTTTAAAACCTTTGCACCAATAGCAAGGATGGACACAACTAGAAAGTTGCTTCCTGTGTCAACTTAAAAGGGTTGGAGAGTGCATCAGCTAGATGTGAAGTCAACATTTTGAATGGAGTGTTGGAAGAGAAGATTTATGTGGAGTAACCAGAAGGCTTCATCTTATAGGATAAGAGAAGAAAGTTTATCTACTCAAAAAAGCTCTATGGTTTGAAGCAAGCTCCAGGGCTTGATATAAGTTATAACAATATAATTGAACATTATTGAATCTGAACTTTGTCAAAAGCTTGAGTTAGTTCCCTCTATATGTGAAGGATTCAGGAGATGGTTTGGTGATTGTGTCTCTCAATGTAGATGATTTGCTTGTGACAGGTAGTGATGCAGCACAAATTGAAATGTTTAAGCAAGATATGAGAGGAGTATTTGAGATGAAAAATCTCGGCTTGATGCTTTACTTTCTAGGTATGGATTGAATGAGGTACTTTTTTGTCAAAAAAGTATATAAAAGATATTTTGAAATTTGAAAAAATTCAAGATGGAGGAGGGTAGGGTTGTAAGTACTCCAATGAATAAGGAAAAGTTGCAAAAGATTGATGGAAAAGAATTTGCAGATGAGAAGAAGTACAAAAGTCTTATTGGATGCCTCATGTATCTCACATCCAGTAGGCCTAACATTATGTATATTGTAAGTGTATTAGCAAGATTCCTTCATTGTGCAACTAAAACTCGTATGATTGCTGCAAAAAGAGTTTTAAGATATTTGAAGGGCACACTGTCTTTTAGAATGAAGTTCAACAAGGTTGAGAATTTTGAGCTGCAGAGCTTTTCAAATAGTGATTGGGTTGGGTCATTAGATGATATGAAGAGTAATAAGGTTATTGTTCTTCATTTGGTTCAACTTGCTTCTCTTGGTGTTCAAAGAAATAAGAGATAATGGCTCAATCAATTACAAGAGCTGAGTTTATTGCAGCAACTGCAACTATGAACCAATCAACATCGTTGAAGAAGTTAATGTGTGACTTGCATTTGAAGCAAGTGTGAAGGTGTTTGTGAATAATCAAGTTGCTCTAGTTATCTCATTGAATCTTGTGTTCATGGAAGGACCAAGGACTTCAAGATCAAGTATTATGTCTTAAGAGAAGTGCAAAAGGCAGGTGAGGTAAAATTGAAGCATTGTGGGTCAGAAGATTGCAGACATTTTCACTAAGTCATTTCATGTTAGCCAATTTGAGTTTCTTAGAAGCAAGTTAGGTGTCTGCAACACTTGAATCAAGATGAGAATGTTAGTGTCTCAAGGCTGCAAAGTTTGTGTTTGTCATATTTAATTCAGTGAGTCAAGTCCTAGATTTTAGGGAATACTTGTGGTTTTTTGTCAGTTGCAGTTTTAGGGATTAGTGGAGTCAAACTATTTGTAGCTGTTCAGCAAGTTACAGAAATGTAAGTGTGGTTTTCTGCAGTCCTAAAAGAATTTTCTTCTCTCCCACTTTTCTGTCTCTCTGTTTTTTTTTTTTTTTGCAAAGTTTTGTCTCTGTTTTGTCGTTTTCTGCAGAGTTGATAAAACATAAACTCAACAAGTATCATAGGCACAACATACCAAGGAATTCAACAAATGATGATATATCCAAATGATGAGATAAGAAAATGACATATCAACCAAAATACATTTACATTTCAAAATAAGGAATCATAAACTTCAGAATTATAGAGAAGAACTGTCACCTTAGCCTCTCTGGCTTATCTTTACCTTCACTTTCTGCAGCACGAACTAGCTCTGCTGCCATAACTGTGACAAATTTGTAGGAAATGTTAGCAATCAGAATACAGCATATGCAAAAAGATATCATGATCCGCCCTAACTTCATAGTTATCTAGATTCTACAATTAATATTACTACCAATTAGCAGACACTGGCCTTACATATACAGCAACATATTATAAAACCCTTGAAATTTGAATGACCAAAATCCTAAAATAAAGCTGACCAACTGTTTGCAGCCATTACACCAACGGTGCAGTTCAACTTTCTTTAGATGTTATTTGCATTAAGGCAGGAAAGATCAGAAGCTGTATGTATCAACATATATTTCTTTATTGCTAGTCAAGAACGCCATGGGAAGGTGTCCAGTAGTTTTGGATCAAACCACACAAACTATACAGCATCAGTCAAACAAATTTATGAATACATGTTTTATCTCACACCATTGAATGAATATGAATAAAAGTAGAATAAATGGATATGCAAACCCAAAAACTATAATCCACAGCTAATATCATTTTTCGAACTCATATGAACAAACTGTACTATTTTCAATCAAGTGCTAGCCAGGTCAGTTTAATATAAATTGTCAATCAAATGATTCTGGCACTGATTTGGAAACATAAGATAAGAACAATGCAGATAAGTAAGCACCATTGCTAACTCCAGGGTAAATTCCTCCGGTTGTTATAGCTGGAACACTTGCAGCTAACGCCTTACTCATCAAGGATTTCGCACGCCATGCATAGCTTGTATCATCACAAACATCAACATACGCAGTCTGCAGCAAAAAGCATGCAACCACTATATATATAAGGGAAGATGAATGTATAGACGTTAGCAAGCAGAGATTTTGACAGAAATGACCAAGTAGGATTCAGAAACGAAAAATCGTTGATTGAAGCCATAGGCTACCTTAGTATTTATAGCAGCTTCAAGCACATTGCACCTTTCTGCTCGTTGGAAAGGTCCTGCGGCATGAACTACAAGATCCACATCTGCAGAGATTTGCATTAACAACACTCATTAGATTTCGATTTATAAGCACAAGACAAAGAATACTGATCGGAAGTGCAATTTCACCTTTCAAGGCCGTTTCCAGCGAATTGACGTCGTCGATATCAACACGAGTAAAACCTGAATTGCTGCCAAGTTTTGCAGCCAGAGCTTCACCTTTCTCTCTGTGACGACACACGTGGACCAATTAGAATCACTCACAATTTTGGACTCACTCGGGAAGATGGACGCACACGCGCTGTCACTGACCTGTTTCTGCCGGCGACGAGGATTTGAAGGTCTGGACAGAAGTTGGAGAGGGCAACGGCGGTGGATCCTCCTATCCGACCCGTTCCGCCGAGGACCAACACTCTTGAGTTGCGGATTTTCTCCTGCAGTGGCATTTCAGGAACCTTGTTGGTTGAAGTGGCGGTGGCTGTGGCTCTCAAATTCAATGGCATCCATTTCAAATTCAGAGGCAATGAAAGTGGCGCCATTCAATTCGCTTCTTCTCTTCACTCTTTTCTTTTTCTACACTCTGCGTTACTTATATATCCGTCTCTGCCTTAATTATATATCTGTTATCACTACCCGCTTTATCCTTTCCGTTGCCGTTCTGTCGCCTGCTCAATAATTGGCAAAATCCACGCCACACATTGACTCACACCTCACCATTTAAATTTTTAATTTAATAGTAGTAGACTATACAAACAATAAACTAGTGAACTAAATGAAGACCAACCATAACAGGCGGAAGCGCATTTATTTAACATTTTAATTATTGAACATAACCGAATTAACATTGTTAACTTAGATTCAATTTTATTAATTTAATCCACATTTTAATATTTCCCATCCTAGACTACTAAAAGTTGAAAATGTTATTTCATAATTTGACGTCACAAATTTATTTATTTTATACTCAGTAATTGACATGTATTTGTTCCCAAGTTATTTTTAAAATTATTAGAAAATATTAAAAACATAAAAATAAAAACTATTAAAAATATTATAATAAAAATTTTAATTAATTTGAATTTTTATGAATATTTTTTATTATATTTTAATTATTTCTTTTCATGTTTTTCTTTATGGAGAATGTATTTTTTATAATTTTATTTTCTCTTATTTCAACTCATTTAAACATTAAATATTTTTATTCTATTTTTTAATCATTCTTTTTTTAGTTTAAACCACTATTTTTTATTGAAAGCAAATTTTTTTTATTTCATCTCTCATCCAAACAAGGTCTTAAATGAAATAAGTAATATAAAAAATACTATTATCAATATAATGAAAAAAATAAAAATTTCAATCTTCTCAGACTCTTAGTGAATACAAGAGTTCCTTGTTACTTAATTTGTAATTTATTTATTTTTCTTATAAAAATTTATTTGTAATTAAATAGAGTTTATCATCAATCAAACAAGTTATAAATTTTATTAATTTTTAATTAATTAATTAGTTTAAATTATTAATTTCATTGGATATAGAATGCTTAAATATATATCATAATATAAGAAAATATATCTTCTGTATAAGAAAAAACTTATTTATTTTAAAAAATGAGAGTGTGTTCATAATCATCACTTGGATATTTAGATATAGATTTTTTTTACCTGTGCAATGTTCTATAGAATCATAAGTTATATATAATATTTTTTTATTATAATTTATATAATATTTAATAATATCAATATATTTAATTCTATTTTTATTAAATATATTAAATTATATTAATTTTTAATAAAAAATATTATATCTAATTTATTATACTGTGCAATATTGTTCAGCTAAAAAATAATTTTTGATATTTATAGACACAGACATGCAACGGAGTTTTAGGTAAGCAGATAGATAGTAGAAAAGACCTGAGAGTAGCGAAAAATTATTCTTTTTTCTTACCAGCACTATATTTAACTTGGATTCAATTTTATTAATTTAATCCACATTTTAATATTTCTCATCATAGACTACTAAAAGTCAAAAATGTTTATTTAATAATTTGACATCACAAATTTATTTATTTTATATTCAGTAATTGACATGTATTTGTTCCCAAGTTTCAACCTAATCCCCTCAAAAACTTCCAGGGTCAAGGCAATTTTATGACTAAAAGGTTATGATGTAAAGAACATGATGTATAGAATGATAATAGCACCAATGTAATTGTTGTTTCACAATAAGCAGAATATTACAAGCCATTCAACCCCCCGTCCACAAGACCGCAAAGCTATATTATCCGTGTGTGAATTTTTTTGAACTTACAACACCTGTCTAGAATATCTATCAAAGATGCTAACAAAAACAGTGTATGTATAAACAAAATTCAATTTAAAAAGGAACAAAAATAAAACAAAATAATAATAACATTAACTCCCGAGCAAAGTCTCTATGGCTTCGAACAAAAATGCAGACATTTCTGGGCTAGGTGTCTTGATTGCACTTTTGACACCAGGGTTTCCAACCACAGTGGTAAGTTCAATCAATATTGGTATTCCTCGAGGGATTTTAGCTGATAAGTAAAACACATCTTGGTTTGCATTCTTGCGCTTTGCAATAAAGAACACGTTTGATGCAGCCAATCGGTCCAATGTTGCTTCTACATTTCCAATAACAATCGCTTCGAAGTCCTGGGAAACCTCATTTGAATCAGGAAGAGACCTCCATGTCTGCAACACAGTAAATGATCAGGTCCCAATTTCTGTACTCAGGTTTTTATCACTAAAGTGGTAAAGTTTTATTTTAAGTTTTATCAATTCCTTGGCCTTGTTTGTAACATGTATAAAAATAATCCCATTAAAGAAAAAACTAGAAATTTTACAAATCAAAAGTACCTGATGCAGATGAAAAGGATCATAATGAGGTTACCTCTAGGAAAGCGGAACGTTCCATTCTACCATCCTCAGTAAAAAGTACATGGAATGTTATTTTATCGTTAAAATACCACACAGGTTGTTGGTTGTTTTTTACAGCAACCTGCAAAAGTGAGCTAGGAGGACCTTGGGACATAGTTTGGAACATAAGCATTGGAAGGAGTGTCCTAGCTGATGTTCCAGGTTGCAATTGTGGAAGCTGAAAGGCAACAAGTTGTGTCTATTAAAGCTCATATTTATATAAATCTCAAAGTAAAACTATATATGCGATAATAACCTGAAGGGGTCCAGCAGCCACAAGACCAAACATGTTCTTGTTAAATTGAATCATGAAGCCATCAAGTGGAACATGAGAGTTGTTCTCAAACAACATACTGTAAAACATTTGACCATCTCGCCTGGTTAGCTGTGCACTGATTTGTAAACCCTGACCAGTTGAAGCAGGAAGTAAAATAGGCAATGGTGGCCTGAAAGGCAGGGCAAATGATCTAATTGAGCATGATCTCATAAAAAGAAAAGTAACGAAAGCTTCACAAACTGGTCAACCATTACATATGTTGATAGTTATTCCCAAACTCTTGTAAACATGTTTTAATATTAATAATAAATTGCAACCACACATATTATCATCATTTACTATTTCTATACAAAAAAATAATAATCTTTTAATAATGCAATAAATTGTACACACCACTATAAAAGGCATAGCAGATTATGGTGGGCAAATTCTATTAAGTAAACCACAATTTACTTCCTAGTTCCACTCACCCAGTAGGAGTAGCTGGCTGATCAAGAGGAACAATAGAACTATTATCCATGCCTATTGAATCACCAAGTAAATCTGGGACAGCAAATGGAGGAGAAGCTGGTGCAACAGCTGCAGGTGCTGAAATGCTGGCACTAGGTGGTGATGCAGGACCATTAGCGGGATTTGCTGGTGACTCAAAATGCCCTGTTTCACTTCCCTCGGCAGAGTCATCATCTTCAATTTTTGGGGCAGATGAGTGTACACGAGTTACAAATACATCCGGGGGCTTGTGATAAACAGAAGATAATGTAGCAATGTTGACAAGAAGCTCGTCAAGTAGAGAAGAATCAAGCTGGTTTGAATCATCAGTTATCACAGGCTTCTCAGCTAACACAACATCCTTAGCTGCCTGAGGAAGACAAACTAGGTGCATCACAATGTAGAGCTTAAAATTGGTGTCCGAAGAAGAAATTAAAATAATTATAATAATAATAATAATCAGAGAATTTAACCTATTATTTGCATGGGGATAGACACTAAACACTAACTAAAGTTATTAGCTAATAAATTCAGTTTGACTATCCGTCATCAGTCATCAGTCAGGTATGCACATCAACTAATTGGCTAATTGGCCACATGTTGGAAAGATAACAGACAAAAGAGAGTGGATTCTAATTCAAGAAATCAAACCTCAGGGTCAGTTGAAAGGAGACGCCAATATATGTATGCACGATCTCGCAAATCAGGATTATCTGTCTCCACAGTGGCATTGTTCAAAACAACCTGTGAAGATTAGTTATAAAGTGAAACTTAGCATAGCAGCATCTGAAGCATGTGCAGGAAACAACTGCTGACATTTTTATGAAACAATACAAAGGAGACTCTAAAAAGCAATTTAGATGACTAAAGATAATCATAATTATCTTGGGAATTATTTTGGATATTATCTCAAAGATGTAGTTTTAAATAATTCCAAGATACTCTTTTTTCCTTTAAAAAAAATGTATTGCAGACCAAAAGTGACAATGGTTGTAGAAAAACAATATAAAGTTACATAAACAAGGAGTGAATGCAATTATGTAACATATAAAACAATTGATATTCAAATGAGAATTTTCTTATATTCACTATTGTCCTGGATAACGCACCTCGGTCATCACCATAGAAAAAGGAAGTCATCCCAATTATCTTGGGAATTATTTTGGATATTATCTCAAAGATGTAGTTTTAAATAATTCCAGGATACTCTATGTTCCTTTAAAAAAAATGTATTGCAGACCAAAAGTGAAAATGGTTGTAGAAAAACAATATAAAGTTACATAAACAAGGAGTGAATGCAATTATGTAACATATAAAACAATTGATATTCAAATGAAAATTTTCTTATATTCACCATTGTACTGGATAAGGCACCTCGGTCATCACCATAGAAAAAGGAAACCGAATACTCATTCGGCTTGACACTAGGTCAAAAGGTATCCATACCCTTTCGGCCTAACCTTAGAACGACACCTCTCTCATCAGGTCAAAATATGGTAATTAAAGATTAATAATCGATAATCAATAAAAAAAAAGGCTAATCACCTAAAATAATCAAAAGGCTAAGACAAGACTGAGTGATGAAGCCTATTAACCCAATATCTTGTCTATAAAAGAAAAGTAAAAAATTCAGATAAAGAGTTGACTTTTGAATATTAAATAGCATTTATTGTCCTATACCGAACACTGACTTTGACTTCACCATCGGAGTACCTTTGTAGGTACCCTTCCCCACGTCACCATAAAGGAAAATCTGGAATATTCTACAAGGGCGTAATACCAGAGGATTAGAAGAGCGACTATAGAAGACAAGTATATCCTTAGTAGGAACAACCATGTCAAGAAAGAGGGAAGGAAAGGATCAATTTGCATCTTAGTAAAAGGATTATACAAACTTGATATTGGTAAGAAAAGATCAGCACATGTGATATGTCTCGTGTTAACCATACTATAATTTAGAGTTTGAGGAGATTCAAGGTACAAGTACCCTAACAACAAAAAGAGTAGCAAATATATCCATTTGCAGGGGGGGGAAAATGAAAACAAGTCACGCACTAGTGAATAAAACATGCATTAAGAGGCAGGACCTGAATCATTTGCTGTGGACCTTCAGTTGGCTTCTTAAGAAAAAGCTTGACAGTAGCTGTCAACAGTTGAAGTTGGACTAGTGCAGGTTCTTCAGGGAAACTTTCTAAGAAACTTTTAAGAAGCTCATCAGCATTGTCAATTCTTTCCGCATATTCACCAATTATCCAGATCATCGATGCCTATCCACAAAAGGAAGGGGGCAAAGATAAGCATGCATGCTAATGCAAAATGACAATCAGAAATTAGCTCAGAGAAACTAATACCTTTGCTTCAGGCTCATCCAAGGTGTCTAAGCTTTCACAAAGTGTTGCAATTATAGACTCATATCTGAAAAACAGAACAACTACTCAAAAAGTTTGAATTATAATAGTAAATGCCCGCCCTCCCCCCTAACAACAAACAGAAAAAAATATAATTGTACGTGTTGGGGTATCTTCTAAATATATCTTTGATGACAATGATTGCCTCTTGAACCACATAATTTACTTTTATCTTGATCAATTCAAGCAAAACACTAATGCATCTTTCAGCTGCTCTTTCTAGTTTGATGGCACAACGACCAATTGCACGAACAGCCTTTCTAACAAAATCTACATCAACTTCAGTCGCATATTCCTTAAATTCCAATAAAACCTGTCCACACGAGAAGCAAAAGGTCAACTAAAATCAAAACTGACACCATACTTAATATACCAAATAGAGTGAATCTGCAGGGACCAAAAGTTTTACAATGAAAAAATTGTTCTACTAAATTAAATGGCTACGCATATGATAAAGCTGCAACTCAACATCAACTGAATAAAGCAAAGTTCTCATCAATATAATAAGATAACTTGTTTTTGGATAGAAGAATAAAGTTCATTGGAGAACCGAGAGAAAGTACAAGGATAAATTATCCGCCAAAACAGAACTATAACAAGAACTAAAATGGCTAAGAAATGTGTCTTATCCACAGGACAAGATAGATTATTAACACATCTTGATCAGACAAATTTTGTGCTTTATTCACTAGAATCACTAGAGAAATCATTTTCCACCAAATGAAAAAAACAAGGGGGAGAGGGAAGAAAATAAGAACTGAAAGAATGTAAAGCTTACCTGGTCTATATTTCTGTCTGAAGCAAGTTTTATCATAATTTCCAACTTCTCCATTTTCACATAGATGGGATCATTGTACTTGCAGAAGAACACCTACAAATAGAATGAGAGCACTATAATCACCCCATCCTCCACAATGAAATAGACAAGTTTTTCACAAGTGCCCAAGTGTATTATAAATCTATAACCCGTTGACAAGTTCACAAACTCAAATTTAGACCACTACCTTAATTTCATGAGCAAGAATAGTTGGTCTTCTTTGTACTATAAGATTGATATTCCGCAGGGTAACATATTGTATCTCAGGTTCTGCAGAGAGTAATGTCACAAGAGGAGGAGCCATCTTTTTGCAAAGATTCCGAACCACGTCAGTACTGGTGATGAGCTCCATTTGTTGAAGAATCATCTATATGCCATTATAAACTGTGGTTAGCAAACCATGGAAAATGTGATGTCTGAAGCATCATCACTGGCACATGGCAAGTTGGCAACATAAGATAAAAGTTGCAGAAAAGAAATCACCTTAACAGCTGATAGTACAACTGCACAATTGGCATGCTGCAACCGGGGGGTAACTCTTTCTACTATGTTTTCTGCCTCACGAGCATCAGCTGCCTTGTATCTTGAAAGAGCATCCAGTATAAAAACTTGACCCCATCTAGTATACGAAGTAAAAGCAAGCTGTTTTAGATTGAATGAAACAATATGCAATCCAAGATGGACAAGGAAGAGACAGAATGATGACAACTAAAACAATAAATAACAAATATCAATCAATTTGACAAAATAATTTAGTGAGACTTCTTGGTCTTGTAATAGAAGTGACTCAACTCCCTCAGAACTTTCTCGAGACCATAACCACCATTTTCTCTTAATTATAGCTCTACAAAGGATTGATTGTTAACTTATATTACCCTAAGAAAACAAAATCATAACTAAAATTAGCTGCTAAGAATTGCATCAGAATCTATCATCAACTATTGCAGCCTCAATCTTAAGAGGGAGAGGAGTTGACCTATAACAAACATCAAAAGTATTTTCAATTTCAATCGTGATAACAAACATATAAAGCACAAACTTACTCTGTACATTCATTTAAAGCAGTGAGGAGCTTTGAGAGTGTGTGGCCAGTAATCTCAAAGACGGGTCTACTACTATTTTCCTGAATTTCAGCAAGCGCAGCCACAGCATTAGCTACAACCATTGGATTATTATCAGATATCAAATCCTTCAAAGAATCCAAAAAACCCCTGTCCTCAACTAACTCCGCGTTTATATCATAAAGCTTTGCAACACAAATCGCTGCCGTTTTACGAACATATGGATCATCATCCTGTCAAGATATCACACAAGTAGGGGTTACAAATAGGTGGCCCAAAATAACACTTCAAGCTTAGTAATAGACAAATGTAAATTATAACAGCATTGTGTAAGTACCTTTAGGCATCGTTGAAGGGGATCACAAAGATACTCAGTAATTTTATCAACACGAATGCAGCCCATAGTCCTCACAGCTAAGGCACGAATTAAAGGATTTGGATCTTGTGAATCCTGCACAACATTTTATACAAAATGAAATATAAAAAACTGGATGCAAACAAAAGAATAGTCGTTTCAGCTCTTACCTTCACAAATGTATTCACTGCAAGTATCGCAAGATCAGGCTGGCTCTTTGCATAATTGATCAGATACAAGTAAACCAATTTTTTGAGCTCCAAATTTTCCGTTTGCATGGAATTCACGACATCGGTGAACAATGATGACACATCCTTCCCCACTGTCATAGCAGCGATCACCTTTTTGACTGCATCTTTCCTTTTATCCTGCAAAAGATGAAAAAGAAAAGTAAGATTCATATGCATTGAACGAAAATGGGATGGAGAAAGGAGAATGCGTAGAGATCTGGGAAATGGAAACGTAACGAACCTTGTACTGAGAATTGAGCTCCTCTTTGAGCTCAGGGATTTCACCCTTCTTGGTGGTCGAGAAGTACTTGGAATCGTTCCTACTCATCTTCTTCTTCTCTCAATGTGCTTCCTCTTCGTCCTCGCTTCGATCTGTTTGCTATGGTTTCAGAATCATAGGTCCCCAAACGGCGTCGTCCTCCCCGCTCACAATTACGCTTGCTCACGCTTACCACTTTTGCTGGATTAGTATTCCTATTACACTGTAGTATTATTACTGTTACGGTTTTATTAAGAGAGAAATAGTTAGAAAACATCACAAATCACTTTTACGATCTAAAAATTTTATGAGCAACTTTTAAATCAAAGATTGAAGACCTTTGAAACTAAAAAAGTTATTAAATATTGTCCTTTCAAAAATTGTCACTAACATTTTTTAACACAAAATTATCAATGATAAGTTATAAATTCTGATGTATAAAAATATCACATTCTCATACGTAACAAATTGCTAGTTTTCCATCCACATTCCTCCTTTCTTTGTTTTTCAACGTCCAAAACAAATGCAAGTGTTTTAAGACATCTTAATAGTAAGATTATTAAATATTATTATAAACATAAGTGAAAGAGTTACATTTGTATAAGTCAGTTTTTGTGTATATTTTGTACAATATCTCATTTCAAGATTTAAAGTATTGACTTAGTCAAAATATTAAAATTGTAACTTAAAAATCAGTAAAAAAAAATTAAATACATGTATCCAATCTTGATTTTTGATGATTTTTATGTAATATCAAATAATTTCAATAAACAATGATATTGATCTTCAATAAATGATTTAGATATATTATGAGTGCCATTCTCAATTCCTACAAAGTTGTATGTTATTTTAAAAAATGTTTAAGCTAGCATTTATGCAGTAACTAATGATACGAAAGAAGAAATATATACAAGCACTAATCCAAACATAGAGATTGAATAAGAACATAACAATATTAAAAGTTATGATGAGAAATTTGAAGGAGAACATAGAAGGGTAGTAAAGATGATGATTTAGATGATGATGATGATCTAGATGATAAAGACCCTTATTTATCAAACATATTGGTTGAGCAACATACATGTTTAGGTCTTTATACCATTCATTTGAGTTTTCAATGTATATAAACTTAGATATGTCTTATTTATATTTTTTTAAATTGATAACTTTAGTTAATGTTGTTTTAATATGTATGTTTACTTTTTTTTATAGGTCATTTTGATGTAAATGGAGAATTATATGTTAAAATACAATTTAATGCTAAAAAAGCATTTATACAAACAATGAAGTGTTATATGTATTAAAAATAAAGGACTACAAAATATGAATTAGAATACAAATAACTTTGACTGTAAATACGAGTTATGACATAAATTGTAGATGACTTCTTCAAACTACTTTCAAGAAGAATAAGGATTTCAACAATTTTATATAAAAAAAAATTACTTTATTCATTATAAATGTAGTTGGTAATTAAAAATTTTCTTTATGTATAAATAAAAAAAAACTACTTTATTATATTGTAATATTATTTATATTAGATATACAACATTTGTTTAATATTTTTCCAGTAAAAAATTTTAAAAATTTGCGTTAAAATATTCTTAAATTACATATTATCAATTTTTAAATAACTTATAAATATTATAAATGGTTTTTAAATTATTAAGTAAAAATAACGTTAAAGTTAATCTTTAATATATAATGTATTTTTATAATAACACATTTTAAACTATTTATATTATAAATTTAGTTTTAAACTACAAATTTATATTACAAATTAGTGTTATAATATATTTTATTATAATTTAAAGAGTTGTCTTAATAAATTTTAAACACAATTATTACGAAATTAGTAATAATAAAATTTTAACTTTTTAAATTATAAATATAAAATTGAACTTAAAAAATTACGTTAACAATAACTAATATATTTTACTTAATTATAATTACTAATTTTTTTAAAGAATTTGTGTTAATTTATTCTAAAATCGTGTATTATCAATTTTTTAATAACCTGTGTATATTATAAATAATTTTTTTTGTTAATAAATGAATTAACACTCTAATAATTTTTTTTGTTAATAAATGAATTAACACTCTAATTGGCTTCTCTCAGAATATGGCTAAATCTAATAAACTTAAACCCTTTCAATAATTCTCTAATTTCAATAATAACAAAAAAAACAAAGGATGGTTGCAATTTTGTATGTTTACAAGTAAGAAAATTGTCTTCTTAGAGTCACATTCAATCCAAACTAAACTGAAAGAATATTCTTAAAAATAACAAGTTTTAAATCTCAATAGACTCCCCAAAGCTTAGCAGCCAGAGGGGTGCAAAGGTCCAAAAATTTATGAAACCTAGCAATGAAAATGCCTTGGTTGTCCCTAATGATTCCTCTACAACTAGCAGATCCAATAGTAATAGAAATAACACCATCAACATTGAGCTTGAATTGGAAATTTAAAGGAGGTTGCCATTTGATAAAGCTCAAAGTCCCAAGCCAAGCAGCTCCCACTTTTTATTGGACCTGCCATAGAAAATGAGATAATCAAAATCAATTTTTATTTTATGAATAAGAGAGTCACTAATTAGGGGGAGTTTTGAAAAATATCCTTGTTCCTATTATTCCACAAATTTCACACAACTATGCCAAAAACGAGCTTCCAGTAAGGGAAAAGAGGAAAGCTAGATTTGAATAGATTAAAAGTAATCTAACTAGTCAGCCCTCTACTAAAAAATGATGCTTAGCAATCAGGGAGGATCAGCTGGTTCTAGATCTGTCTGGCAAACCAAAAATCTCTGAGAACATGAATAGTATTCTCTACAGCCTCATTGCATCTGCAACAAGTAGAAGACTTATATGTTTTACGATTGAATCGTTCAATATTGATCAGGAGTCTTCCATAAGCTACTTTCCACAAAAATACATTGATTTTTGGGGTCCAGCCCAACTCCAGACTAGCTTAAAGAGATTGGGATGCAAAGTCTGATCCTGATCAAAATACGAGATAAGATTATTGATGTAACATATTTTAAGATTACATTTATAGTTTATTTTGATTTACAAACACTTTTACTATGCTTTTTTTTAGGGTTTTTACCATTTTCTACTTATTTGAATAAATTTGGCTTGTTACAAATAAATGCTTTAATTTTGTATTTTTAGTTATTCTGACCTCTGACTATTCTTTCGATCATAACCTTTTCTACAGATATCGTTTTTGGCTTATTCTGGTTGCATTAGATTCTACACATCTAGGACTTCAAAAAGCATATATGGATCGTTAGATTTGAAGTTATTTTTAATTTTTTATGATTTTTTGAAGTTGAGGAAGATTTACTGAATATTGTTACGAGATTGTATTTGGGTCCTTTGTTATTAGATAATTGTATTTAGATTTATAGTTACAATTAAGGCCCAAATTTTGGCCATTTAGTTACCATAATTAGAACATATAAATAAACTACTAAGATTCTGAAGTAGGGAAGATTAGACACTCTGAGCTTTTGAGATTTAGTCAAAATAAGAATCCTTATTTTTATTTTCTTTTGAATTCTCTCATTCTTGCGTGGGTTAAATGCTTCAATGGAAGACTAAACCTCTCGTTCAATCCACAGAATCCAAATGTTGTAATTCCGATTTGTCGAATTGCTCTAAGTTTGTTCTCTTTTTCTATAACCTCATATTTGTGTATTGCAATCATGATTAATTTTTTTGTTATTAGAATTTAAATTAGGATTTGATTGATATGCTAATATGATAATTAATTCAAGTTATGTTAAATTAGAATTTGATTTAATTTGTGATCTAGTTCAATTAGGTTATTCGATTGAATTAATAATTGAATTAGGTACGTTCAAACTCGGATTAAAATCTTTAGATATTGTGATAATTGGAGTTACACGCATTTAATATTCTGTGGATTGATATTTTTTCATTTGTTTTTACTCAATTTTATTCTGTTTGTAGTTTAATTTAATTAATTTACATATTTTAAACTCCTAAAAGTTTACTCGCATTCCTTAAAAGAAAACTTAAAATTGAATTTATCTGAAAATGTGTCTCTATGAATCAACTTAAATTTAGCTCTATACTACAAAATCCTGAGAGAACTTAGTTATTTTGATAACGACTCGGTGTCATCTATGCACGGTTGTCGGGGACACGTCATCAGTTTAAATTTCGTTTTAGGACTTGTTAATTTCGTTTTAATTGTTTATTAAATTTTGTTTCTTGTTTTCTACTTTGTGTGTGGTTCTTGAATTTTCTGTGATTCTTATATTTCTATCATTGTTGAATTTTATTATTTTATTTTATTTTTATTGTTTGTCATATGAAAAAAAATAAAAAATAAAAAGAAAGAAATAAAATATATATTGTTTTTGCTGCATAATTGAGTATTTTGCAGAGATTTGAGAAGCAGCGAATAAAGATTCATCATATTTGATTTAGATTAGATTAAGTAGATTACTTTATATTAGATAAAAAAAAATTAATATATTTAAATTTAAATTTTAAATTATAGTTAAAATTTGATTAGATTTAATTAGATTCGATTTAGTTTGTTGATATGATTAGTTTTTTTAAATAGATTAGTTAAAATTTAAAATTTGAAACAAAAAACTTTATCTAACCAATTTGCTAATTTAAATTTAATTTTTGAATTATTTTTATTCAAAAAAATTTTTTTGAAAAAATTTAAATTAAAATAATTCTTATTTTTATTTTCTTTTTTTTTCGCACTTTCTATTATAGTTTATTTGATTTTATTTTTTTTTACTCCTGCACATTTTCATTATTTGATATGCATAAGGTTTATTTGTTCCCTCACACACCACTTATCATGCATTACATGAGTGAAGCCCTATACTTCGGTCTGAGTAAACTTTAGATTTAGAGGAATTGTTAGTAATAGCAATTTGGATGTACGTCCTATTTATCTATCATGAAAACTTCAGCTAGAGCTTATCCTATTTATATAAGTTCCTACATCTAGTAGACTACCTAGTGCTTGAGGATGACTTTATGGAATGGATTTTACCTCAGTAACCTATTATCCTTAGGCATATAAACTATTCAAAGTGAGAATGCATGTCATAAATCATTAGGTTAGAACTCTAGGAACCTTGATAGAATACTATGGGAGCATATTTTCTTTTATTACCTCGCTATAATATTTTTATATTATTTTATGATTTTTAAAAATTATTGATCTCATTCATCTTCATTGTTTTATTTTGGTCCTTTTACGCGGTATCGCTCAAAATCCCAAATTCTATCATTTAGAACACTTTTCTAATTTTTTCTATTTATTTTTTAATTTTGATATTTAAATAATAATAATAATAAAATAGTTTTTTTTTTAATTGTAGTGATTCTAATAGTGTAAAGTGGATTCTGATACATGGCTAATAATCAATATGAAAGAACTCTTAAGGAATTAGTTGCACTAGATGTTACATACCAACCTTTCAGCATCAACTATCCTGATATAGATGTCCCATTTAAGTTAAAATCTAGTCTAATCCATTTGTTGCCTAGGTTTAATGATAGTGTAGGTGAAAATCCTCATAAGCATATGGAGTTTCATATAGTTTGTTCAACAATGAGGCCTCAAGGAATTTTTGAAGATCACATCAAACTAAAGGCCTTTCTATTCTCCTTGGATGGTGCAGCAAAAGACTAGTTATACTATCTACAGTCAGGATTAATTACTTACTGCATAAACCTCAAGAGAATTTTCCTTGAAAAATTCTTCGTTGCATCCAGAGCATCGACAATCAGGAAAGAGATTAGTGGCATAAGACAATTCAACAAAGAAAGTCTATATGAGTACTGAGAGAGATTCAAGAAGTTATGTGCAACTTGTCCACTCAATCAGATAAGCGATTAGTTTCTCATCTAGTATTTCTATGAAGGTCTTGCTCCAATGGAGAGGAGTATGCTTGATGCGGCCAACAGTGGGGCTCTCATGGACAAGACATCATTTGGAGCAAGGGCACTTATTGACAACATGGTAGAGAATTCTCAGCAGATTAACACAAGAGCCATGACACCAGTGAGAGAAGTGCACAATGTGCATCAACCCAACCAGATGGCAGCGGATTCTTTGGACTTAAGAGCAGAATTGAGAAGCTCACTACATTTGTGAGGCAGCTAGTTGTTGCACAAGAAACTACTCCACAAAGAGGGATGACAAGAGATTGTAAGATTTATTCCTCCAGAAAGCATCCCTCAGATTATTGTCCTTTGTTGCAAGATGGTAACCAACAAGCTTCTACCTAAGAAGTTTTTAGTGGAAGATAAGAGCAGTATAGAGCTTTGAATTTTCAGCAACCTTAGAGACAGCAGCAATAGCTATGCCAGTTCTAGTATCAGTCTCATAATCCTACCTTCAATGACCATCCAAATATGAGATATGATGCCCTTGACCAATAGCAATAACCAATCGAACAAGCAAGTAACAACTACAAATCACCTCCAATGAGACAGCAACAGTAGAATTTTAAACTTTCCTTAGGGGATTTGGTTAAACAAATAGCCAAGAGTAATTTGCAATTTTAACATAATGTCAATGCTTCCATCCAAGATCTATAGACATAGATTGGCCAGCTTGCTACCACTGTAAACTAGTTCAAGTCTCAAGGATCTAGATAACTATCCTCTTAATAAGAGATTAACTCCAGAAATATGAGTGTCATCACATTGAGAAGCAGAAAAGAGCTGCCAAACAATCAGAAAAATTAAGAGGTGCCAACTGAAGTGGAGATAGAGGCAGAGAAGCAACAAAACACAGAGTAACAAACTATCCCCAGTAGTTCTAAAATTGTGCAAAAATCATCCCTCCCTTTTCCAAATAGAATTACCATGCTAAAGCCACCAACAGACCTTAAAAAAGGAGCTTTTTGAGACATCAAAAAAGTGGAAGTGAACATATTCCAAAATATGCAAAGTTTCTTAAAGAGTTGTGCACCAGTAAGAGGAGGCTGAAACGGGACGAGAGAGTCAGCATAGGGAGAAATGTGTCAGCTCTCATACAACCCAATATGCTGCAGAAGTGCAAAGATCCTGGCACCTTTACTGTCCCTTGTATTACTAAAAATTTCACTTTTAACAATGCATTACTTGATCTTGGTGCTTCCATAAATGTGATGCCTATATCAATCTATAAGTCTCTAAACCTCAGCCCTTTGTAACAAACTAGTGTAGTCATTCAATTGATAAACAGAAGTACTGCATTCCCTACTAGAGTGGTAGAAGACATGCTAGTGAGAATGGATAAGCTGATATTCCCTACTGATTTCTACATTGTGGACATGACAAAAGAGTTCAGCATGCCTACACTCATTCTTGGTAGACCTTTCTTAAAAACAGTAAGGACAAAGATTGATGTGCACTCAAGAATTCTATCTATAGATTTTAGAGACAATGTTGTGTAATTCAACATCTTTGAGGCTATGAAGCATCCCCCACAGAGCTGCATAGTACATTTCAGACAGATGTTATTGATGTTCTGATTGAAGATTTTTGTAATGATTTTTTTTATATTCCTACCTGTACATGCATAAAGGATTTATGTAAAGTTTATGCTAAAATAGATGCATGTTTAACCACTGATAATATTTCATGTGATGCAGGAACATGTTTAGGCAGCTCTAGCTTGATTACAGCAAGTACACATACCCTTGAACCTACACAAATACATGTTACAAAATTAGACTTGTCCACCAGGATACTTTCCTTTATTATATAGCCACCTACACTTAAACTAAAGTCTCTGCCCAAGCACTTGAAGTGTGTGTTTTTAGAGGCTAATGACAAATTACCAGTGATTATTTCAGCATATTTGGATGCTGCACAAGAGGAGAAGTTGCTACAAATTTTAGCAGCCCACAAGCAAACAATTGAGTGGACTTTGGTAGATATTCCAAGAATTAGTCCATCCACTTGTATGCCTATAATCCTGCTAGATGAAGATGCCAAACCTGTAAGGAAGCCTTAGAGAAGACTAGATCCCACCTTATTATAGGTAGTGAAGAAAGAAGTGAGCAAACTGTTAGCTGATGACATGATATACTCGATACATGTTGTACCCAAGGAGACCAGCATAACAATAACAAAGAACTAGCTTGATAAGTTGATTTCGACCAAAATTCAGAATGGATGGCGACTCTGTATTGATTATAGGAAGCTGAATCAGGCCACTAGCAAGGATCACTTTTCCTGCCTTATACTAATCAGGTCCTCGAGCAGATAGTAGGAAAATCTCATTACTATTTTTTTGATAGATTTTCTGGTTACTTTCAGATACACAGAGCTCCAGAGGATCAGCATAAGATTGCCTTCACTTGTCCTTTTGGTACCTTTGCTTACAAACAATGTCATTCGAATTGTGTAATATGTCTGACACTTTTCAGAAGTATATGATGAGCATCTTTGCGAACTTCCTAGAGACCTTACTTGAAGTATTCATGGACAATTTTCCTATTTATGGGTCTTCATTTGATGCATATTTAGATAGCTTATCTAGAGTATTGGATATGTGCATACAATTTAATTTGGTTCTAAATTATGAGAAATGTCATTTTATGGTAACTGAGGAGACTATATTGGGGCATATAGTGTCAAGTAGGGGTATTGAGATTGATAGAGCAAAGATTGATATAATTATTTCTTTATCTTAACTCACTTCTATGAAGGAAGTGTACTTTTTTCTTGGCCATACAAGTTTCTATAGGCACTTCATAAAGAATTTCAACAAAATTGCATCTCCATTGTCTAGCATCTTGAAAAAAGATTCAGATTTCATCTTTAATCAAGGCTGCAAGGATGTCTTTAATGAGATGAAGAGACCCCTCACTTCTACTCTCATCATTTAGCCTTTAAATTGGGAGATTCCATTTGAGCACGTATGTGATGCCTCAAACTTTACAATTGGTGTCATCTTTGGTCAGATAGTAGAGAAGCAACCCTATGTCATAGCCTATGTTTCTCATACCTTGGATAAAGCACAAGCAAATTACACCACCATAGAAAAAAGAGCTTTTAGAAATTGCATGCATTTGATCATGAAATAGAAAGAACTTGGAATAGATTAAACAGATTGGAAGGTAGTGTGCATACTAATAGAGATATTGATTCTGATATTCTAAGTGTGGATTCTGATACTATGACTAATAATCAACATGAAAGAACTCTTAAACCAGATGTTACTACCAACCTTTTAGCATCTAGTGTCCTAATGTAAATGCTCCCTTTGAGTTAAAATTTGGTCTAATCCATTTGTTACCTAAGTTTAATGGTAGTGCAAGTAAGGACCTTCACAAGCATCTGAAAGAGTTCCATATAGTCTGTTCAACAATGAGGTCTCAATGAGTTCTAGAAGATCACATCAAACTGAAGGTCTTTCCATTCCCTTTGGATGGTACAGTGAAAGACTGGCTATACTACCCTCAGCCAGGTTCAGTTATTTGCTGGATAGACGTAAAGAGAATGTTATTGAAGAAGCACTTCCCTGCATCTAGGGCAGCAACAATCAGAAAAGGGATTAGTGGCATCAAACATTTCAGCCAAAAAAGCCTCTATAAGTATTGGGAAAGATTCAAGAAACTGTGTGCAACTTGCCCATACCACTTCTTACTTCCTTGCATCCACAATCTTGCTCTACTGGAGAGAAGTATGCTTGATACAGCAAGATATGGAGCTCTCTTGGACAAAACATCATCTGCAGCCAAAGCTTTGATTCATAACATGGCAGTGAACTCTTAACAATTTAATACAAGAGCTATGGCACCAGTGAGAGAAGTGCACAATGTGCATAAACTAAACCACATATGGTAGCAGACTCTAGCAAACTTGAGAACAGAATTGAGGAGCTCACTACATTTGTGAGATAGCTAGCTGTTACGCGACAAACTACTCTGCAAGGAAGGATGATCAGAGACTGTTATATTTGTTCCTCTATAGAGCACACCTCAGATTGTTGTCCTTTGTTGTAGGATGGTAGCCAACAAGCTTTTGTCCATAGAGTTTTTAGTGGAGGATAAGAACAATACAAAGCTTCAAATTTCCAGCAACCTCAAAGACAACAACAGCCATACTGGTTCTAGTATCAATCTCATAATCCTGCCTTCAATAATCATCCAAATATGAGATATGGTGCCTTTGAGTAACAGCAACAATAGACTGGCCAAGCAAATAATAGCTACAGACCACCTCCAATGAAACAGCAGCAAACATATCAGAATTTTGAGCCTTCACAGAGGATTTGATTAAACAAATAGCTAAGAGCAATCTGTAGTTCCAATAAAATATAAATGCTTCCATCCAAGATATATAGACATAGATTGCCCAGCTTGCCACCACTGTAAACCAGTTCAAGTCTTAAGGTTCTAGATAATTTCCTTATCAACCAGAGGTTAACCCCAAAAACGTGAGTTCCATAATATTGAGGAATGGGAAGGAGCTGCCAGACAGCCAGAAAAATAAAGAGGTGCAAAATGATGAAGAGACAAAGAATCAACAAAACAGAGAGCAAGTCGCTATCAGTCCGGCTGAGGGGTATCAGGAGTTTAGCATGCCTTTTTGAAATAGTTATAGTCTTACTCATGTGTTAGTCTAGGCCTTGCCGATGAGTTTAGACTACATAGCCATAATTTTGAGATATGTAATTTTATTTATAATATGTATTTAAGCTCTATATTGAGTAACTCTTATGTAAACATTATTATGGAACAGTTATATATATACATTTGTTTATGATTTTGGTAATGATGCGTAGAAATCCAATTTTATTATTGAAACAATGAGCTTTATTTTTTGTGATTATTGTGAAAGAAGTCTCGGATCTTCTTAAATCACAAAAATCTTATACATGGATAAATTGTATTAGTATATCATGGATCCTTTCCAAAAAAGGGTTGTGACACTGCTCCCAAACGCAACCTAACATACTTAGAATAGGTTTTTCTCTAGCTTGCAAAATAGCACAGTTGAAAGTCTCACATATGTTATTCATGTTTACATCACAACTAGGGTATGAACTAAAATAGTGTTTAGACCAACTTTCCTTAAGGATTACAAACAACCACTCATAAGCCTTAAAATCTAAATATTTGATTTGGCTTATTTTCTTCTTCCAAACTTCCAAGTAGTTTTCTTTAAATGCTCCCATCATCAACTCTTTTAATATTGTACCCCTCAAAACTTCTTTTTTAGGTTATTGCATAAGTGCCTAACATAATACCTGGGTTCTATACCCATTAGCAGCTCCTAAAAAACCTGGACTAAACCTTACAAAATACAAAAGTTAAGTTAGGATTTGGTCCTTCATGTGTTAAATAAGTTAGGATTCAGTCTCTATCACACACTATACATAATATTTAGAAAGGAAATAATGAAACTTGAATTTTGTTGGTCAGATATGAAGACACATTTGTTAATTGATTGGTCCTAAATGTCCTTTAATAGAAAACTCAAAAACTATCTCCAACTCTCGTTATTTTTTGTTTCTACCATAGCTAATGCAAGTGAAAAATATTGGTTTTTCCATCCCTTGCTACTGCAACAAGAAGTTGCCCACCATACTTAGTCTTCACATGACAACCATCCACACCAATGAATGATCTACAACCAGAAATAAAACATCTTTTACACCCATCCAAACATATGTAAAAGCTACCAAAATTTAGTTGTAAAGTGGGCTCTGGTCTAACCAATCCTATCTTATAAGAATTTTCCTGGTTAACTCTCCTTAATTATGCACTATAACTTCACAACAGTGTATACTGGTTTGTTGCTTCCCCATCTATTGCTTTCATTGCCATTTTTCCTACATTAAAAGTTGTCCAGTTAGAAATGTCTAAGCCTAAGTACTTTTTATCTCACTTATTATGTTATTTAGTCCCATTTTATTATTTATTCTCAGTTTATCTACAATAACCTTTGCCACTCATTTTGCACTAGCATTCTTATTATCAAATACCCTTGCACATGGATGTTTTGAAACATAGGTGTTTAACCTATAAGAAGTTGTTGTCCCTACTTTGCTTACAAATGCAATCAAGTCATAGCTTGAACTATGGCACCTAACCCTACATCTGCTATCATCATTCTTCAAAAATATAATTTGTCGACCATTCAAATTAGTGTTCCATAATTGCATTCTTAAATTGTTTTTATTGAAGTGAATTCCATTTCCAGATGGAACTAAAAAATTTTCTGCATGTTTTTAGGTTTAAATGCTTGAGGATTGTTACAGTCTGAATCAACCTCAAATTGCAACTAATCACTTAGGTATTCTTCATTTATGCTACTCTTAGGAGGCCTAAAATCTGGCACAACGTCAGGTTCAGGCCTATCCTTATTTTCTCCCTAATCAAGCCCAGATTCCCCTTCCACATCACCTATCCCTTCAAGTCCACTATCAAAATTCCTTCAACTCCACTCTCTACATAATTACCCTCTGCATCATACTCCTCTATATCATCCATTCGTTAGGCTTCACCCTCTACATCAGTCATGCTTTCAGCTCCACCTTCTACATTCGTCCATTCAAGTATTACATCAAGTTCTCCAATTATATGCTCTATATGTAAGTGCACTTCACATTTCTTCTTTGAGGCATAATTATCCATTTCCAAAGCCCGATCATCCCATGTAATTCCTCTTAAATCATCATCAAACTCAAAACTAGACAACTTTCACCACATCAAAAAGTCTCCTTTATACCCAAAGTCTCTCACAATGGACAATACCTCCAAGTATGACCATCTATCAATGTCAATGTTCCACATAACATCAACTTCTCCCCATACATATCTCACCTTCAATTCATCCAAAAATTTACCCTTATGGTGTAATACTAAGTTAAAAGTCATCCCAACAATTGCAATGCAAGTAAAAAAATTTAACCTATTACATTTAACAAAGAAATAAAGTTAACAAAAACTCATTACATAACTAACCCACCAAGACGTTTAATACTGAACAATAAAATAGGGTTCTCATAACATGTTACCTTACTTCACGTTCCCCACACTCTCCCTTTTGAGCACAACTTTTGTAACTTGCACACAACCTTTAAATCTAAACACAGATGCCAGCTTGCACAATGAAAGTCTCCTGTTTAATCAAACCCCATGCGTGAAAGTGACCTCCTTCAACACATATATCATTTTCTATTTAACCTAAAGGTTACTTATATGCTTAGCACATCTCTGTCCCAACTTATTTTATTATTTTCTCATTTCTTATTTTACTATAATCCACCTTAGCAAGCATGGTTCCACCTAAGCAAACTAAGTATCGAGATAACGTGGAATGTTGAACTGGCTCTCTGTTAGCCAGCTAAGCACTTAATATAGGGGTTAGCGGCAGAGATTAAAACCTAATTTTTTTTTTAACTTTATAGGGACTAAATGCTAACACAAAATTTTATAGGGACTTATCACAAAATGACCAAAATTTATAGGGACTAAAAACATAATTAAGCCTTTTTAAAATATTTTTTCTCTTTCTTAAGATACTAATTAATATTTCAATAAATAAATTTTTTTCTTTAAAAAATAAAAATAGAAACACTTATTATTTAGGGGTTAAATAAATATTTTTTAAAATTAAACTAAATTTGCATAATTAATTTAAGGTAACCATTATTTAAACGGACATTGTAGGGTGCTGCTACCTTCCCTACATGTAAACAACTCCCAAACTCTTTTTTTGGTTTCAAAGATCATTATTAAAAAAAATTTCTAAGGTTTTTTTAATAAACTTTGGTGACTACTCCTCTAATTTTTAAAAAATATTTTATTTTTAGAAGATATTTTTCTTAACATGTTTTCACAGTACTGTTGCAACTCCTGGTTACGATAACCCTAAAGAATTTCTTTCTTGCCACAGGAACTTATAACTAAAAAGTTTTAGGGGTAAATCAGAAATATGCACCTACACAACTATTTTCTTTAAATTGTAGTCTTTGAGTTTAAAGAGTCTAAAGAGGGGTTTCTATTTATGAACTGTAATGATCCAATATTAGCAAAAGTCCTTCAAAAAGGACTTGCTTATAATCCTCTATGTTTTTAAACTTGATTAGGAAATAGTCATTATTTAAATCAAGAATTTTTAAGGCATCATACATCCCTTAAATGTTACCTAGTTTCTTATTTAAGTAGTTAAAGTTAATTGACTTACCTAGGAGCTTAACAATAAATGTGAACTTCCAACTAGAATACCAACCCCCGTAGTCATCTAAGGAGATTCTAATATTATGACATATATTCCTATTATTTTCAAGTAAATCAGAATTATCGACAGACTCAAAAAGAATATTAAGGTCATCCAACACATATTTTACTATATCTTCATCATTAAGGGTTAAATTTGGGTCATTAGATCAAACAAAATCTTTATAAGTGCAAGAAGTAGAAAAACTAGGTATAGAAGACACTTAATTCGCTTTCAAGTTTGCAAATCTCAAGTTCTACGTATTTAAGATCTTCACCTCCATTGAGCTCTCTGCGCCTATCTTAACTTTCTTTCTACTTTGATCCATCAGATCTTGCTCTTCTATAGACCACTTCTCTACTTTGTGATGCTACATTCCTTCAGCCCCACCAGTAGTGGGGACTGCATAAAGAAATCCTTCCTTATGAGCACCAAAGGGATGAACTTAAGCACTTTTGACTCACAGCCCTCACTAGGTGGCTAAGTAAAGAAACCCTAGCATTAGGGGTATTCATGGATTAAATTTTCAAAAAATCAATTTAGATCCATTTAAAATTTAATTATATGGATTGAATTATAAACCAATTCATTTTATTTTTTTTTAAAATTAATTTAAATTTGGTTTTAAAATTTAAATTTGGTTTAAAACTGATAAAAATATAATATAAATATTTTTTATATTATTAAATTATTATTAAAATATTTGGTATATTTTAATATCTTTAATATAATAATTATATTTTAAAAATTTTATTTTAAATATTTAATTTTAATTAAAAGAATTAAGATTAATAAAAAAAATATTAATGGTAAAACATAGTTACAATAAAATTTTATAAACTAATATAGCGCAGAGATTTAACAAATTAAGATATAAAATAGTATTTTTATAAACATGAATTTAGATAAATAAATAAAAAATATAATTTTAAAAAGTGAATTTAAATACTAAACTAGTTATACAAATATAGTTAATAAAAAAATTAATTTAATATGGATCTAGATTTTTAAAACTAATTTAATATTGGTTATGGATTAGACTTATAAAACTAAATTTTTTGTCTAGCCCTGCCTAGTATCATCTCTTGTGACTGCTCTCGATAGAAAAGGAAAAGAATTCTGGGAACATTAACAACCCCTTAAATCCTACTTTTAAAAAAAATCTTAAAGGTATTTTAAGAATAAACTATTATAAATAGTTTTTAAATTCTTAACTAAAAATAAGGTTAATCTTTAATATACAACGTACTACTATAATAACATATTTTAAATTATTTATTTTATAAATTTAATTTTAAACTACATATTTATGTTAATCACCATTGTTATAATATATTTTATTATAATTTAAAGAGTTATCTTAATAAATTTTGAACACGCTTATTACAAAATTAGTAATAATATAATTTACAAATTTTTAAATTATAAATATAAAATTAAACTTATAAAATTAGATTAACAATAAATAATATAATTTACTTAATATAATTACAATAAATTTTGAAAAAATATATTTCTTTATTTGATTTTAATTACAATGTACCTATAAATTAAAAAAAATAAAAAAATATATAATACAAACAAAAATTACTTATATTAAAATTATATATGTTTTCTAAGATATGCTTTTGTGAATCTGTTGTTGAATTTCTAACCATGATTGATTTTTATCCAATTTTTTATTTTAAATTCAAATTTAATTTTAGCCCTTTACTCTCAATATTGTATTTTTTTTAATAAATTCTAAATCTTCTTTCTCTACCTTTTCTCTCACAAACTCTTAGATTTCAAAACCTAACATTTGCCTCTAAAGCCCCAAATGCACAAACCTTCCTCCCCCTCACTCTCTCTCATGCACCCAAACATTTCTCTCTCTCTCAAGTCACGATTTTATAGTATGAAAAAAAATATGTTATTATAACTTGGCATTTTTTTGGCTTTTTTTCTCTTTCGGAGTTATTTTGAAAAAAAATTATTAAAATAAAGTTACATGCAAACAAGTTCTCAATTTGCAGTGAGGAGGTCATGTGGCAGAAGAATCGTCCAAAAGTTAGACAATACCAAAAAGAAAAATTGTCCAGTTAACAGACGACTCCTATGTATGTGGGACACATGTCGTACCAAATAAACGAAAAAAAAATTGAAATAATTCAAAACAAATTGACAGATAGAAAAGAAAGATGTCATGTGTGCAAATCATAGATAGTCGGCTGGTTCAAAGCCGACTTCAGTGTCGTTAGGTTCAGTGCCGATTCAAGAGTGTCGGCTGGGTTAGAGACGACACTCTTATGATTGGTCCACATGGCAGAGAATTTTGACCATTTTGGAGCGACGATTCCTGTCTTCCCTTTCTCCTTTCTTCTTCTAATTCACAATGTATTGGGCACATTGTTGACTTAGGGTATTCAGATTTTTTAGGGAAAAAATTATTATAAGGTAAAAAAAAATAATATTTCGAATATATTTTAGTTTTTAAATATGAAATTGCATGCATGTAACATTTGAGATTGTGGTGCAGGTGAACAATTTGGGAGTGAGTGGTTGGAGCTCTTGAAGAAAAGGGTTCAAATTCATATCAGAAGCTGCGAAGGTATACAAATTATTTTTTTATTTTTAAATAATTTATAAATTGATTCCTGTATTTTGTAATAAATAAAATTTTAAATAAATTATAATAGAAATTATATAATATAATTGTTATTGTTTATAATTGGTTGTTTAAAAATGTATTAAATAAAAATTATAGTAATCCATAGTATGTATTAATTATTAAATAATAAGAAAAATTCTGATTGTAATAACTTGATAAATTAAGAGGAAAGAAAAATATATATAAATATATAGTTCAGAAAAAAAAAATATGATAATGAAAAAATGTATATAGAATGTAGTAAAAATATTAAATAATGAATATAGAATAAATAATAAATTTTGATATAATTGATAGTAAATTGATATATTAAAAAATTAGTGAAATAAAAAATATTAATATTTAGTTTTTAAAAAAGACTAAATACAATATTTTTATTAAAAGAACATATACAATTATATTATAGAATAGATAAAATATAAAAAAAAAATAATTCTAAAATATTTAAAATATCATATTCATAAAAATATTAGCAATAAAATATAATATTTATGTCATTAAATTTATTTAAAACATTACATATTCACAAAAAATTTTATGATTTAAGAAACAAAATTATTATTGAATAATTTTAAAAAATTAAGAAAATAATGAATTTATAGTTTAATATGAAGAATTACAAAAAAAAATATAAGTGTGATAAAACTATGTATTTGTTTATTTTTTTTAATTGTAAAGTTTGATATTCAAAGTGAATTTTGTGCATAAAAGTATGCTTTGTTTTAAATTTAGAGTAAATAAAAAATTATATATAATAGTTAATTGAGTACATGTAATTATATTTCTTGCTACATATTATAATTGTAAAATAATATTTAAAAGTTGTTAAATTGTTAATAAAATTTTTTAATATAATAATTAAATGAAATCATTTTTTAAGTTAATTTAATATTTTGAAATTGTTATAGTTAAACAATTGTAATAAAAATTAGATAATAATAAATAATAAAATGATAAATTTAATATAATTTTTAATTTATTAATTTTAATGTACATAATTTGACTTTAAGTTCACAAACTTTATTTCAGGTGGCATCATCTTCATCACGGAGTAGGGTTTTAAATATTAACCTAGAGGATGGTTCATTATTAAGGTATCAGTCTGTTCACGTATGGGTACCACCCTACTTTATAATTTTTCACTTATTTGCATTTTTTGGCAACGATGCTCGAACTCTCCAAGGACATCCACTGTTGTGATTGACACACTTCACAACATATATTGTTGCTTTTGATTCCACCACAAAAAAAATTTGATGTTTCCTCATGGCATAATATTTTATAGTCATTCTTACATCTTCTTTAGTGTCAAATAGTTGTCCAACATATAATGTATCTCCTTCCTTCCATGATTGCGCGTCATTCATACCAAGAAAATTGAATTTTTTATCAGGGTGTTCTCAATTAATATGACTGTAATGTGGGGTTATATTTTAAAAGGGTAAGTTAGTTTCTGCATTACAATAATTCAATCGTCAAATTTATACCCTAATTAACAATTTATATATTACTACAGATGTAAGTTATAAAAATTTATCTTTTAAATCACTATCTAAAAATCATACTTTCGTATTATTGTTGCATTGAACTAACTCTTACAATACCCTTCATATTGATCATTGAATCACAATCATCATCTGTCTTAGTATCAGAGAAATTATTTAATGGAATATCTTCTTCATCTTCATATTTATAATCTTCATTTGTAGATCGTACATTGTAAACTTATATTATTAATAGTATTTGCAGCATAAATTTAAAAAATTTAAAATTATCAACTTCATATTACCTTCTCTTGTTGCATAATCATCATTGATCGCAAGTGTTACACTCAGACAAATTAATAAAAATCGAATTGCATAAAAATTATGTAGTAAGAGGTGCAATCCAAGTCGTCTCCCAACGATGATAACGTTATATGATTATAAAATTACAGGGAGTTTGATTTATAGAATAACACTAATTAGAATCAAAAGTTAACAAGAATTAAAAACTCTAATCCAAGAATTTAGAAGAACTACGACCACTCTATCATCGGATTCCAAGAAGATGCATCAACCAACAAATTAGTGATTAACATTAAATTCGAATGAAATCTCAATTCAAATTAAGCATTCACACGAGAACCCTCATGCATTCGATTAACACACAATTCGCTTAAAGTTCAGAAGCCTCTAGAACCTAATCGATTTGTGTTAATTTAATTTACCAATGTCATTAATCTTAGATCTCAAACCTGAAAATCTAATTCACATTCCTTCAAGAATTAATTATATATATCAACCGAATAATATATAATCAAACTACTGCAGAATTATCAATCCAAATGAAGAACTTCAATTCGAAATCATAATTAGCAAAAAGAGAAAGAAGGAAGAGATGAAACTGAATTTGTTGTTGAATAAATTGCGAAACCAATCCTCAAGAGTGTCTCAATCCTTTTTCAAAATCCTTGGACTAGATGAAAGTCTAAGCCTCCATTAATGGAGGAAAATGAAAAGTAAAAACGGAAGAGAAAAAAAATATGAGAGAGAGAAAAGAAGAGCAAAAAACAACTTAAAATTCCAAATTCCAAATTCAAAATTCAAAATTTCATTCATGACTTTGTTCCATTTTTTTGGCTATGAAAACGGCCTCCTTTTTATTCATGGCCTGAAGGATAATTGTAGCCTTGGATGTCAGCTTCAAAACGACACTGGAATGGGCTTAATCGGATGTCTATGGACTGAGATATGACCCAAATACTGCACCTTGCTCAAGATCCGCGACTGCAGCGTTCTGACTTTTTCCAGGCCCAGTTTCAGCTTCTTATCATCAGAATTGGTTTTTGAACTCTCATAGGAATTGTGCACCTTTCTCTTAGCTTTCCTACAAAATAAGAATCACAATGAAAGGAGTTTTACAACTCAAGATATGGTCCAGAAACCAAAACAATATCAGAATTTGCCAAATACTGAAAAAATTAAATAAAGCCTAAATAAAATTCAAACATCATAAAATGATCCAATTCAACCAATTAGGCACAAAAGAGGATTAATGAGCTAGGAATGAGAGAAAATAATGTTATAAAAATCTAATTGATCAATCATCATCATCACTTCCATCATTGAGTGAGAGTGATAAATTCACTTCTTTCACCGACTGCAACATCCACATATATCTCAACTATATTCCTATGATGTAGTTGTTGACACACACTTATCATACAATTTATGTCTTCATCGTCGCATATATCCAGAATTTTATGGTATCGACCATTTGTCCCAACTATTCGTGAAATTAATCTAGAAATTACGTGACAATTAGACAATT
The DNA here is from genome assembly GCA_024086825.1 of Abrus pulchellus subsp. cantoniensis. Lineage (NCBI taxonomy): Eukaryota > Viridiplantae > Streptophyta > Magnoliopsida > Fabales > Fabaceae > Abrus > Abrus pulchellus. Next base: position 23,856,429 of record CM044054.1, read on the forward strand.
GTAATTTTGTGTGGATATTTCTTTTAAACATCTTAATCATCTTTTTTTCCCTTTCAAAAATTATAACCTCATTTCCTTCATATATTCTACCATTTGAATATAATATAATAACAATTTCAGTCATCCTGCATTAAAAATAAGCCAAGCTTATTTAAATTATATTTAAAAATTCATTTGTAATTAAAAATATATAAATTTTTAATTTTTAATTTTTAATATTATATTTTATCTGTCTTATTTTCAAACATAACAAAAAAATTAAATTACAACATTAATACTTAAAATATTATGCAAATAGAAAATAAATATTATTATTCAAAATAAAAATTCTTAATAGTGAATAAAAATAAATTATATGTTTATAATGCTTAAAATCTAACCTTATTGCTTTATGGTTGCTATTTCTTGTCTTTCTCTGTAACATCCCTACTTTATTAATTATTAATTCATACTTGATGTGAGTTGATAATGCATGTTGCTTGAAATTAGGAGAGTTTTAGATGTGTGAGTTGCAGAATTTTTTGCTGTAGCGAGACGTGTCTCGTTGTAGTGAGAAATCAGCATCAAAATCAGGTATTCTGATGCTCTCTCGCTGTAGTGGGAATGCCCTTGCAATAGCTAGAATGACAGACAGTAAAGTGTAATTTTGTCTGGTTTTTTGCTGTAGCGAGAGAAAGTCGTGCTGTAGCAAAAATTTCTCGCTATAGCGAGAATGTCGCGAGTCTAGGGGTATTTAAGGGTTTCCAAGTTAGAAAACTTGGATTACAATCCAAGTTTTGAGCTCTCTCTTGTTCTTGACCCCTAACCCTCTCTTCTTAGAAAATCTCTCAAAAACCTCAACTTTCCTACAAATCCAAACTTAGGAACTTCATCAATCAACTCCAAGTAAGTTCTTGGAGCTTTGTTTTTCTTTTTGGGTGTTTTCTAAGTTTATCCTTTCTCAAAATGTTCTCTTTTGTGATATCTAGGAAAATCTTAGTCCTTTAACTCATAAACTTTCACAAAATCTCTTTCAAAACTTCGTCTCATGGTAAGAAGAGCTCTATATCATTGCTAAAAACTGTTGTATATATGAGTGAAAATACTTAAAATGAGTATGTATTGAATGATAATATGTGATTGATGTGTTTAGAATATGCTCTGTGATGTTTGAAAATATGTTTGGAATGATAGATGATGAGTATGTTTTATGTGAATCTAAGCATGTGTATGATGTACTGAGCCTGAGAGAAATAACCCTCGGCAATGAGAAAGTAATATATAATGAAATAATGAAATAGAAAGAGACATAGAAAGATGAGATATAAAAGAGAAAGAGAATGGAAATTGGAATGAATACAAAAAGGATAAGTATAGATAATTTAGAGGTACACTAGGAGTGTGAAAGATGGAAAAGACTGAAAAGTCTTGGAGAAATGAGGGTGGTGGATGCTCCTCTTGAATTGTGCACTATAAATGAGAGTAAGAGTACCACAGACCTCACACTCGTTTCCTAACCTATACTCTTGATCACATTTTTCCTAAAAAGGATCGGGTCGACACACATTGTATCCGTATAGTTGCGGCTATCCAGCAACTATCTATGCTAAAGAACACCTCAAGGTATCCCAGGGACAATGGAAATGAGAATGGTATTGAGTTTGGAATAAGAAATGAGAGAATAAATAGAGAAACATAATTTGAATGCATAATTGAATTAGTTATATAATGCATGTTGAATGTTTGACCTGTATTATTGAATTATCTGAGTGTGTATGCTTGGCAATGAATATGGAGACTCATCCTTACGTAACCATTTCAGGGAAACCATATGACGACACCCAGGGAGGGAATTAGAATAGTAGATAGTTCAGAACTAAATATAGTAAATGATGTTTTTGGCGAGTATCAGAGCTTTACTTCCTTTAGAATCCTTGTACATGATAGTGAGGTGCCTAGTGAGGTAGTGATGATGGAATTGGAGCTAGCCTTTAGTATCCCTTTTGATTTGTCTGTATATAAAATCCATCACACCCTCTGTATTTATATCTTTTCTGGTGTTGAGAGAACCCCTGCAGCAGTAATGTATCTTGTTACGTACCACAATCAGTCTAAAGTACCATCGCGATGGACGATCAAGCATATTACAGGTGTTCAGGTCACTGCAGACTCGGGCGATCAGTATCTTGGCTCGGATGACGAGTTGACTGCTGAAGACCTAGTGATGATAGATGATTGGCATGGGGATGACTAGTGCCACTTGGTTAAAAAGTGGTTAGGTTGCTCATTAGGACCATTATTATTTTGAGTACTTGTAAATGTAAATGAATGATCTTAATGTATTTTAATAACTTTATGTGTATCTGAAATACAAATATATGTTGTACATTATGAAGCAAATTATGACTACAATATTTGATGTTTATTTACCAATTTTAAAGACTAATGTTTTATTATTCAAGTTTTTTCGATTTAAACCTTTGTTATTCAGGATCTCTCCAATTTTGATGATTTTGATTTTATTTTTTTTATTATTATTATGTTAATTAAAAATAAGGATGTTACAAGCTCCACACTTGCTATTCGTTCCACAGATCCACGGTTGTTGTGTGAAGGTTTCATATTTATACACATTTAAATTTGGACAAAATAATGTATCAAAATTTTTATCCACCTGTCACATTAAAATTGTGGACGCTACTAAAATCGTCTCAAATATGGACAACACAAGTTCTTGGAGTGACAAGTGTTGATATTTCGTGAGTCTCGGCTATTAATGGGACGACACTCTCACAGTTGGCCACATCATCACGTATGCATCCCTATTCTGAACGATTTTGTTGCCATGTTACCCATCCACCCCAAACTGAGAATTTGTTCGCATGTAGCCTTAATTTGGTAATTTTTATTCAAAATGACTCCAAATAGGCAAAAAAATCCAACATTTTTTCATAGGCTTTTTCTGAGATTCCCATGATGACATGACAAGTCTTTAATTGGAGGAGTAAAAAATTGCCAAAGGCATTTTTTGACTAGTTTAAAGGGCCAATGAAGTTGACTTCTTTGATAAACTAGCATTAATATTCTTAAAACTCCATATTTACATAATTTAGCCAAAATTGTCATATTTTTATAATTATGCATCTAAAATACCATATTTAAATAAAAAAAACTGGTAATGATTAAGAAATTAAAAATATTACAAAGAGTAATATTTAATATTATTAATGTATTTTTTAATTTTTATTTATTTTATTATTTTAAAGAGAGTATTTGATATGTAAATTTTTACTGAATTTTTTTTACAAAACAAGTCACATATATTTTAAAATTAAAATTAACTAAAAATAATATATTATAATAACTTTATTATTTTTTATTAATTTTATTCTAAATTTTGAAAATTAAAATTTTACTTCACACAGACAATGGGTCCTAATTTATTAAAAAATTTCTTGTCATCGTATAAACACTGCACTCTAACATTTAATTTTGACCAATTGAAAGTTGAGAAGTTTCTCGAGTACTGAAGGTAACCAAGCAATCCCATACGAGCACGACCCCATCACATGGCCCCAATGCTAATTGTTCCTAAGAACCTAATAGGTATTTTAATATTACCTCCAAAGAAAAAAATTTTAAGACATATATGGAGAACGTTATGTATAACCTATGAGGTTATTTCTAATTATTCCAAGCAATAGTGTCATTAAAAAATTTGATATAACAAGTTCAATATTGGTCGACTCCAAAAGAACTCAAACTATAAACCAAAGAAATGTTCGTCCATTTATAAGGGAATAAAATTAGATTAGATTCTTACCAAATCAAACTCTGTCCTACGTAAAGATGTTAGACTAAATTTAACTTTTGGATTTGAAATCATTGTTTATATATTTAGTATTGGTGATCAATTGGATTTTTAGTTAATTCAAACATCATAAATTCTCTGGAATTCAAACATCTTTTGTGCCTAATTGGTTTGAATTGGATTATTTTATGATGTTTGAATTTTATTTAGGCTTTATTTAATTTTTCTAGTATTTAGCAAATTTTGATACTATTTTGGTTTCTGGACCATATCTCGAGTTGTAAAATTCATTTCATTGTGATTCTTAATTTTTAGGAAAGCTTAGAGAAAGACTCACAATTCTTATGTAGCGGTCAGAAATCAATTCTGATGATAAGAAGCTGAAACTGGGTCTGAAAAAAGTTAGAACGCTACAGTCACAGTTTCTGACCTTGGTGCAGTATTTGGGCCATATCTCAGTCCATAGATGTCCATTTAAGCCCATTCTAGCTGCGTTTTGAAGCTAACATCCAGGGCTACAATTTCTCTTCAGATCTCAAATCAAAACAGATAGATCTTTATGGCAAAAAATAACATGCAATATCTTCACAGATTCAGCATGGATGCTGGGCAGCAATTACAAGCATAACTTTCCTTCCAAAATTCAAACTTGAACAAATAAGGATTCCAGAGATAGCTATTGAGTAAAGGATTAATGTAATTGAATAAATATTAATTAGTTTCTATGTTTTGACCCTCAAGAGCCTGTATTTAAATTTAGGGCAACAGATTGTAAAATGGTTGTTTGAGAAATTAGGTTTATGTTTTAGGGTTTTTGTTTTCTTCTTTTTCTCTTCCATTTTTACTTTTTGCTTTCCTCCATTAATGGAGGCTTAGACTTTCATCTAGTCCAAGGATTGAAAAAGGACTGAGACACTCTTGAGGATCGGTTTCATAATTTATTCAACAATAAATTCGGTTTCATCTCTTCCTTCTTTCTCCTTTTGCTAATTATGATTTCGAATTGAAGTTCTTCGTTTGGATTGATAATTGTGCAGTTGTTTGATTACATATTATCCGGTTGATGTATTTAATTAATTCTTGAAGGAGTGTGAATTAGATTTTCAGGTTTGAGATCTAAGATTAATGGCATTGGTGAATTAAATTAACACAAATTGATTAGGTTCTAAAGGTTTTTGAACTTTGAGCGAATTGTGTGTTAATCGACTGCATAAGGATTCTCGTGTGAATGCTTAATTTGAATTAAGGTTTCATTCGAATTTAATGTTAATCACTAATTTGTTGGTTGATGCATCTTCTTGGAATCCAGTGATAAAGTAGTCGTAGTTCTTCTAAATTCTTGAGTTAGAGTTTTTAATTATTTTTAACTTTTGATTCTAATTAGTTATTCTATAAATCAAACCCCCTCTAAAAATTTTAAAATCGTATAACGTTATCATCGTTGGGAGACGACTCGGATTGCACCTCTTACTACATAATTTTTATGCAATTCAGTTTTTATTAATTTGTCTGAGAGCGACACTCGCAATCAATTAGCTATTATTTACAAGATCATTTTATAATTTTAATAAGAGAGGAAATGATAAAATTTCTACTTAGTGTAAGATATCACATTATTTAAGTAACCCTAAATGCTATTAGAATAAAGGATCATCAATAAGAATATTCTAATGCATTATAAATTCTTATCTAAAACTTGTATTTGATAATGTCATGTGAATCGCTAGAAATATGTAAAGTAGATATATATATATATATATATATATATATATATATATATATATATATACATGTGTGTGTGTGTATGAATGTATAGGATAAGATTTTCTTAAACCGGTGTAAGTTTAAAAATTCTGAATCTTTTATTTAACTTAAATCTAACGAGTTATAATTTATTACTTTACTAACTATTAAATCAAAGGATTCTAGATACAATTCATATTAAGACATTGAATTTTATACAAATGACTGGAAAAGCAATAATTTATTTAAATTTTTTTAAAATATGTAAATTTTTTTTAGTTTAATAAAAATAGTTTGATTATTTAATTTTGCATTACACTATTTTTTTCTTCTTTAATAATAGAAAAATAGAGAAAAAATTGAACAAATATGAACAAAAGTACTCCTTCCCTTCATCTATTTCAAACTTTACTCATCTACTTAATTACTTATTGTTACATTAAAAGGATATAAAATTTATTTATAAATACATCTTTTATTTTTCTTTATAACGAACATGGAGTATTTTATAGTTTTACTTTATTCAAATAATAAAATTTTTAACACCTTTTTTCTTTTAAAAGTAAAATAATAAATATAATATAATTTCTTAAATAAAAAAATTAAATGTTTCTTTTTTTTTTCACACTAAACAGACAAGCATAATCACTAATGTTGATAATTTTTGTATAATTATAAGAAATAATTTTAATTGTCTTTTTTGTTTTTAAGATATATTTTTAAAATATTATATATATATATATATATAACATAAAAGATTAATGTTGAAAATATTTAAACATTAAGTGCTAACATGTCAAAGGCAACCCAAGTCAATTTTGGTGTGCTAATAGTTATTATTGTTATGCACACATGCATGCAATCAATCATTTTTCACCACTTTAAATTTATTTTTGATATGAAAAATCTCTCATATAGTTGTTCTTTATGTCTATGATTAATTTTATTAGTTTTATGACAAAAAATTAAAAAAATAAAAGAAAAAATATGTAAACTTACAAAGAAAATAAATAGAGAAAGAACTCAACTTTATTTAATAATAAAAATATATTTATAATAAAAAAACTAATTATATAATCAAAAGATTGATTGATAACAAATTAGGAAAATAAACTAATTATTCCTAAAATGTAAAAATTATGATTATAACACTAATATAATAAACTGAAACAAAAAATAACTTAGAGCAGTTTCAAAAGCATATTATTAACACTTTTTCTTGTTTTTTAAACTGCAAACTTTATCTTTTTGGAATATAAATTTGTTAACAGAACGTGATTTATTATAACTTGTTTCAAGAAAATTTTCACATCATTAATTGGGTTACTCCAATCATTATTAGAGAAATCAATCAACCTAAAATTTTCACTTCTCTTGAAGTCAATGCATAAGTTGTAAGTGCCTTTGATATATTTAACCACATTCTTTGCGGCCTTGAAATGTCTTCCATTTACACATGCATGAAACTAGAAAATGCTTTCAGCACTCAAGATATTAAGGTAAAATGTTGTGATATTTTCTTTGCATGAAAAATTTGTTTGCTCATCCTCCAATAGATTTTAAGTAAAATTTTTTCTTTTTATTTTTAATTTAAAAATATCTTGACAAACTTCATCTTTAATCAAACAATGTTTGTCTTAAAAAAATAATTTTGAATTCTCTTTCAATTAGTTAACCAACACTTAATAAATTTTGATCAATTTTAGGAAACAAAAGAATATTATGAATTAATTCCGTGCTTGAATAGCTTGTTATTGCAATTGTTGTCTTTCCTTTAACTGAGATGGAATCATCATTACATATTTTGACTTTGATGAGTTAGTCAATGTAACACTTTAATTTAATTTTATAAATAAATGAATATCATAAAATCGAGGATAATAAAAATTTTCATTCAGATGGTTCCCAAAGTATAGTTAAATAAAATATTTTGAAATAGAGATGAATTATAAATTTGTATCAACGATTGATATAGAACTTAAATAAATACATCAAATTTCTAAAATAAATTCTTAAGTCCTATAACAGTTTCATCCATCCTTCACTAAGCCCGATGCTAATCGTCTTAATCACCTAAAAAATAAACGTAAGGGTCAATACTATACACTATCACATACAAGCACAGAGACTCACATTCACATATCATACACATTCACTACTAAATTCAAATCATGCATCAATTAACACATTCATCACCTTTCAATATTTTATACCAATCCACATACAGGTGGACTCACTGCACCATCAACTAATTCACACACACACGTGCGCTCACTGCATGTAGCCACACTCGTTGTGGCACTGTGATCACAGTTTCAAACCATGGATGATCGCCGGTTAGCCCCTGCCTCATGGATATAACGTGTGTGATCACGAGCCCCTCGGCAAAGTTGTTGATTAGAGAATAAGTCAGGAGGAGAATGTGTGGCTTGTGGTGCACCCACACTCATTATCGGTGTCACTACCACCCTCTCTTCCCTAAAGCATTTCTACTGCCCCTATCTTCCACACTCCCAGTGTATCGCTAAACCATTCATAGCTTCCAACACTTTTATAACTGCATTTAGCATGTCATATCCTCAGTCACACACAATATTCATATTCATACACGGTACATATGCCCATATCCACTCACTTCACATTTCATACACACAACATTTCCAACACAATTCATATCCATTATACAAACCTTTCAACATCTATTACTCTATACTCTACACAATCTCACTACAATCAATCAATCTTATCCAAACACACAATTCTCTACCTTCTATCTCAACCACATTACAATACATAGCAATTTAATGAAGTTCAAAGCATAAATGAGATAAGGTAGAGTTCTCCCTTATCTCAAATTGAAGACCCACACACAAAATCAACAATGAAGAGGCTCTCCACATGAATTTTGTCCTAAATACATGAAAATTCCATGAGAATCAAGGGAAACTGAGAAAATAGAGAATGAGGCCGAGAAACTAAAACCCTAACCATTAAACATACCTCCAAATGTCGCAAACGTAAATCCAACCTTCAATCTTACTCTTAAATAGCTTTGAAGGCAATTTAAATAGTGAAATAGGGTTTAGGATTGAAAGAATCACGAAAGAAAGGAAGGAAAATGTAAAATAACCCGTTTCCTCGAACTGTAACTCCTCAAATACCTATTTGGTCACGACACTCTTACTACAGCAAGATATTTTTGCTGCAGCGACATCCTCTCTCGCTACAGCAAAAATCTCAAAGGAAACTGTACTGTAGTTTTTGCAAAATCTCATTACAGCAAGATTGTATCTAAAAATGCACCTTCCACTGTCGCCCTCTCGCTATAGCGAGGGGTCTGTCATTATAGTGAGAAGGGAACAATTTCACCCCCTTCTCCCAGTGCTTTCTCGCTATAGCAAGAACAGCACATTTTCATGCTCTTCGCCCAAGCCTTCTCACTACAGTGAGAACACCTTGCAGCACCCACACTTAGCCTATATACATTCAAACAACTCCAGCCCAAACACAAGTTAACCATCAACAATAATGTTTAAACACAAGTCTACATCACATCTTAACCACACTATATGGACCTTTTCACAATCATCTTTACACATTCATACATGTCCATGTCATTACACACATATACACATCGTCATATACATAAATCAAACATACAAATGCATGAAAATTCACATATACACTTATATTAATATATTAAATTATTATTACAAAATGTGGGGCGTTACAGTCAACATCAAATCTCTAAAGAGTTCTTTTATTATTGGTCATTTGGATAGTGTAACCATTATCAATTAGCCAACCTTCATGTGATCTAAAGATTGAGAAGCAAGTAGCAACAAATAAATTATCTTCTTTCTCTTTATCAATAATCTTAGCCTTTTTATCTTGGCGTTGATTTTTATTTTTGCATATACCTTCTTCATGTCCTATTTGGTTGTCTTTACTACATTATACATTAAACCTTCTCCAACATTTGAAAGGAGGATGACCAATTTTTTCATAATGATGACATAGGGGATAAGATTTCTTCTTCTTGTATTTTGCACTTCATGATGTGTCATGTAAGGCTCCTTCAACAACACCTTTTTGTCTCATTGCACGCCTTTGCTTTTGTGCTTGTAAGGTATTTAAGAGTTCCACCAATGTGTTTTTAAACAAGTACTTGGTATTCTCTAAGATAGTGATTGTAGTCTCAAATCTTTTGGACATTGCCACAGGAACTTTTTCTACAATTCTAGAATCAGGAAACTCAGTATCTAATATCTTACCTTGTTAGCTATGTGATGAGGTTTACCTTAAGTCTCTTGAATTTCGAACCTACTAGGACTAGGATGTAACTTGAGCTACATAACTCAGAATTAAGTGTTTAAAAAATGAGACGAAAATTTACACAGTGAACCACAATTTTGACTCAATAATCACTAAAAAAGGAGTTGTAGATTATGAGATATGAGGAAAAGATATTATGAGCATAATATGGAATTTGTTTAGAAGAAAAGGCTATAAATCCTAAAATTTAGAATTGAGAAAAATGAAATTATTACCTTGAGAACAAAATAAGAGGAAGGAATTATGGAAGGGACGCAACAAACAAGGATGTTTGATAAGGCATACAAATCGCCACAAGAATAAGTGAATTCTTGATAAGATCAATGGTTGTAAGGAAGAACCCTAGCTAAGAAAAATACTCACTATAATATGATTTCAATAAGTTGTTCCTCAAATGATTTTTAAGTGTTTTAGTATAATTAAGATTAGAAGTTTGTCCACATAGACTTAACATATTAAAACAAACAAAAACTAATCCCTTCGTCACAAACATGATGTATATGTTCCAGTAGTTAAATGAACATATATTAACCTTAAGTCCTTTGGGTTTAAGTCCTATTAAAAGTAATGATATATATTTTTAGAAAAGTGTGGGCTATGTGCATGTTTACACTTTAGAACTCAAGTGTTGCCCTTGGCATCAATTTAGACTTTAGACAAAAATCTTTCCTTTCTGAAATATACCCATACCCAATCTTCTAGTTCAAATTTTACCTTTCTCCTTCCTTTGTTGGCATGTTTGACATGCTCTTCCATTTTCTTCTCAATTTAGGCCCTGACTTTTTCATGCAACTTCTTGATATACTTAACCATTTCTTGTCTAAATTTATATTTTAACTAAAACATGTTAGACAAAGATAACAAATTCAAATGTGTCAAAGAATTAAAACCATAAACAATGCAATTGGTTATGCTATGAACAACCCTATTATATGCAAACTTTACATGAGGTAAACACTTCTCCCATGACTTAATGTTTTCCTTTATTATAACCCTAAGAAGAGTAGACAAAGTCCTGCTAATAACTTTGGTTTGTCCATCTGTTTGGGAATGACAAGTAATAACAAAAAAAAATTTAGTGTCAATCTTACCCCCACAATGTTATAAAAAATGACTTAGGAAAGAATCTCTATTGCTTACAATGCTTCTTGGTAACCCATGAAGCCTTACCACTTCCTTGAAGAATAGATCAACCACATGACATGCATCATCTACTTTCTTGCAAGGTATGAAGTAAGCCATCTTGGAAAACATATCAATAACCACAAATATAGAGTCTTTTCCTCCCTTGGACCAAGGCAAACCTAGCACAAAATTCATAGAAATATCAATTCAAGGATAATCAAGAATAGGGAAAGAAGTATACAAACCATGTGGCATGACTTTAGATTTAGCTTTCTTACATACTAAACACCTTTCACACAACTTATGTACATCATGCTTCATATGTGGCCAGAAAAATTGTTCATGCAAGATGTCTAAAGTCTTTTGAACTCCAAAGTGTTCCATTAAGCCCCCTTTCATGGGCAAGCATGTCCCCAATTGAACTTTTAGGCACACAAAGTCTTTTATCTTTGATTAAGTAACCATTATGCTTAAAATAATCATAATGACCAATATGTGATATATGATAAATATGAGATAAGTTAGCATCATGCTCATTCAAGTCTTTTATATGATCAAATCTAATAAATTTAGTTTCAAGGATAGAAAACAAAGCATACCTTTGTGAAAATGCATCAACAACCACATTGATCTTACTTTTCTTATGCTTGATCACATATGAAAATTGTTCAAAGAAATTTCACCCACTTGGCATGTCTCTTATTTAATTTACCTTATCATTTCAAATACTTCTAAGATTCATTATCACTATGAATGAAAAATTCTTTAGAGAGAAGATAATGTTACCAAGCCCTAATTAATGCATACAATTCCTTATCATATGTAGGATAGTCAAGGGCAACCCCACTCAATTTCTCACTAAAATATGCAATTAAGTGTCCCTCTTGCATTAAGATAGCTCCTATCCCTACTTCAGATGCATCACATTCAAGTTCAAAGGATTTAGCAAAGTTAGGCAATAAAAGTATGTGTGCATGCATTAATTTTTCTTTAAGAATAGCAAATGCTTTATCTTATTTCTCTCCCCATTTAAATTTTATATGCTTCTTAATTGGTTCATTTAGAGGTGCAACAATGGTACTAAAATCTTTTACAAACCTCCTATAGAAACTATCAAGCCCTTGGAAACTTCTTACTTCTCTCAGACTCTTAGAAGTTGGCTATTCTTGAATTGCTTTTATTTTCTCTTTATCTACATGCACTCTACTAGAATTAACCATAAATCCTAAGAACACGACATGATTCTTACAAAACGTGCACTTTTCTAAATTAGCATACAATGTTTCTTTTTTAAGTACATGAAAAACATATTTCAAATTATGCAAATGCTCATCCAAATTTTTGCTATATACAAGAATATTATCAAAATAAAGAACCACAAATTTTTCTAAACACTTTCTTAAAATATGGTTCATCAATTTCATGCAAGTACTAGGAGCATTTGTCAAACCAAATGATATTACTCATATAAGCAAGCCATATTTGATTTTAAAAGCTATTTTTCACTCATCACCTTCTCTAATCCGAATATGATTGTATCCACTTTTTAAATCAATTTTAGAGGAATAATAAGATCCATACAATTCATCAAGAAAATCATCTAACTTTAAAACTGGATATTTATACTTGATAGTGATATTATTGATTGCTTTTGATATCCACATCATTATGCCAACAAGCTTGTCTAAGTATGCATGTCTAAAATTCTCTCATTTTTGACATATGATTTCTCAAGATAATCTTGAATTGTCTTTGTTATTTTTGAAGTCATGATCTTAGTGAAGATAGTTGTTGAAATATCAATAAAAAGACATGATTTTTCCTCTATCTTTTGTGTTTTTCTCTCATTGTGACTTTTTATTTGGATCCAGGTAAGATTGTACTATAATAGAAAAACTTCATAATTCTTTTCAACAGCTAAGATCCAAAGTCTTTAGGTAAGTCTCCATTTTAACAACTCAAAGATCATAGTTTTCTCTATAAAAAAAAGGAGGAGCAACTTGTAGAAATTTGATTCAACATTCATTTTCACTTATTCATAAGAAGACAAGTTTTGATACTACTTTGTTGGTTTTATAACACAAAAGTAAAAAAAAAAAAAAGAATTATGAAAAAAATAAATAGAGAAATAACTCGACTTTATTCAATACAACAATACATTTATAATATCTTAAAGAAATATGTAATTAAAAGATTATAATATATTTAAATAATAAACTAAATTATTCTTAAAATGTAAAAACTATTTATTGAGTGTAATACTAGTATAATAAAATGAAATAATAAAAGACAACCGAAATCAATTTCAAAAACATATTCTTAACAAATTTATCTAAGTTGAAACAAGTCGTGTGGGTTGGCTTAACATGTATAATTGGGTTTGGCAGGTGTGTTTTCTGATTGCTTTTTCTTTTGTAGTTGACCTTACAATGAACACTGGCAATGGGTGTAGATGAAATTGAGAGGATGTGGAGCTTGTGTTCAATATATCTTCTATATTTATTGGTGGGGTCTCAGTTTGCTGAAGAATTTGGGGTTGGCGGTGGATTGCTCGTAGTAAGTCTAGAACTTGAGTCACCATTGTGTGCAGGTAATTATAAAGATTACAACTTTGGTCATGAAGAAATACTTATAATTGAAAAAAATAAGTAAATTAACTAAACTAAATTTTATAAGTAAAACTTAATTTATCCACTTTATATTTAAAAAAGTTGATTAATTATTTTAAGTATAAAAAGCATATAAATTAATTTTAACTTATACTATTATTTTGGGGTTAGAAGACGAAAAAAGAAGAAGGGAAGAAGAAAACAAGACAGTTGAGAAGTGGGAATGGTGGATAGCATGTGAATAATACAAGACACTCAAGCTTGTTTGTATATCTACTGCAAAAGAAGAAAAACTAAATTTGTATGGAAAAAATGTGTATGGAAATTTGTATAAATTTGACTTCACGTATAAAATAAACAGACTCATGAATTAAGAAGAGACCATTTGATTATAAACAAATCTCCCAATAATTCATATAATAAATAGATTGCATGTTTGATTAAATTAAATTAAGGTAAGTTAAATATAAACATTTTTTCTCTTATTTTTTTAATTCATATAACACATTCCATCTAATGTTTTAACAAATGAATTTATGATAATATTTTACATAAATTAAAATTTCATATAAGTATAATATTAATAAATCCTAGGTAAAAAAGTCCAATATTATTTTCTAATTTGTTAAGAAACATGAAAACATTGGTATTTATTGATTATTTTCAACGTGCATTTGTTATAATTATTGATTAGAAAATTATGTTACAGAAGTGTGAATAATAATAATAATAATAATAATAATAATATAATTTAAAATAAGAAAAACAAGGGTAGAATGGGGTTGTACGGTGCGTGTGTTTAGCTTTAGTTGTGCGTCAGTGAGCACAGCTGAGCAACACAGCTGGACTTAGCGGAGGCCAGCTGGCACTGTACGAATCAGAATAGGGAGCTACCGTCGCCGTTTCTGTCTCTTTCCTTTTAAAAAACGCAGCTGTCTCTGAATCTTATGTATGTTATGTTATGTACCAACTAATTAATTATTATTTCTTTTTTATTTTTTAAAATAATAATCAATCCCGTCCCCTTCAAAGTTGCAACCATAATAACACGAGTGTACTGAATTCACTGCAGAGACCTAAATACCCTTAAGTCGTTTTGGATTTCTAGTCTTGCCCCCCTCGTATGTTGGTTGACGACAATTTTCCGTCAAAGGCTCTTGTCTGTCCTTGGAATAATAAATGAAAAGTGAAAAAATTTAATAAAAAGATTTGTATGTGTTGGATGATGTTTTGCATACATTAATCGATTTTTCTCTTCTTATAAAATGTTTTGCATACCATGGATGAATGATGAAACTAGTAACGAACGAGTAGAGCAATGTCATACTGTTTTCTACTTTGGGAAGAAATTCTGTCAGACAAAATAATCAACTGCAACTTTCAATTCAAGTAAGGAGAACTGAATACCCTGTATCCCACACATACAACGACAAATTCTGAAGCATTTTTGCATGTGATATTTAGCCCTTGCAGTAACAAGAATTCAAAGACAAGAATAAATTTTTCACTTTAAAGGAATACAAAATTAAATTATTGAAGAAAAAGATTCTCATTTTGATTCAGAGAAAGCTATTAATATTATTGAATAAGAAAAAAATATTCTCATTATCAAATGTTACCATTCATCCCCTTATTACAACAATAGTCAGTTGTTAACTATTAATGGCAGTTGCTGAGTGGTTATTACTTATTAATGAATATTAAAGTTTAATTAAAATTATTTTAATTATTATAAGTATTTTGTCATTTTAAATTAAATTACTTCGTTATTGCATTATTTTAAAGAAAAAGGGGTTGGAAAAAGAGAGGCTTGGGAGCACAAGCCAAGTTGTCATGAGCATAACAAACGGTAAGAGAGAGAGGCACGACAAATCCGAAATTTTGCAACCTGTCGGGGACAAATCCGTCTTTTCGCTGGCCACATGTTTCAATATCGCTTCATTCCAATTGCTTAAATAGTGCGAAGCCGCCGCCGCGTCTCTCTTCTCTTTTTCTTTGCCACTTTTCCGGTAACCGTCACCGGAGACAGTCGCCGGCGAGTGTGTCGCCGGAGAGCAATGCCAGTGGAGGACGTTCGTTTTCTTCGATTGGTTGGCTGATAGAGTTGTGAGACGACAGCGTGCATGTCCAAACGGCGACGTTTGGTGGTGGTTTACGATCGGAGGGAAGTGAGGAAACGGCGTCGTGAGATGTAGTTTAGAGTAGAGTTGATCGAGGTCGGGGGGTATGGGGAGAGTGGTGGTGGGCGTGGCGGTGAGTGTTGCGGCCGTGGCATGTGCGGTGGCGGCCGTGGCGGTGGGGAGAAGAATGAGGAGCAGGAGGAAGTGGAAGAAAGTGGTTGGAATGTTGAGGGAACTTGAGGAAGAGTGTGAGACCTCTGTTGGGAGGCTGAGACAAGTGGTGGATGCTATGGCTGTGGAGATGCACGCTGGTTTGGCTTCTGAAGGTGGTTCAAAGCTCAAAATGCTTCTAACCTTTGTTAATAATCTCCCTAATGGGTATTCCTCTGTGTTCCTTCCACACCTTCTATGTTGTGTTGTGCCGTTCAATGATACTCCTCTTCTTCTTTTTTGCGAGTGGGATTTTGTTTACTTGTCGAAATTTTATTGGATGCTCTAGAATAGTAGAATATTTTCCAGTTCCACTTATTATTATTGTTATTATTATTATTATTATTATTATATAGGCGTGTTAATATTATAGCATAATTACTTTAAGTTATTATTATTTTATTTGTTTTCCTATTTCTGCTCCTACTATGCATATATTCCACTGTATATCGTTTTGAAATTACATGTGTCAGTTTGCTCCTTTTGATTGTAATTCTATTTAAGACATTCGTGTATCGTTTCTTGTTTGTGTGGGAGCTTCCATGGATCTTTTGGCTTCTCTCCATTTATTATGACCATTTTTAGTTTCATTTTTTGGCATTATTCCTTGAGAATTCATTGTTTTTGCATTGAACTAGAGAATTGTCAACTGGTTTTTTTAAATAAAAAAAAAGAGAGAAAAGGAACATTCACCTTATTCAACATAAAATATACGGTTTATTACTATACTGTTTTGAGAATTTGACAGGTAATGCACGATTCATACTCTGGCAATGGTTCTCAAATTCTCGTTGTATAATTTCTTTTATAACTATTTTGGGGGCATTACTGGGAATCTGGGTCAAAATATAATGGAATCAGGAGATAGTGATATGAGCATCTACATTGCACTTACCGCTATCATTTTCTTTAGTTAGAGAACGTGATGTTTATATCTTATCAATGTGCATGAACATAACATTTAACTGATTAAAGAATCAATTGAGTTGATGAGTAGATTTTTTTGCATTCACATGTTAATGCTTGGATGGATTGAATGGTATATACATATTATTCTTTGGTCAGGACTGAGAGAGGAACATATTATGCACTAGATCTTGGGGTTACAAATTTTAGGGTTTTGCGGGTTCATTTAAGTGGTCAACAATCTTCTGTCTTGGAATATGAGGTAGAGCAACAGCTCATTCCTCAGCATTTAATGACCAGCACAAGCAAGGTGACTTAACTAGTCTTCTACAATTTTCATGTTCTATGGCTTCTTTTGTGGCTCTTTAGCATAGTTGAATGTTATTGATTTTGCTCCTTGCAGGATCTCTTTGATTTCATTGCTTCATCACTAAAGGACTTTGTTCAGAAAGAAGGAGATGATTCTGAGCTTTCACTGGACAGAACTAGGGAACTTGGATTTACATTTTCTTTCCCTGTGAAACAAATCTCTGTTTCCTCAGGCATTTTAGTAAAGTGGACAGAAGGGTTTTCCATTGTAGATATGGTTAGTCAGCTAGCTTTCAAGCAATTTCAGTATGAAAAGCTTATATTCATAGGGATCTTGTGAAAGGAATCATTTGTTGTTAAGTTCATGTTAGAACTTGATTTCTAACTTTGATGGTGGTTTGTGCATATTTAGGTGGGGGAGAGGGAGTCTGATCTGAATTTGTATTTTGTTTAGTTTTTATTCTTTTTCTTGCAATTATTTAGTGGCGGCAATTAATTACTGATTTTTCATTTTAAATCTCAATTACTCTTCAAAAATGATTATTTGTGTATTTACATTTCCCTCTAGAAAAAAGTTATCAAAGTTGCATTTGGTCTTTCAGTAGCAGTGAAGTTATATTTGAATAGTATAATAAATATTAAGTGCAAAAACTATATGTTGTCAGGTAGGAACAGATGTTCCTGCATGTTTGCAGGAAGCATTGACTCGAAAAGGACTAGACATGCAGGTGGCTGCCTTGGTAAGGAAGTTCTTTCTTTGTCCTGTGGTCATGATTCACTTTCCGTTTTTTTCCACATTGTTACCACCAAACTTTATGTTTCTATCTTTTCTTTTCATTGCAATGCAAGCGGGTCAATTTTCCATATCACTCTTTCCTTTAATAAATTAGATTGTTCTGTGATATACTTTATGTTCTTATTGAATGTATGAATTTTGCAAACTTTCACATTATGTAATCTTTATGCTGCCATTCTTGAAATTTTACTGACTTTTTCCAGCATGACTTGTTTGGTGATACAAGACAACTATATATTCTTGCATTGCATACCAATGTGGTTATTGTCTTTATGGGTACTACTTCCTATAGTTGTATTCACTTTTTTCTATGGAATTAACAAAATCTATTTCAAAACACCTGGTGCTGTAAGAGTATATAATTTTTTAAGTCCCTAATTGCATATGGGGGAACAATGTGTACTGTCATGTAAAATAAACCCTTTTTCTTTCATTATATTACTTAAAAAATGATTTTTGTGTTCATTTTAATCAGGTTAATGAATCTGTTGGAACATTAGCTCTTGGACATTATCATGATTCAGATACTGTTGCTGCTGTAATAATTGGCACTGGTACCAATGCCTGCTATTTGGAACGGGTTGATGCTATTATCAAGTGTCAAGGTCTTCTTACAACATCGGAATGCATGGTATTCCTCTTTTTCCCCCACTTTGGTTTATCATCTATTGTTTTGAGCTTATTGTGATTCCTGTTTAATTAGGTTGTAAATATGGAGTGGGGAAATTTTTGGTCATCTCACTTACCGAGAACATCTTATGATATTGATTTAGACTCTGAAAGCCCTAATCCAAATGAACAGGTTGAGTTCTGCTTCTCATGAATCCTGTTGCTTGATTTAAGATGACTCAGATTTTGGAGATTTTGATGTAGGCTTTTGAGAAAATGATATCAGGAATGTATCTTGGTGATATCGTGAGGAGAGTCATTCTCAGGATGTTGCTAGAATCAGATATGTTTGGACCTATTTCTTCCAAACTCTTAATGCCTTTCATACTGAGGTGTGTACTCTGATCTCAGTCATGTGCTGAATATAGATAGACAGACTAACCATTGAACATGAATGAATGACTATATTATTCAACCTCTGATATGATCATCCATCATTGTTTGATCAACTCTGCTGAATATACATGAAACCCTATTGTGATTTTGCATTATTTGTTAGGATTTCATTTATTTATATCCCCAATTCTAGTGCCTAATGCATGGTTAATCAGATAATCTATTATCCTTGTGCAATTTCAGGACTCCTATGATGGCTGCCATGCACGAGGATGATTCTCCTGACTTGAGAGAAGTGGCAAGAATGCTTAAAGACATTCTTGAGGTAAACAAGTTAGACATCATACCTTTGGTCCTTAAATGCGTAAAATGTCCTTAAATGAGTCTAATAAGCATTCATCAAACGTTTGGTCTGTCTCAGATTCCTGACATTCCTTTGAAGGTAAGAAAAGTTGTGGTGAAGGTGTGTGATGCGGTGACTCGCCGAGCTGCGCGATTGGCAGCTGCCGGTATTGTTGGTATCTTGAAGAAGATTGGTAGGGAGGGCAGTGGTGGCATCACAGGTGGACGTAGAAGTGATATGAAAATGAGAAGAACAGTTGTGGCAATTGAAGGAGCTTTATATTCTAGCTATACATTGTTTAGGGAGTACTTGCATGAAGCTTTGAACGAAATATTGGGGGAAGATATTGCCAACCATGTAATTCTCAAGGTCACTGAAGATGGATCGGGCATTGGAGCATCACTACTTGCTGCCTCGCATTCATCCTATAATGTGGATACAGTACAGTTGCTATAAATATATATTTTATATATATACGAATAGCCCTGTAAATCAGAAAGAAAATTTTCCCTCTTTTTTAATCCCTGTATAAAGGAAGGTTCCGTCAATTCTTTTGTTAAGTTATCTTTATTTAATATTAATATTATTCTTGTCAACTTTTTATTTCACTGAATGTTTTGATATAATTAAATTGTATTTTGTTCTTTCACGTTTCAGTTTGTTTTAACCCCCTAAACATAATACTTGTATTACTTTTCAAATTTACAAGTAGAACAAAATAATATAGCAGTTGTGTATACAATCCATGGCTCTCCAACTTGAATCATTAAAAAACTGAACCTTAGTTGATATTTCATATGATTCTCGTGAAAGTTCCCATGATTATTTGAATAAAACTTCCTCGTAAAGATCCTTGCAACAATCTTTGGCTGAACGAGTATACAAAATTCATGCTCTACAACGTGAATCATTAAAAAAAAAAGTAAACTTTAGTTAAAATGTCATATGATATCAAGCCTTCTTCGGGAAAGCTCTCACATTAAGCTTTGAAATGGAAAGTTTCACAATCAATCAAGTCTCCTATGGAATAAAACTTTTTTTGAAAGTCCTTAACAATATTTGTCTGGCTCTACAACGTTAATCATGTTAAAAGAAAAGGATAAAGTTGAATAAATAAAGTTTTTACAAACAATCAAACTTCCTATCAAAGTCCTTTGAATGTCATGTGCATGCTAAAATTTGAATCAATATCGAAACGGTTTAATAAATAAAATTGTTATAAATTTAAAAAAATAAAATGAAATTGCTCGTCGTCAGTCATCACAGTAAATTATCCAAAAATGTATTTAAACTTTAGTTTTCAATAATAAAAGATCTTTATACAACGCATACTTTTAAATTTAGTTTACTTGAAACAAAAATACGTTGTTGTAATCTACAAAATCTACTTTGGAGTATCCAATGGCATGTTAGATTTGAAATTTGCTGTTTGAAAAAGAGAATACGAGAAAACAATGCATATTCAAATTAAAAAATATATATTATACATATCTACAAAAACTTCTGTTTTCGTCATTCTTATGTGTTTTTTTTTTTTATTTTTCCTCTTGCTTCATTTTCTTTTAATTTAAAAGTATTGAAAAATAGAATTAAAAAGATTTTTATATTTGAATATAATAGAAAAAATAATTTAAGAAAATCATTTTTACTTGTTTGGATGAAAAAAAAAGTTAAAAAAATTGAATTATGTTAAAATATATTAAAAAAATTAAATTAATAAAATATATTTTTTTATTATAACTTTTTATAGTTTTCTATATTTTAAAAACAAAAATAAAAAAGTTCCCCCCTCCCTCATGTTCTCTCTCTCTGTTCAATATTTTAGGATTATCATCACCAAAAAAAAACATTCTCTCCTTCTCTACTTTCATTTAAGGATATTATGAAATTTCTTACCACTTCCCTTTTTATTTTCTATAATTTTTCTAATTTGTTGGACTTCGGGAAAGTGATTGAGGGGTTTGTCTTTTACATAATTATGAGAAGATAATGGTTGTAATGACATATTCTATTTTATTTTACTTGATTGAAATGAACCCTTAGTATTATCTATTAAATGTTGTTTCCATCGTAGTATTATGATATATGTTAGATGAAGTCTACTTAATATTATGAAATAATATTTTATGACTTATTTGTGTGAACTTGTAAAGAGAAATTATAATGAAAAAAATAGTATAAAAAATTATTATTATTTTATAAATTAAAAATAAATTTATTTTTTGAAATTTTAAAAAAGTTAAAAAAATATAGATATTATAATAGATAAGTTCTAATTTATTTGAAAAAATTAATTAGTTTTTATATTAATTTTTTTGTAAGAATTCTGGGAAAGTTTACCTTAAAAGGCTACTGGTGATTAAGCTAGTTTAGCGGAGTGTGACTGAAAATTAACGAGTAAAACGTTCACGCCTTAAGAATTCAGAGGAAGAAGGGGTAAAGGGACCATAAACAAATGTTTAACTTCCACTTTCAAGGAGAGCAACATGCAATGATTTGTAAGAATTCAGAATGTACGAATGCCTATCTGAAAAGGACACCCAAAAATAAACATGGGTTCATCCTTTCTCTTCTCCACCAAATCAGACAGAATGGTCTTGTGAACAATAGTGATAAAAACTTCAAGCAAGATCTTCAAGGCTAACCCCACCCCCACTAAGCACTAGGAGATTTGTACAACTTCTCCACCATCTTCCTGTATTCTGTACAACACATTTGAATAAAATCAGTTTAGCTCTTTAGGAAAGCTAAACATAAAATTCTTTCCAAAAAGAATTCAAGAGTGTTAATTTTTGTTACCTTCTTGATTGCCCCAAAGCTGCGCTGCTTGTGGATTTAGTGGTGAACTAATGTTTGGCTCTAAATTATGAAAAGAAAAGTAAAAAGGAATCAATAATAACAAAAACTTAAATCCACAAAGGTTGTACATGTTTGAGAAGGCTTCAAAATAACATTAAACCACATTTTATCATAAAAATTATAACTGAAATGAATTCACTTTTGAGCAGATTTGATGTTAAAGACGCTAATAAAACATTTAGTTACCTCCAAGCAGACTCTGGATAGAAAGAAGAATTGTTCTGACATCATAAGCAGAAGACCATTTATCCTGAAGTATGTCTAAGCATATGTTGCCATGCACATCCACATTGGGATGGAAGCAGGTTGTTTCAAATTTCACTTTTGGAGGCTTAAAAGGGTAATCATTGGGAAAGGAGAGGGATAACTTATACTCTGTGCCTTCAAACACCGTATCTTTGCTTCCTGTTATTGTTCCTTTCCAAAAGAATATGTTGTCCTCCTCAGGAAACGCAGATATTCCAGAATCCCCACTCATCTGACACACCATCAACATCAAGTGTGTGTCGAAACATACTTTAGAAAGAAAGCTAGAACTAGTAATAAAGGTAGATCCCACTAGTTAAACCAAATATTCTATAACATTATGCTAATGACATTGGCACCCCTAAATCCCAAATCTATAAACAGCAAAGTAAAAACAGAATCAGAAAAAGATATATAGAATTCTTACCATCAAGGCCATCAATTCAGACTGGAGTCTGTTAAGCCACACAAAAGATAGTTAGAAACATAAAAGAAGAAGAAAGCGCAAAATGTGATGTGGTGATGAATGAATGTGAAACCTTCTGAGGACAGATTGAGAATCAACGGTTTTGGGAGGCGGGAGAGGCTGCTTTGAGGGAGCAATGTTGGGTTGAGCAGTTTCAGTGTTGCCATGAATGGTGTTGGTAGCCATATTATATGATTCAGTGGAATTGCAGAAAGATTAGATATTTTGGATCTTTATCTTAATCTTCTTTCTTGCAAATTGAAAGAAGAAGAAGAAGAAGAATAGGAATTGAAGTGTGCAGAAAGGTTATGTTGAATTTAGGGGTTAGAGTTGGCTTAAAAGGTTGTACTAGCCGTTGTGGATATTCAAATAATTTGAACGTTGGAAGAGAATGGGCCACAAAAGGAAAGGACAACGGCTAATAGGCCCAGAAGGGTACACATATTCAAAGGCATCATCGCCGAAACGACGCGTAAACAACCCTACTTTTTCTCTGCTTATATACCACTGTCTGCATTAAATTTTTATATATCACAAATAGTTTATATTTTTAACAATTAATTTGAGATTTAATAAAACTTTATTCAATATTTTTTATATTTCTTTATCATCTCCTAATTCATGCAATTGTATAAAAAAATTGAGTATTTTATATAATAAAAAATCATATATATTAATATCAAGTGTAATTTTTTATATTTTTAATCAATGATACAATATTATAATTGGTTTAGTGCAGATAAATTTGTGCATACTATAGTAAAATTAACTACAATATATTATTAATATAACAAAAAATACCAATTACTCAATAAATTAAAATGTATGATTATATATTACATATAAATTAATAAAAAGTTATAATTTTTTTAATTTTTTAATTTATGTAAACATTAATGAGTTATTATATTTTAAATGTATATTTACAATAATATTTTTTTATAAAATTATTTTTAAAAAACAATTTACTTATATCTATTTATAAAATTTATAATATAATATGATTAACAATAAATTTATTTTATTATTTAGGAGTTGACAAAGAAGAGAATTTGAACAATATATTATAACAAAAAAATTTAAGATGTAAATTAAAAATTAATAATATATTTTAAAAATTTATTATATTATATTATAAATTTTTTATTATATTATTACAGAGTTACTTTCTAAAACATTTGTAGAATTTTATCTAAACAATTAATTATGCTATCATATAAATTATTTTTAATTTTCTATTATTATATATAATATTAATTTAATATCAACTTTGTTATATTTTTATAATATTATTTAAATTTATAATTTCTTAAAATTATATATTTCTAGATTTAAATTAAAATTTTCTTATAATTTATTTTAAATAAAAATAATTTATTAAAATTTTCTTATAATTTATTTTAAATAAAAATAATTTAATAAAATTATAAATAAATTTGTGCAACCTACAAATATAATTACTAGCTAATATATATATATATATAATTTTTTATTATATAAGTTATTTATTTTTAATATAATTGCATGAATTAGGAGATGATAAAGTAATATAAAAATATTGAATAAATTTTGTTAAATCTCAAAAATTATAATTATTGAAAATATAAATTATTATAAAATAGTAATTATGCTCGTAGATTGCACGAATTTATTTATAATTTTATAATTTTTTAAATAAATTATAAAAATTATAATTTAAATATAAAAATATATTTTATAAAATTATAAATTTAGATAATAATATAAATTTATAACAGAATTGATAGTATATTAACTTTATATATAATAATAAAAAAATAAAAATATTCTATATAACATAATTGTTTAAATAAAATAGAAAATCTTGATTATATATATTTTTTAAATTCTACAAAATCTTTAAAAAATAATTCTATAATATAATAAAAACAATTAGAATACAAATTATAATATAATTTAATAAACTTTAACAATATATTATTAATTTATAATTTATATCTTAAGTTTTTTACAAATTCTTTACCAACTTGTAAACATCAAAATAATAAAATAAAATTGTTCCTGTACGTATTATATTATAAATTTTATAAATAGACATAAACATAAATACAAACAGAAATAAGTAGATTGTTTGCTCAAAATAATTTTGTAAAAAAAATATTAATATAAATATACATGTAAAATATAATAATTCATTAATATCTACATAAATTAACAAATAAAATAAAAACTAAAAATTAAATTATTATTTTTTATAATTTATATATAATATATAATTATGTATTTTAATTTATCATGTAATTAATACTTTTTTGTTATATTAATATTATAATATAGTTAATTGGCTAAATTTCTATTTTGGTTCCCGAGAGATTTTAAGTTTAGTATTTTAGTCTTTAAAACATTAAAAATGTCATGTTAGTTTCTAACTTTCATCTTTGTCGTTTATTTTACTTCTTGAACGCAAACTACATTAATAAACATTAACAAAAAGCTGACATATCATGTTAAATGTTATATTTTAAGGCCAATTGGATGAAACGATATTGTTTTGAATAGTTCTAAAAGTAAATTGGCTAAAAGATTATATTTGGATCTGAGTTTATTCTTAGTAATGATGAAGTTAGTGTTTTTCTTCAAATTTGAGAATTTTTCATTTTGATTGTTCAATTTCATCAACAAACCCTCCTTGAACATTGAGTTTCTTCAATTTGTAATAAAGCTTTATTTTTGCGTAAAAAATTGTAACTTTCTTGTTTTTCCCCTCTCTGTAATAAGATTTGTTTAAAATTTATAATAAAAGAAACTTAGGTAAAAATGCTGAAATTTGTAACTTAAATAGGGAAAAGCTTCTTTCGACTTCTACACCAATGTTTCTAGCATGTCTATGATATTGATTTCCAGCATTTTATCAACCATTGTGATAGCAAATGCAAATGGGTATAGGCTTGGCAAGCAAGGCTAAAAGATATAAATAATATTAATTTTTTAAAAAATTATCAAAATAAAATACAAAAAAAAGTTATTTCCCATCTAGGGCAAATTTTTTCCACTAAGCACCTATTTCATATTCAAACCAGACAAAATTAATTTTTGATTTTTTTAATGGTTTTGCCCTAAATTTCGACGAAATGGACAGAATTTGAATTTTCCTTTGCCGCTCCACAACACGTAGGCCAATCACGTAGTTTCGTCGCTGAGTCAGACGGAAAGGTAATTTCATCTGAATCAGAGACGAAATTACATGATTGAGCCACGTGTCGGTGGAGCGACGGTCCCTACGCCTCCCCCTTCCCTTCTCTCCTCCGCTGGTTCAGTTACACACTTCCTCCATTTTTTCCGTTTAGCAAGCTGGGTGGGTGTTTTTTTTATCATTTGAGCGTGATTTGTGAGTGAGATTAGTAATCCATTGCATTATCGTGTCCATATTTACTTTGTTTGCAGCGATTGAAGGTGTTTTTGGAGTGAGAGGTTGAGGAGGTTGAGACTGCACAATTTACCGTTTTTGGAGAAGAAAGATAGTCGGAGGTCGTTGGAGAAACGCCGTCGCCGTCCGGATAACTTGGTGGTGTCACTAGGAACCCTCTGTCGCCAGAAATCGCCACCTCTGACGCTGGAAATCACCCTGCCAGGTTTTTCTATTTTTAATATAATTTATTTTTACATTTTTTTTTTGCTTTTTATTAGTATGGTACTGTAATAGAAAAATTTATTGTGACCAAAATTTTATAGTAAAAATAATATTAAAATAAAAATTTATAACTAAATTTATTTAATTTTTAGTCTAAACAAAATTTAAAGAAATATTTAGATAAAAAATGTAATTGAAATAATTTTGTTAATTTTATAAAAATTATATAATAACCATAATTTAGTGAAATTAAATATTTGTAGTAATATTTAGTATAAAAATTAAACTTGCATGTAGAATTAAGACAATAATTTGATGTATAAATTTAAAAACAACTAAAAATTATTTTAAAAAAATTAAATACAATAATAAATAGTTGAATAAAATTTAGAATAAAAAAATAGAAAATAATTGTAAATGATAATTAGAAAATAGTATATAAAACTTATAACATAAATTCTGATTATGATTTATATTACTATAAAATTATAGTAGACAATAATTTATATTAAAATTATAGTACTAAATATTTGAGAATGTAAATAATTGCAACCCAAAAATATAATTAATATTGGTTAATAATGATTCTCAAATAAATTTAGTTATGTAATTTAAATTATTGGAGTGATATTAAATAGTTTTAAAAAAAAAGTTTTATTTATATAATTTAAATTATAATAAAATAAGTTACTAATAATATAAGATTAAATTATTATTACATTGTTACTTATGAAATGAGATTAAATTATTTTAAATAAAGAATCTAATTTGTAATGAAATAAAAAAATTAGTTATCCAAAATAAATATTTAGAGGGCTATAAAATAATTGAGATAAATTATTTATAATTATCTAAATAAATTTAGGAAGAAAAAAAATTAAATATTGAATTTAAATTTTTAGAGTGATTGTAATTAGTTGAAGTTAATTATTAACAATTATATAGTTTAATAAATGATGACCAATAAAAATAAAAAACAAAGAACTTGTTAATTACTATTGTTATTATATGATAAATTTTAATGATTAAAGTTTTTAATTATTATAGTAATTTATTTTGATGTACTAAGTTAAAAAAAGTTGTTAAATATAGGGAAAAATATTCATAAAATATATATTCATATTTCTGGACAAGTTACCAATTTATTTAGTTAAATATTGAAATGAACCATTATATTTGATTTTATTTGTATTCCACTAAAAAAATGTTATAAATAGATTTTGTATTTAAATAATGTGATCAATTAGGAACATGTTGTCGTACTATATGTGATGATTGTTATAAAATTTTTTTGTATAATTTATATTCAAATTTAAAATGTAGACTATATTAATTTTTATAGATAATTGATATTTTGTGTATTTGAGTTGATAGCATATTATTTGTATTTTAAATAAAAATGAGTAAAAATTACCTAAACAATAAAACTAACACACACATATATCAATAAATTTTATTGTAGATGGCATCATCCTCAAGACAGAGTAGAGTCATTTATCCTGGACCAGAGGATCCTTCATTATTGCGGTTACAAAATATTCACGTGTCTGAACATATATGGGATGGTCGAGATCATCCTATTTTGAAAGTTAGGAAGAGCCAATTTATTTCAGCTGGTTTTGATGGTGTTCCAGAGGAGATCCTTCCACATTTAGAGCTTGCAGGATTTATTGATATTGCTCACGTGTGTCAGTTCCTATTAGATCTCTTGTTGATCACTGCATTAGTAGAGAGATGGAGGCCTGAGACACACACTTTTCACTTACCTCCAGGCGAGTGTATAATCACTTTACAGGATATATCAGTATTGTTAGGTTTACGCATTGATGGAAGACCTGTGATAACACTTATTGGAGGTAATTATGCTAATATTATTGAGGAGAGCCTAGGAATTAGACCATCACGTGCAAATTTTGTTGGTAGCTTCTTGAAGACGAGTTGGTTAGACCAACATTTTACCCATGTGACGATGCATGCACAGAATTCTTTACAGATCACCCGATTTGCTAGGGCTTATATGTTATGGTTGATTTGGGGGTTTTATGTTGAGTGATCACTCTAGCAGTAGAGTCTCCGTGAGGTACTTACCTTTACTAGAGGATTTTACTGTCACTGGTGAATATAGTTAGGGATCTGCAGTTTTGGGATTTTTGTATAGGGAGTTGTGTATGGCCACCAACATTGATCGGCATGGTTCAGGTGGAATGGCTGCATTACTTGTCATGTGGGCATGGGATAGGTTTCCATTTCTAGCTCCTGGTAACCCCCTTCACACACGAGTCCATCTTCCATATGCTACTAGATAATATGGAACATGTATTTGTTATATACTGATTGGATCATAACAAATGTTTTAACGTTATGCTTAATTTTGTTTGTAGGTGGTTGGCAAACCAAAGGAATAGAAAAGGGAGGAAGGACATATCTTATTATAGATATAAATTTGACATGCTTAGTCGTGAAGAGGTAAATCTATTATAGATAATTAGACATATCTTATAGTCATATTTCAAGGTTGTTATCATATATTCAAAGTAACCGTACCTTAATATCTGATATATTTTATGCAGATAATTTGGCAACCATATTCTATTGATTTGATTAATTCATTACCACCTATATGTCGTGAGGGAATGGATTTGTGGAGGGCTATAGTGCCTTTGGTATGTTTTCAAGTGTGTAAGTGGCACCAACCAGATCGAGTAATGTGACAATTTGGTATGGTTCAACATATACCTCGTGCCCTATACTAGGCAGATGCACTACATGACTTGACACTGCGAGGGAAGACAACAGAGAATTGGCAAGAGAAATTGATGGATGTATTGAACATTTGGGAGAGAAGGAGAGATTGGGTCATGACTAATGACCCTCAGATTGGTGAGCTGAGTTCTAACTCTAAGTATATGAGGTGGTATAGAGCTCACACCAGATGATGGATGACATGAGACACAGTTATCTCATCATTACTTGTAAGTGTACATGACTTTTGTCAGTTTTGTTTGTTTCAGTAATTGTATTGATGTTGTTAACATACATATTACTCGTATTGTAGGGTGATGGTCTTGAGAGAGCCCACTACTTGATGACTGATGGTCATGATTCTTTCACCTTTGACAAGATGTGAGACTTGTGTCAATTTATGCTAGTTTTGAAGAATGATTTGAACCGCATTATAGAACCTATTTCTTCATTTGAGCCTCTAATACAAAGTGGCAATACTGAGGACTCAATAATAGATGTCAGTTTTCCTAGGGTTAGTAAGGAAGGTCGTGGATTACAGTGTCGACGCACAGAGGTATAAGCAACAGACTGGTCTCTTCCACCCATACCTGAGCGTCTTGATGGAGTTTTCTACGTTCCCTCGCAATTTCCTTTCCACACACAGCCTGTTACTGCAGCTACATATTTCCACTCATCCCAGGTCACCGAGCATCCACTGACCCCTCCATCACCATTCATCAGTACAGAGTGTTATATCCCATGCCCATCACCATTCATTACTCCACCTCCATATGATGCAAGTATCCTAACACCACCAGCTCCAGCTGTTGCAGTTGATACTAGGACCTCATATGATACGTCATACAGTCATGGAATAGATTTGAATGCTGACTTTGAAGCAGTCTTAGATGTTCAACCTCCAGAGGTGCATCGTAACCCACATCGTGAAGCCAGAGATAGGCCTAGGGAGTGCATCTTGACCCCACATCAACCCGACCAGCCGCACGAAGATAGAGATTGACTTCTTTTACGCACTTACCATACATACCAGTGATGTTATAGTTTTGAGATTTTGCTGTGATC
This sequence comes from Abrus pulchellus subsp. cantoniensis, assembly GCA_024086825.1. Taxonomy (NCBI): domain Eukaryota; kingdom Viridiplantae; phylum Streptophyta; class Magnoliopsida; order Fabales; family Fabaceae; genus Abrus; species Abrus pulchellus. The sequence goes on from CM044054.1 coordinate 23,886,708, forward strand.
CCATATTGTGTAGCTTTATGTGATGTTTCATGAACATATTTGAACATGATCTACATATTGAATCTACATGAGTTATATTGCGATATCATATTGCTAAATAAGTTTTTATTCTAAGAAAATGTTGAAAACACCAAATAACACCAAATAACATAAAACGATATGTTTACATAATATCCTTCAGTCAATCCTATCATTAGCTTGCGTAGAAGTACATTGATGTACATTATGACCAATTTGATGACAATTACTACATCTGTGTCTACTTTGTGACTCAACCCAATCCATTTCATTCCTAATTCGAGTTGATTTTGGTCTTCCCTTACCTCTGATTCTCAATTCATCAGGCACTAGCTTCCGCTCATGGTTTTGGAGAACATTCCTATCATTTTCCAAGAGAAACCACTGTGATGAATATGCATTGACAATATTTTGTACCAAGTAAACATCATCAACATATTGCCAAAAGTCAATACTTACTGATGCACAGGCAGCAATCACATGTAAGCATGTAAATCGATATGCCTGAAATCTTCCACATTCACAGTATCTTGTACATAGAATAACAGTCCATTTGTTACCACCCCTTTGCGTGATAGGATTAAAGGCTTCTTCAACCTCAAACTTTGTTCTTGCTATATCATATCGTCTCACTTGATGAAAAGATGCTTCCTCTTGATTTTTTTGCATTTTTACCATCAGTTTAGAACAAAACCTCTTACCACTATTAAGGTCATTCATTGCATCCTCTCCATGCTTTACAAAATATTCAACCATTCGTCTGTATGTGCATTTGACCAGAGCGATTATAGGTAAGTTTCTTGCCCCCTTCAAGACCTTGTTCACAGCCTCAGACAAATTCGTGGTCATATGTCCATAACGGCATCCATCATTGTCATGACTCAAAGCCCACTTTTCCTTCGATATGTTATCAATCCATCTCTATATTTCTGGTAATTCAGTGCAAAATCTTCTCAACTTCTCCTCAAATACAAGCTTTGAAGGTATATATGCTGCAATATACATGACTTGACAATGTAAATAAATATAAAGTAAGAGGAAGCCAAATATGAATAAAATTCATTACCTAATTTTGTCAGTTGTTTCTTCAACTCAATGTTCTTGAATCTTTGATTGAAATTGCTGGCAATATGATGAATACAATAAACACGATATGCATTGGGAGGTTGTCATCCAAGATGTGGGTTTGAAACATCACTTTTGATGCTTTGATGCCTATCAGATATTAAACATATTCCTGTCTTTGTTGTAACATGCACACGAATCATTGTCAAAAACCATTCCCACGCTGACATAGTCTCTCCTTCAACAATTGCAAACACAAGTGGTAGGACACAATTATTTCCATCTTGTGTTGTTGCAATCAACAAGGTGTGACAATACTTACCATACAAAAATGTTCCATCTACTTGAACAATAGGTTTGCAAAAGTTGAATGCTTCCCGACATTGATGAAAATACCAAAATAATCGCTCAAATACTCTAAATCTGTTATCCTCTTGATGTCCAACAACAAATGGTTTCATTTCAATTTTATAAACAGATCCTGAAGCATGAAATTGTATGTACTCTAACCATTATGGCAATGTAGCATATGATTCATCCCAATCACTAAATATTCTAACAATCGCTTTTTGTTTTGCCTTTCATGCTTTTTTGTATGAAATTTTATATCCAAATTGACTTGTCATCCTTTTTTGAATTATACTTATAGGCAATGATGGTTCAAGATTAACCATACCTACACAAAACACAACAAAAGAACTAAGTACGTTTGTTGAGAAAAGGTTTCACGAAAACAAATATTATACTAGACTTACCAATTATGCATAAATAAATCAAATCTGAATCTAGTTTAGTATGATCTTGAGATATTGAAGGGTTAAGACATGTATGCTTACCCCTACACCTTGTTATTTTTCACTTTATTGAATTTTTAAGCAATGATACTCTTATTCTCCATGGATAACTATTGTTATGGTTTAAACACCTCATATGCAACTTTGTTGGTTTTGACTCACCAACAAAATAATTCTGATGTATCCTCATTACATGTTGTTTTAAGGCATTTTTCACTTCGTCTTTCGAATCAAATAATAAACCCACACGTAACGAATCTCCAATAACCCATGAAATATCTTCACTAATTTCTTTTGCTTCAATTTCTTGGTCTGGGTGGTCCAATTAATATAATTGTAGTGTGGACTTATATTCCAAAATGCTATTTCACCTACAACTACATATTGAAATAAATTATTCATTATTAAAATAAATTAAATGACATAATCAATATACTCTTTAAATGTTACCTTCAACATTTTCTTGTTGTAAATTTAAGTTTGAATCAAAATCACCATCCATGTCTGTAGCTGACGAGCTGTCTAACGGAATATGTCCTTCATCATCTTTATCATCCTTATTATTGACTTATGCATCTTCATCTTCATAGCTATATAAATCTCCACATCCTTCAAAATACATACATTTATTCAATATATGTTGTCACTAAAAATAAATTAAAATTAAAGAGAAATAGTATAATTTATACCTTCTGTAACATTTATATTCTCCATTTTCTTGAGGTTAGGCGGTGACATTGATAAGCTTAAGTCCAACATATTTGACCTAACTCTTGAACTCTCACCAAATGCAATATCCACATATAATTCAATAACAGTTATAATATTTTGTTGTTAATACGCACTAATCATACAATCAATGTCTTCATCATCACATATATCTAATGCATTATATTGTTTAGCGCTTGAATCAACCATAAACCGAGAAATAATTCTAGATATCACATGATTATTACTAAGATTCAATTTCGCATGAATCTTTTTCTTTAAATTCATAAAACTTATCCCTCTTTTTATCTTTATCATTTTTTTTGTTACCTTCAAATGTCACAACTTCATTTCCAACAATAAATTTTTCATTCCAATATACAATAATAATAATCTCACTCATCCTGCATTTATAAAAAAGAAAAAATATATCAATAAAAATTTACAATTATACTTATTTATATAAATAATAAAAAAAATTATTTTTAACACATACAAACATACTATTATTATTCACATCATTTTATATTATATAAAATTTAATGTTTTTTCCACATATATAAAATAAATATTTTCAACAAATATAATATCATCTTTTTTATTAAACAAGTTAATATCAAATATCTACTAACTTCAATAATTTATTTAATAATATTTAAAAAATTAATTTCTATTTTTAACATACACAAAAAATATTTATTAAATTTTTATATATTTTATTTAACTAGCTAGTTCTATTATTTTAAATAATTTAAACATTTATATTTTAATAATTTATTAATAACAAAAATTCTAAAAAAAAATTCAAAATTTACTAACTTTGAAATTTCTTCCAATCTTCAGCAATATTTCCCAGTAATGTTTCTTTTGGTCCCCGCAAACACAACATTTTATACTTCAATTGTGCTGGATAAAAGGGTGCAGCGTATGGGAGTTGATCGGTGGGCAATAGTGATTTTGTCTCAAATATGGGCAAAACCCATATTCATTTCGTCTCTTCTGGGGATGAAATTAACCAGATGCAAACACGTGTCAACATTCTATGGTTTCGCCCAATTTTTAGATGAATTGCTGATCAGTTGACACGTGGCGGTTGTTTCGTCTGTCATTCATATGAAATTATTGACACATGTTGCCTTCTTCGGTGTTTCATCTTTCTTTTAGATGAAATGTTAATAAAAAAAATTCAAAAATTGATTTCGTCTAATTTGAATACGAAACAGGCGCTTACGTGACAAAAATTTACCTCAAACAGGGAATGACTTTTTCTTTTATTTTATTTTGGTAACTTTTTTAAAAATTAATATTATTTAAATCTTTTAACCGTCAAACAAAGCATTATGTCAAAAGATGTGATACTTAACATAACATATAAGTTTTTGGCTACTATCTGTTAACAGAGTATGCTTCTCAAAAACTAAAATGTTAGACTCAAAATCTTTCAAGGATTAAAATGAGGATTTAGTCTAGTTAATTTTACATATATTTATTAAGTATTGATTTTAAATAATTATT